>PVKB01001576.1:0-380815 GCA_004027205.1 Ctenodactylus gundi
TAAACCTTCAGGAAAAAAAAACACAAAAATGCAATAAATTCACAATTGAAATACTTATTTCTAGACTTTAAATGATATATATGTATACATACATATATATTATATAATATATATATATCAGACTCCGGGGTAGTCACTTTTTTCTTTTGCCTTATTTTCATGTCCTCATTTTGAAATAAATTTTGTCAGGTTTATAATCTTGTTCTCATTCACATTGTTAACAAATAACAAACGTAATCGTACTTTTATAAGTCAGGTCTGTCTTGGAAACATTCTTTCTCTTTCTCCATCTCTTTCTCTCTTGTTCCATCATAAAATGACAAAATTTATCCATCCTTCTGATTTTCGTCTTGATCATTCTAAAGGTCCTAGGATGGCTGTAAATGACATTGAAAGAGAGATCTGTAAGACATATTTGTATTCTTTTTCCCCACTATTTTTTATTAGTAAACATATGTAATACATAGTATTTACAATGAATTTGGGTGTTTCGTACACGTATGTATCATATCGAGTTTACAATCACTTCCCATTTTCTACCCTCCCACCCCTCCTTATCTCTTCCCCCGATTCCGGCTATCACTTTATGTGGCTCCAAAGAATGTCTGTGGTCTGGGTTTTCCAAGTCACAGAAACCATATAGTGTTTAACATATTAACCTTCCTCACCTAAGTCATTTCACGTAAGTCACCACTCTAACTCAGCTTTCTATTCCTTGAATGGGTTCGCAGTAGTTAAATCTTGATGCCTCTTCTCTGAATCCAACCAGTCCCTTTATTGGGATATTTAACAGAAGTTTTTTTTTTTCTATATTTTACTATATCTTTGTTGTTATTATTAAACTTGGCCTTACCCACCAGTTCACGTTAGAAAATAACTACAAGCATGTAGTTCAATAGACTAGTAAATTTGGGAAAGAAGAAGAAAAAAATTAAATTTCAAATGCCTTAGCTGAATATTGGAAGGTGCGTACTTGTACATTCACAGGGTTATCTTTACATCAATCAGTTTCCTTAGGATAAATTTTCATTAGTGACCTAATAAGTGAATTGCTACAACAATACAAAATTAAAACTACATCACATTGCTACATTAAATGAAGTCAAATCTATACCACATAAATATACTTAAAGTGACAGACATGAAGACAAATTTAGTTATTTCAGAATTTTTTTATCTTTCATAACTTATATACTGATATTCCACTAATTCCTAATATACTTTTTTCTCAGCTCATTCTCCTCTAGCTGTTGTCGCTTTTCCTCTGGGCTCATTGGTGACACTGGCTTCCCTTTCATTTTCTAAGTTTCCTTTAAATATTCTCTGCAATACCGGCTCAGTGGCTGCAAATTCCTTTAAGCTGTCTCTGTCATGGAAAGTTTTAAGTTCTCCCGTTAAATTAAAAGATGATTTTGCTGGATATAGCAGTCTTAGTTGGCATTTATGTTCTTTTAGTGTGTGGATGACATTGCTCCATGATCTCCTTGCTTTTAGAGTTTGGATTGAGAAGTCTGAAGTTATCCTAATGAGCTTATCTTCGTAGGTGACCTGATTTTCTCTTACTGCTTTTAGTATTTTCTCTGTGTTGGGTTTCTAGAATTTTAATTATGATGTGTCATGGTGATAATCTCTTCTGATCAAAGGTGTTTGGTGTTCTATATGCCTGCAATAGTTCCATGTTCGTTTGTTTTCTTAGATTTGGGAAATTTTCGTCCATTATTTCATTAAACATGTCTTTCAAGCCTTTTGTTTTGTCCTCAGTCTTCCCCTGGATTCCCATAATTCTGAGGTTGTTTCTCCTTGAATCATCTATCAGACATTGTAATGATTCACTTTCTTTATTTACTTGGTGTTCTTAAGGGCCTGTATGTTGCAGCTCAGTCACTTTATTTTCTAGGTCTGACATTCTATTCTGAAGTTGTTTAAATTGGTTGCTTATTATTTCCTGTGTGTTTTTAATTTCCTGAATATCTACATTCAATTTTTCTATATCTCTGTTGTGTTCTTCTTGAATTTCTTCTTTTGTCTTCATTATCTTCTGGTGTATTTTTTCTCTGGTCTCCTCTAGTTGCTTTTCAAGGCTTGCTTTTTGCTTAGCTATGTGTTGGTGTAGCTCTTCTGCTGTCTGTCTTATTTCCTGCTTTAACTCCATCTTTAATTCACTGACTATCTGGGCCCAGAAGTTGCCATCAGTTTTGCCCTTTTCTTTGGATTCTTCAATTTCAGTATCCCCGGTATCATCTTCTGGGGTGTCAGGTCTTTTTGTATGAGATTTGTTACCACATTTCCCCATGATTCTGCTATCTCTGGCTGTCTCTGGTGTGCAGGAAAGAAAATGGCTCTTGCTGACATCACTGCCTGAGACAGCTGATGAGCCCTGTTTCTGATCTGGGATCCTGGGACCTTTTCTAGAGGGAGCACACGCTGCTGCATTTGTAGTACACACACCCGCGGGTTGGTGTTTCGGATGCTGGACCCGCCAGCTGAGGACAGTTCCCACTTTTCCGAATCTGCGCTTACCTCCGGCTGAGTTTCTGGCCTCTGGACCTTCCTCTGTTTGTGGTCTTTGGGTGCTGGCAGCTTGGGGCTTCGCCGAATCCGCTGCTTTTTTCCTCCTTTTCTGATGTCACTTCAGGATGTCTGACCTGCCAGCATCCTCCTCTCAGTTGTTCTGTGTTCTGTCCTCTCTCATCTCTGTCAGATGTTCAGGTCCCCTTGACTTTTCCTCTGTCCTCAGCTGCCTGCAGCTCCAGAGGTTTGCAGCTGGCTGTGGCGGCTTCCTGGGTCGCGGGGATTTTTTTTTTTTTTTTCTCTGCTTTAGATGACCCTTCGGAATTTCTGGCCTCCTGCTGGCTGCCTTTCAGTTTTGGGGGATGGTCCTAGCTACAGGAAACATGCTTTTTCTAACTACATTCTTGACTTTTAAAGTGAGTCGGTAAGGAGATATTGTGCAGTGCTGTTACTCAGCTGCCATCTTGACCAGAAGTCCCATATATGTATTCTTAATGAGCCATTGCCTAACATGGGGCACAAGGAAGCACGCTAGGAAGTGATTGTCTACATTTAAAGTGTGGAGAAAAGTAACTTCCAGAAAGAGACCGAGAAAACATTTTCATAGCAGTAAGAAAAATGCACATAAGGAAATGTTTGAAGAAGCCAAAAAATAAAGCTTTGATAAATAAACCTAGGACCTATTATCGAAACTCTAACAAAACCATTGCTTTTGCTAGTTAGGCCTTGCTGATGATCCAAATGATAGAGATACAGGACATGATAGTTGTTTGGAAGTTGAAACAAAAGTGCAAAATTTAAAAAAAAAGTTGTAAGTTGATAGTACTAGCAGTATGAATTTGTAGAAATGTGTAGAAAGCAAACGTTAAATCACGGAGGTTGTCTCATTTTGACCATTATAGTTTCGCAGAAGGAAATTGGAAGGTACTTCATGTTTATGAGAAATAAACAAGGAAAAATGAGATTAAGGTGTGAAAGAGAAATGAATCTAGTAGAGAAAGTGGCCTCAGTGATAAAAGGCAACTTGTCATTCAGAGAATGAGAGTTATTCTTGAGTGGAGGGACAAGCTATTCTTTTTTGATAAAACATACACTAGAGAAGCTGGCAGGAGAGAGGACAAGCTAAAGAAGGCCCGGGGTCTCAGTGAGGACTGAGGAGGTTAGAAAGTATCTTCGAGATGGACAAAAACTGCTTAACTGAGCACTGGAGAGGGAAGAAACCTCACAGACATCTAGGGGCCTAAGCATTGCAAAGAATAAAGCAAGCAAAAGGAAAAGGCGGGTGGGGAAGGCATTTTCTTTAATAAAATAAACACATAAGGAGAGGTTGGAGGATCCGTGCTTTGTACCCCTTTCCTCTGAACTCTGTTTCTCAGCAATTCTACAAATAAAGCCTTCTTTTCACTTCACTGTACTCTGGCCTCTATGTGTTCTTTTTCCTCCAAAATGTCGCAAAGAGCCCAGATACCTGGGATCCTGGTTGTGTAGTGAGTTCTCATCCAACTGAGCTTCCAGTGTATAGAGGAAATCTAAAACTGGGTTGTCTTTCTGCAAATGTGGTTAACAAATTGAAACAGTTTTCTGATTTAAGTATTAACCTACAATAAAACACAATGCCATTTTTTGACAGTATGGGAGATGAAATATTATAGTCTTTAAATATCTTTGGAGATTATTAGAAAGCTTAGAAAATAGAAGATTGTATGGACCTTTGTTGGTGTCAATTGAGGTTAGATTTAACTACAATTATTAAATATTTGCATATGTGGCTTTACAATAGCAATTTGGTAAAATGATGGAATAAAACTGGAGTTTTATAGTATTGGTTCAGTGTTCATGTTTTAGAGAAACCTTAAAAGAATGTTTAGTAGAGTGACATTCAAGGACCTAGTTGATTGATAATGATGTGGGTGTTGTATTGCAAATCACCTCTATTCCAGCCCAAGTGAAATCTGACTTCTTAATTATTCCATTTATTTTCTAGCAGTTACTCTAAATACATTTTCTCTGAAATCTACCTTAGATTCCCGTGACCCATTATTTATGCTCTAAGTTGTAGTTTTTTTAACTTTAACTCCTTTGTTCAGTTTTCTTTTTTTTTTTTTGACACCTGTAGTTTAGGTCATAGAAATCTTTAGACCATCTCAAATGGTATTCACGCACAGAAATGTCACACTGTATCCTATAATATACACAATCATGAGGTTTTGATTAAAAAAATAGAACCTGAAAGAGTAGAGTAACTCTGTTTTTAATCTTCATACATCGTAGATTGTAGAACAATCTTTTATATCTTGCCTAGTCAAATTCTCTCTCTTTATAGCACCAATTTCATTTTTTGATAATTTATTAAGCTACTCATTCAACTGTTAAATAAAAATTACTGGAGAGTATTGTTCTGAACTAAGCTCTCAGAGACTAGGCTGAACAACAAAATGGAGTCACTGAAGCTAGAGTTCCATGTCACCAAACTGAAACTAAGCTGTTTATCTGACCTTCTCAAAACTGGAATTAGAGAGATAATAGACAAATTTCCCAAGCAGGCCAGCTCCAATTGGCAGAGTAATGGATTTCCTTCTGTTTTAATCCTCGAACAAAGAAGTGATTCAGAATAACCTGATGTTAACTAATCAGTTTTCTCATTCTTGTGTATCCTTGTTCCTCATTCGCAAGGAGAATAACTTTGCAATAATCGATATGATTTTGGTTTTATTTCTGCTTCTTTAAGTGCTTTTCTGTTTATAAAGCCAAACATTTTTGCTCAGATCACTGAATTGCTTATTCCATTTAATGAAAAGAATTATTGCCAGGTTCTGGGATTAAAAATAAGGCAAGCTCCGGTGATAGCTCATTTTTGAATGGATGTTTTTCATGTTTTTGGCCCTGGATTTTATCCATGGCATGCAAATAAAAAAGTAAATATATCCATAAATACATTAAAATAAGAAAATTTATACTTTAGCTCTTTGACAAAACAAATATTAAAGTCTCTCTCTCTCTCTCTCTGTGTGTGTGTGTGTGTGTGTGTGTGTGTGTGTGTGTGTGTGTATTTTCACAGCTCTAAAGCTATAAATTTTACCAAATTGTAGCCTGCCAGGGCAGATTGCATGGACATTCTAGCAGACAACACTCTCATAAGAATTTGAAACTGCATTTTTTTCTTTCTAGAAATATGTTTTTCTCTACCTCATTGCCTTTTCTTTTTCCTTCAAAATACATTCATCTTTTTTTCAGGAAATTTTTTGTTCTAGTCCTTGCCAATTTTTTGACAATTATTTTTAGTTGAGTTATATATATATATATATATATATATATATATATATATATGCCCTATATATTGAATATTAAACGTGTGTCAGTTTCAATATAGGATTTGTAATTATTCTCCTCCAATCCAGAATCTCTGTTTTGTTCTTTTCCTTTTATTTTTTTTTTTTCACAGAGACAATTCTTTAAGACTTTTATTGATAGGTGCTTGCAGTTTGTTGACTTTTTTGAAAAAAAAATCTAGCTGTAAACTATTATTACAGATTACACATGAAGTTCTTAAACATCTGAACTGACCAGATATAAAACGATTTAAAAGCCTTTAAAGATGTATAGAGAAAAAAGCAGGCTTTAAAAAAAAATCACCTAGAAGTGTTGACTAGTTACTAATTATTGTCTGAGAAAGTAAGGAGAACCGTTATTAAGTTTAAAATAAGAAAATCATAGTCACCAAAGAGTGAAGTGCTTTCTGGAAGTTGTTATACAGTAGAAATCTCTAAGGACGTGATGAAACTGATAGTAAGAGCAAAAGGGAGTGTTACAAAGAAAATAAATTTCTGTTAGAAATAAACTTGTGCTGGTTAAAAGTTCCATGATGTATTAAAAAGATACAGAGCACACTTTTAGCAATCTTTGTGACTAACCAGATTTAAGTCTGGTGAGGAAGATTTTTAGATTATTTTAAAATCATGGTTGGTAAAGTTGAGTACATATTCATGTTTCTGCCTTTTATGTTACTCCATTTACTTTAATTAATATGTTAGTATAACTAATGGTGTTAACTCATTTACTATTTACAAAAATAAGAACAAGATCTAAGTTCTAGATGAGGCAAGGCATAAACAACTACATTCTGCTTTAACTAATTAATAATAATAAATTAATTGAAATAATCACAAGGAAACAGAATGTTTTAGTTATTTGTTGCTGGGGCAGGATACTGAACATTCACAATTTAAGGGAGGAAAGACTTATTTCAGCTCACAGTTTCAGAAGGTCAGAGTCCACCCACAGGCAGCTGGCAATGGTGGAAGCGTGGGGCAGGAGTCAGGTGGTTGACAGCAAGGTGGACACACAGTCCAGTCAGTGAGGGAAGGTGGAGCTGGGAGCTGCCCTTCCAGGTCCTGCTCAGTGATCTGCTCCTCCTGGGTCAAGCCCCAGTGTTCTGTCGCCTCTGACCCAGCCCCATCTCTCAAACCCCATCAGTATTTTACAAACATCAAAATGTATGAGGCTTCGGGGGGACATTTCAGAACCAAACCATAACACAATCTATCTTGTGGATGCAAAGCTGATACAATTTAGTTAAGAGTTAAAACACTTTTTTTGTGCAATGGCATAGGATTAATTAATTAATAATGCAATGAAATAATTTTTTAATCACTTGAAGTATAATATTAAAAGAGCCGTAAAAAGGCTTGAGAGAACTGAACACTGGGATTCTTTCAAGAACACAGAGAAATTGAGTGAAGATTCAGAGCAATGAAGTAAATTAAAAGAATATTGATATTTACCAATTTTTTTTTTTTTTGCTACATTTTGCTTACCCACCAGGTCACATTAGAAAATAACTACAAGCATGTAGTTCAAAAGACTAGTAAATATTGGAAAGAACACAAAAAAATTAAATTTCAAATGCCTTAGCTGAATACTAGAAGGTACATATTTGTACATCCACAGAGTTATCTTATCATCAATTAGTTTTCTTAGGATAAATTTTTATCAGTGACCTAATAAGTAAATTGCTACAATAAAACAAAGTTAAAACTATATCACATTGCTACATTAAATGAACTTAAATCTATACCACATAAAGATACTTAAAGTAACAGATATGAAGACAAATTTAGTTATTTCAGAATGTTTTTAACTTTCATAACTTATTTACTCATATTTCACTGATTACTAACATTCTGCTAGATTTGGTTTATAATTTTACCTGTCCATCCACCCATATATCTGTGCATTTGTGTTCTTAAGAGATTTTATGCCAATTCCTTATGTTGCATTATTAATTAGAAATTATTCTATTTTGCACACTTATATACTATTACTAATAATAATGTGGGGAGATTTCACAAATTTTTTACAAGAACCGGTACTGGTTTAAAAGTATATCAATCAGATTATTTTTTACCAACAAAGGGATTGGTAGGATCCAGAGAAGAGGCATCAAAATTTAACTGCTGCGATCCATTCGTGGAATAGGAAGCTGAGTTAGATTGGTGACTTAAGTGAAATGATGTAGGTGTGGAAGATTAATATGTTAAGTACTGTATAGTTTCTCAGACTTGGAAGACCCAGAACAACACAGATACTCTATAGAACCACATTAAGTGATAGCCAGAGTTGGGGGAAAGGATAGGTAGGGGGTGGAGGGATCAAAAATGGGAAGGGTTTGTAAAGTTAACATGATACATATGTGCACAAAATACCCAAATTCATTGTAAACACTATGTATTACATATGTATATTAATAAAAATAGTAGGAAAAATAAAATAATATTGAAAATGATGAAAGAAAACTTTTCACTCAAAGTTTTAGTAGAATAAAAAATGTACATTTGAGATTTTTTTGGCTGAAACATTGATAAGTTGTAGGTGTTTCTCAAAATCTATTTAAAGTGTAGCTCTATGTTTGAGAATATGTGAACAAGAGAATTTTAACAGATTTATTCTTCTTAATATCTCTAAGAAAACATAGAAAGAGTATAATATTTTGAAATAGTTTACTACTTAATATTTTAAAGATTCTTGCTTATAAATGCACAGAAAATCAATAAAAAGTACATATTGTGTACTCATGGTGCAAAAAAATCACAGTTCATGTTACTTTTAATTAAGTAGAAAACTTTATAAGAAATAGACTTTTATTTTACTTGAAGACTGCTGTTACATATTTTTATTGAGCTAAATTTATGTGCTATTCTATGAAACATACTTCAGTACAAATTGAAGAGTTTTGATAAATTTAAATAAATTTGTAGCCAAAAATTTAATTAAGATTTAGAACATGTTTTACCTCAAAATTTTTTTCTCACACTCTCAAGTTCATCTCTGTCATTGAGAAGCAAACACTGCTTCTATATTGCTATTGGATATTGCATCAACTTCGTAAATATGTAGCACAGTTTTTTTTTTAATATGACAGTCTTTTTCTTACTCTGTAGATTGCATTTGAGCATAACCTAGGTTGTTGGAAAAGCAGTAGCTTTGTTCCACTGTATTGTGTATAATAGTTTTATATGCTAACCTGGTGGGAAAATTGCTTTTTATTTCTGATAGTTTTATTATTGTGAATTGGTGTTGAAAATTTCAGTTGATTCTTCTGTACCTAATGAGGTAAACAAACATTATTCTGTAACTTTCAATAAGGTGTATTTCATTGATTGACTAAACTTGATATTCCTAGTATAAATAATTCTTCGTTATGTTTTGTTATATATTTTTTAGATAGTGCTTAAATCTGAAACTATTTCATGGTATGTGACTAGTTCAATATGTTCTCACTAATATATCCATTATTTTAATAATCTAAGCTTGTGAATCTGTTATTTTAAATGTTAAAAAGGGAGATTTTACTATTGAATAAGATAGTTGGAGTAATTGAGCATGCCAAAGAACCAACGCACCATTTCTAACCTGAGGGCAGAAAATCATGTTCCTTTGAGTAGGCAGACAGGTGGAATTGTGACCATCATGCACTATCCAGACTTCTACTATTTTTTTTGGGGGGGAAGCATCATAATGGTAGGAAGAAAATGATAAATTGACATGCTTACTTTTCTGATTTTTGAGCTCATAAGTCACAGATAAAATCCTTAAAAGCTACTAATTCAGACATACAAAGAAAGCCATAGGGTCTGGAATTTTAACATAATTTTATAGTACCAATTCAGGAGAATCAAAATAAACTATATTTGTGTGGTTGAGAGTGGAAAATTATCTTTTTAATCCAATACATTTGATGATCAAATTAAAATGCGTAAATAGTATAGATTTGAATTCAAGTGTAGTTGATTTAGAAAAAGCAACTGAAAAAGACTAAAGACATGAGATCTGAGGTTATGGAAATACTACAATAAAATACAGTGGGAATACCTCAGGGCAAAACATAGTCACAGAGTTTTAGACAAGACTCTAAAAGCAGAGAAAACAAAAGCAAAAACAGACAAATGAAATCTTATCACACTGCAAGGTTTTCACAAATCGCTGAAAATATCTTAATAGTTTTCAAAAATATCTGATGTTTTGAGGACAGTGCTTTTACTTTTTTACCATTTTATTGATATGTAAATGTGGAAAATTTAAAGTTTACAATGGAGTTGATCATTTAGTGCACATATGTATCTTGTCAAGGTGCCAAGGCCTTTCCAACTCTCTTTTTTTCTGTCACTCTCTTTACCTTACCTTCCCTCCCTCCTCCCCCACCCTACCCCCTTTCACTTTGCTTTTCGCTTTAAGTTCCATAATAGTTGTGACCTGGGACACTCATATCAGAGAGACTATTCGACGTTTCACCTTCTGCTTCTGACTCACTGAACTAAGCATGATGTTCTCAAGCTTCTTCCATTTGTCTGTAAAAGCCTCCACGCTGTTGGACTTTATAGATGCATAGTATTCCATTGTATATAAATACCATGATTTGTGTATCCACTGGTCTGTTGATGGGTATTTTGGTGACTTCCATATTTTAGCAATTGTTAGCTGTGCTGCTATGAACATGGGTATGCATATATCTCTGTTGTGTGTTCTTTTGGCCTCTTCTGGATATATTCCCAGGAGGGGTGTCGCTGGATTGAAGAGAATATTTATTTCCAGTCTTCTGAAAGCTCTCCATACTTCTTTCCAGAGTGGTTATACGAATTTACATTCCCACCAGCAGTGCAGGAGGGTTCCTTTCTCCCCACTGCCTAGCCAGCATTAGTTGCTATTTGATTTGTTGATATAGGCCATTCTCTCTGGAGTGAGATGGTATCTTAGCATTGTTTTGATTTTCATCTCTCTTATGGCTAGAGATGTTGAACATCTTTTCATGTATCTATTGGCCTTTTACACTTCTTTGTGTGTGAACTGCCTCTTCATTTCATTTGCCCACTTTTCAAAAGGATCCTTTATTTTGTTAGGCTTTTCTTCAGCTGCCTGTATATTCTAGTTATGAGCTTCTTATCTGAGATGTTGGTGGTGAATATTTTTTCCCAGTCTGTTGGTTCTCTTTTTTAAAAAAAAATATATTCTTCTGTTAACTAGAACTGAATGGAAATTATTAAAATGTCTTTTTTCAATAATAAAAACAAGTATTTCATGAAATATTTTTAAAATTATTTATGCAAAGACTCAGGGTTCTGAATCCTATACAAAAAGGTTGACATTTGTACATAATTGTCTTTAATCCATTATAATTGGTGTGTACAAGGAAACTTTAAAAAAATCTACATTCCTAATGTTTGGTACAGTGAGAATGAGAAAGTAAATTAGTATATATATATATATATATATATATATATATATATATATATATATATATTAGTGTTTTAAATACAATATGGATCCCATATGAATGGCTGCACAATTTTCTTAGTATGGAGTAGCAAAATTTTTTTTGGTTTATCTCTAATGACTAATATCTAATGCAGTTTCCAAAACAAATAAAAAAAGAACAATGCAAAAATGGTACAAAATAATTGGAGATCACCATTGTCCCAGGTACAGTTCTTTAATTTTTTAGCTCAATTGTTATTTTCTGTGAATTAAGTTTTAATCCAATAGATGCAAGTAGTCAATGCCTTTTAGCATTTTTACATCGTTTGTGGTCACACCATGAAACTCACCATTCAAAATTACTTTTACAATTAGGAATTTTAGAATTAATAAATCCCCAAAATAAAACAGATCCTATTAAGAACTTATTTTAGTTGCATAGTGTCAAAACCAAGAAAAGAAGCATAATATGTGAATTTATTCTTTAGTTTTGCATACTTTATCAAATTTCTCAGTGCCAATGTAATTGCAATGCATTATAAATATCGTTTCACTTATATACATTACACTTTAACTCATTACCTTTTAAAATCCAGATCACAACTATCTCATGGAACTTAAAACGAAAAACAAAGTGAAACAGGAGGGTAGGAAGGGGAGGTGGGGAGGGGTGGGTAGAGGGAGGTACAAAAGGAGTGTGTGAAAGTATTTGTTACCTTGACAAGATATGTAGGTGCACAAAATGCTAAACTTCATTATAAACCTTAAATTTTGCACTGATTCATATCGATAAAAATGGGAGAAAAATTCTCATTTAGGAATATTGTTTAGATATTGCAACTTGAATTTCTCTTAACAAAATTAGCACAAGTGTGGCTTATTGCACTTAATGGCATCTGGGATTTGTGTTTCTGGAAGTACTGTCATATGGTTGCTAGGGAATGCCACAGACGTGTAGTTCTCAGGATACATTAGCATAATTTACTTTGATGTTTCATTACCTTTTGAAGAAAATACTGGAATGGTAAATTTTTATACAACTTAATTCTTTGTACAACATGAATTCTATTATGTAAGTTATTTTGTTAATATATCAAAATATATTTTTTGTTTAAACCCATGAGCCCTGTAAGCAGACAAAGCCAGAAAGTTGATCTCTGATCACTTTTTTAATGAGGCATTTTTATTTTTCAAATCCTTTCTTTTAAAAAACTGCAAAAATAAAGATTTTTAATTTGCTTGATAGGAGAAAAATTAATGTATGTTCATTTCTTTTTACTCTTTTTGGAATGAATATCCTTATTATGTAATTTTAAATTATTTAATATGGGATGTAGGATGAAGCTGATTCCCAAATTATGCTCTGAGAAGAAATTGAAAATCTCCTAGGTAAGATATGAAACACGCTGCTGTATTGTAGGTATGAGCGCCAGGGCTGTGGATGCTCTGGTGGGAGACAGAACACTGCCTGTCACTTTCCACATTACATATGAATAAGCAATCCTGTGTCTCCGCTGGCAGACAGTTCTACATGGCTGTGGGAATCTACAACTCTGAGCATAATAGTCTTGAATATGAGAGAGAATGTCTCCGTGCAGGTTAATGAGCAGACTTACTTATGTTCTGTGAGGACATCCCACAAGACTCGTTACTGTTGCTAACACAACCTGTAGGTGGGTTTGTCAGCTTTCCCTAACAAAATTGGGAGTTTCCTAAAGTGAGTGTACCTCAGCTATGACAGTGTGTTCAGATCCCGTCTCTTCAGCATCCACATAGCCCCCTTTCCTCAGGAGGCGCAGGACGAGAAGGAACCAAACAGGAGCATGAAGCTGTAGTGTCTCCTATGCCACCAGCCACGTGTTATCCAAATCTATTTACACATCTCTTTCTTAACCCTAGTTTCATATACATACAATTTTGCACAGTCTGGCCTAAAACTCTGGACTCTGTTGCCTCACAACCCCCAAGTGCTAGAATTCCAGGTGTGTATCACTATTTACAAATTAACATTTCACAGTATAGCATAATAACTCTTGTAACTAATTTTTTTAAATGTGACAAAGGGCAAGACTGAACCACAGAACTAAAAAAGAGTCAAATGATAAATCATTAGTGAATATTGTGCATTTGATTAGTTGGAGCATGTTTAATAAGGCTATTGTCAAATGGAATAAAAAGACAAACAATTGATAGTCTTCAAATGAACTCGCTATAAATAAGCATTTTATTGTGTTATAGTCAGATGTGTTCATTCAATTGTAATAGTCTCAAAAGAATTGAAACAAAAAATGTTTTGATTATAGATAAATATGTTCTGACTTCTATTTGTATAAATCATTTTTTCATTTGAATAGCATAGCAATTTACACATCCACACAATGATGATTGTTTTATATAAATGTTTCCACTATATCCAGTAATAGCGTTAATTTTTTGAATTGGTTGTTATTTTGATTTTCTGTAAATAAAGACATTACTCGGTTAATCAAAATAAGCATTTGAAATAGTTTCTTTCCTTCAAACTCCCATTTTCAAGTTCATTTCATTCTAAATAAGGATAATGATTACAATTTCCAAATCAGCTTGTGTATGTAATACACATACATTTGAATACAATGATACATTGAAAGTGTATTTGCATGTATAATAGCTGAATTTAAGTTGTTTTTTATTCTTTCTTAAATTATTGTGTTTTTACCCTGTAATATCATCTGTCGTTCTAGTCAATACTTTATATACAGTGAAAATTTTCCAGTTAAGATGGCTCAGATCATCAAGAAAAATGAATGATATTTTAGGAAGCAGATTATTAGTAAGAAGCTGTCTGAAAGGCAAGAGAAAATAAATGTTTTCATGGTGAGAAAAGGAAATAACTCACCTAGACACACTTCAGTTGTCACTACGTACCTAGGAATTATTTCCAAATAGTATTATTGTGGCTTCCAGATTCCAGAAATAAACCAGGCATAAGTAGAGAGACAATTGTGCTGTGTGGTGTTGTGAAAGTGCAGCCCTTCAGGTGAGAGACAGGGAGATCAGTTTTTTGTTTTTTGTTTTTTTTTTTGACTGGCACCATTGAGATGAAATAACTAGGATTACCAATTTGCCTGGAGCATCAGAAGTATTAGAATGGAGACATGAATTTATAGCTAAGATATTGATATCAAATAAATTTTAAAAAATAATTTTTGAAACACATCAGGAAATTCATATAAAAATACTATTGCACAGTGGTACAAGACTGTGATTTCAGCATTAGGGACATGAATTTGAGCCTAGTCTGTGTAATTTAGTGCTTAGTGACTTAGTATCAAAATCAAAAATAAAAAATGGGTTGGGATGCAGCTCTGGATGAGCTCAGTCCCAAGTACCAAAAGAAAAAAAAAATCCAATTATTTGGCAGGTAGAAAATGATGTGTCATATCAACAACTTTCTGAATGATGTGAATAGCAGTATCGCTTCACCGCAGATGGGGTTATAGGACCCCGCAGACAGGGCAAAGTAATGATTGCACTAAAGTCTACTTTGGTAAACCAGTGAGTTTAGAGGGGTTACTGACAGGAGTGTGGGTGAAGGTTACATACAGAAGCTTATAAACAGGGCTACCTAGTGAATCGTGGGGGGGGGTGGTCACTTAAAAGCCTTGATGTGACTGGAGAGGTAATTGCATCACCAAAAATCCCACCCCATAATGGGTGACACTGTAAAGGAACTGAGCACTTCCTCATGAGAACTGTGTGCCTGGTCAGCTGCTCCTTTTCTCACTTGGGACTTCTGGGTAGAGATAGTTCTCCTTTGTTAGTAGATAAATTATTTGGGGACTGTTACTTTTCCCCAATTTCATTGATGTGTATAAGTGCAAAATTTAAGATTTATAATGAAATTTAGCATTTTGTGCACTTACCTATCTTGTGGGACTGTTACTTTTAAGAAGTAGGCTCCAGGTATGTTTTAAGAGAAGCATACAGACACTTGTGTTTATCATCTGTGTGTGTTAATTTTAGAGTGCTTTATTTTTAAATTCGATGTCTAGCAAAAACATTGAATCTTCATTTGAATACGGCTCTCCCCAAAATCAACAAATCTTCTTTTATTGAAACCATGAGCTGTATGTTACTACTTGCAATAATAATTATTAAAATATTTTGAGACAATTAGTCCTTAAATTGTGATGGAAATCTTAACCAGCATTAAATACTTCCTTCCCCATTAAAAAATATTTGTTGGTAAGAAGATAAAAAAGGTTCATACAATTTTCATTATTAGTGTCTTTTATTCTACTAATTATTAATTTCTCAATATAACTACATTGATTTAAATGTCAGTCAATATCAATAAAAACATACTACATAACCAACTTGTCTACTGCCTTTTTTCTGGCCTGAAACAATAACCTTACCTACTCACATCATAATGTAAGATCTCAGTTTGGTTCTTGAGTTGACTTTTTTTAACCCATTTTATTGATATGTGCAAAATTTAAGGTTTACATTGATCTTGAGCATTTTGTGCACCTACATATCTCGTCACGGTAACAAGACTTTCCCCACTCTCCTTTCCACCCTCCCCGACTCATTCCCCCTGCCCCGTTCCCTTTATATTTCACTTTAAGTTCCATGAGATCGTTGTGATCTGGGTCTCTCATATCAGAGACCATTCGATGTTTCACCTTCCGCTTCTGACTCACTTCACTAAGCATGATGTTCTCAAGTTTCTTCAATTTGCCTGCAAAAGCCTCCACGCTATTGGACCTTACAGTTGCATAGTATTCCATTGTGTATAAATACCACAGTTTGTGTATCCATTGGTCTGTTGATGGGTATTTTGGTGTCTTCTGTATTTTAACTTTTGGAAAGGTCTTTGAACATGATCTTTTCATTTTGAAGAAGGCAAACTGTGATTAAAATTTTACATTGAAACTCAGAATGTCACTGAGGCCAAGAAGCATTCTACTCCCCCCCCCCCCGCCCCATTTTGAAGCACTCTACTCTTTTTGCAAAGGCTATGTGATATTTTTCTGTTCTTTGCTCTAAAAAGTAAGCCTTGCTTTTATCCCCACAGTGGTGGCTACACTCCAATTACTGGCAAGTGAGTGGATTCAGTTTCATAATGATATAACATGGTACTGAGACACCAGTAATCCTTCAACTAAGCAAGAAACAGGGAAGTGACATTTTGAGGAGGAAAAATAGGTGTTGATATTATGGAAAAGAATTAGACAAAAGAAAAAATGCAGTTTCCCAATGGATGCAATGGTGGTTAGTAAAACAGTAGACCTTTGCACTCTTCAGTCCTCGTCTCTTCTCTACAGAGTGGATTCTAACAAGGTGGGCAGTTTTAAACAATATCACGAAGAATAAAGTCCATTCCAGTCAACAAGGAAGCATAAAATTAGAAGAACAAATGGCTGCAAAATATAGCTCAAGTTTAGGCAGATGAAATCCTGAGAAGTAGAGATATTGGCATGACATAAGCTAAAGTCTGTATGAGGTGGATATGAACACCTCTTTGGGAAAATTGCAACACTTCTACAGCTATGTTATTCGATATGATCCTTACAAAATCAATGCACTAGAAATATCTGTATGTTAGTCACACTAAATCAAAGAGAATTGTATCACACTTCCTCAAAATTAAAAGGGGATAAAAGGTATCATGTTTCAATACATATAATGAATTGTAGCATGAAGCCTTTTGATTTGGCTTATATAATTGGAATGGTTTGTAAATAGTTAGGATACGGCCTCATTGGCCTTAATACTTGTAGCAGTCAAGGTAATTGGATCAACTTGATTGTATTAAAGGAACACTAGGGAATTATCAGCAAAACACTCTTTTTGAGGGGGGTTGTTTCAGGGTCATGGAATCATGACCTTGAGTATCACTTTTGTTCCATTGTCCATTCCTTTCTGGCACTGTTCTTCTCTTTGCTTCTCAGCAAAAATGAACTAAGCATCATTGTTCTGACACCACGTTCTGCCAATATTGATCTGTCTTGGAGCCAGGCTACCATGGACTGAATCTCCAGAAACCACAAGCAAAATTATTTGGCTATTTGTTTGTTATAAATGTCACATATTTTGTTCTGGCAATAGAAAAAGCAACCAATACACTTTTATATACTGCAGTCAAAATGTCATGACTAAACTTTGTATCAAAACTAATACACACACACACACACACACACACACACACATTCTCTCTCTCTCTCTCTCTCTCTCTCTCTTTCTCTCTTTTCTCTCCTTCTCTAGAGATAGATCAATTAATAGATAGATATCCCACCACTACAATTCTGAAATGATTTTTTTGAGAAATAACAAAGCATTCTTTTCTGTGCTATCATCTTACCAGTTCTATGGTGTGTTTTCTGAGTTTTTGCTGGTAGGTATGTTGGCTTTGGGATTATGGTGGATTATTATTTCATGCATACAGAACTGATAAACTACATAAGTAAATATATATGGATCAAATATAGATGTTTACAAATATTTTCCATCATACATTTTTGAAAGTTTTTTATTAACTCATTAAAGTTAGTCTTTTTAATTAGGAAGTCACTACACTACTTCACCAGATATGAAATATCTCTTAAGGGAACAATAAAATCCCCACCTTGAAGATTCAAAGACATAGTTTTTTTTTCATGGTTAGATGTTAAATCTTTTCTATTGTGGGAAAAAATAAACTATGTATAAACTATAAAAGGGACTTCATGAAGAAGAAGAGTTTTGTATCACATTGGAACATCCTCTTTTCTCCTCACAGTCAAGTAATAGAAAACATACTTTTTATCAGCTCATTTTGCTTAAAATCTAGTCTCAATTTCTTACATAATTATTACAAGTTTTGGATTTACCTTATATAAAGTTATCTTTATAAATGAACATGAAAACCCTGGTGCATTGAGTTTATATATTAAAAGGTAAACATATTTTGCATCATCCTTAATTGTTTATTACTACTTTTTGTGTTCTGTGGGCTTAAGATCATTCAAATTTATTCTAAAAATTTAAGTATCTTTTGAGCTAAATTTCAAGTGGTAATTTAGAAAAAGGGTTTAGTGTAACATGAAACTATTTTGATAATGTGGAGAAAATCTGCAAAGAATTTAAAACTCCTGAAAAGGGAGAATTAAATTGCCCTAAAGAACAGTGACTCTAACAGCTCAATGAACTGGATAATTTCTCATTAGTCAGGGAAAACAAACATTGTAAATTGATTACATCATTGAGCATCAGTATCTCAAAATCTCTGTAATTCTTGCTAAACCTGAGTCCTGAGGATTTGTGAACCTTACCATAAGTTCCTCCTCCATTGTTTTAATTCTTATTGCTTTATTTTCCTAGAACTGTTCTTCCCTTTCTGTAGTTGTATCGTTTATTACATTAACAACTCCTAAAACACTGTCACCATTTCTTTGGTAAGCTTCAAAACTTGAGAGCATAGGTTCACTTAAACCCCTTTCTCAAAGCTATCTTCGGTCTTATATCTGCACATTCATGATTGTTATATAGGATTCCAATCCAATCTCAATCAAAATCCTCATATGGAAATTCTCGCCATACACTGTATGTAAACATTTTTTAACAGATTTTAACCTTTTCAATTGGCAAACACTAAAACTCTTTGTTAGAACTTTTAGTTTCTGGAAAAATACGAATGGAAATAAAAGAGTAGCTTTAGTTTCCGGATTTTGCAGTTTACATTTGTGGTACTGCCATGAACAACTATTCTAAGATTGCCCATCTGTGCTTCCTGTGGTGAAGTACAATTTCAATCGGAAAGAAAAAGTTATCCAAACAGATAATCATCCTATTTTAAGAATATAATCTAAATTTTATAAAATCAGAGCAGTGAAATTATATATTCATATACACAGAGGGAGAATGAAAAAGAAGAACATAGGAGAAAAATATCTGTGCATACATCTAAATTCAAACTAAATCATTTATATGCACAAAATAATTCGTTACAGTGTTTGGTCCATCCTAATTTTTAATAAAGTATTTCTTATCAAATTCCTGTGATCCATACATCATTGCTTGAGCAAATTATTCTAATTAGTTTTCTGAATTGAAAATAGTAATTTATGATTAGGTATATTAAAGCTTAGAAAATTTGCATCAGGGTAGTATAATATTTTACAGCAACTATTCACCTAGCATTTACATTGCATTATGTATGATAAGTAATCTTTAAATAGGGAAAGTACACAGGAGGCATGGATAGGTCACTGGCAAATATTCTCATTTTATGTAAGACATTTAATCATTCTCGGATTTTGGCATTTATCTAGCTCCTGGAATCAAACTCCGAGATCTCTACCAAAGAATGATTTTATTGTAGAGGTAGGAGCAATAAATATTTGCTTGGATCTCTGGCTTCAATATGCAATTGAAGTCATCCAAACGACTTTTTCTTTGTTTTACTGGAGATATTTTTGAAGGAAATACTTTCAGGAGTTTCTTACAATGAAGTACTTACCTATTGTAGTTTGATTTAACACTGAGTTGAGAATTTTTCTTCACTTTACAGTAGCCAAAGGGCACAAATGTCATAGTTTCTTGGCTTGAAATGAAAGAAAATGTAGAGTGTCAGCTTTTGTTATTTGTCTGGTATTATGGAATTATCAGTGCCAGACTACTGAAAATATTTATTAATAAATAGCCACCCAGGAAATAATATACATATTTGCCCTGTAAAAAGAAAAGGCATAAAATGTAAAGAACAGAAGATCCAGGGTCACTGACAGGGACATTTTTACAACTGTGTGATATGATGTGATATAAGGTGCAGTGTTTTTATCAAGATTTCATTATCAAGTTTAAGGGAACAGACTGCATAGCAAGAAGGTTAGCTACTAGCGGTCTCATTTATAGTCAGGAGTAGAGGCCATAGGAGATTTTAGCTTTTCATTTGGTGAGATACTAGTAACTTACAATAAACGTGTAGCAGTGGGCTGGAGAGATACTTACAAAGTCAAACTGCCAAAAGGCAATTCATTTAATTCAAATAAAGAATACAAAAAGGAAAATGTAAGTAATATTATATTCGTAAAATTTCTGTGAATCATTCACTAAGTGGCAATCTGTTTTGGAAATGTTACTGTATAGTCCAGGACCCATATCCCTTTAATGAGAAATGATGGTTATTGTTTTTCTCTAGATCAATAACATTTCTAATTATTGCTGTTTATGTGTATGTATATATGTGATAGGAACTAGGTAGCCAGTGATGGTCGCAAAGGATATTTTAAATTTAAAGTTCCTTCAAGCCTCTGTTGAAACCAGCTTTGTTTTTATCACAGTCTAATTTATTTAAAATCTGATAGATTAACATTTATTTTTTTCCTTTTCCTGAAACCCTTGTAAAGACAAAAAGAAATAAAAGAAGTTGTTCAGTATTTTGGATTTGAGTAAACCTTGAATACAACTTCAACCGTGTGTTTTTAGCTTGACTGGTTAAGAGTATGTAAGTCAGAACAGAAGAAAATGACCAATATTAACCTGTCTTTTTTAAGGCACCATGCTACATTTAAACTTACTTTTTCTTTTTAATTTAGCAACACTGATAAGATATGATAACACTGTTATTGCCCATCGCAGTGCCAGCACTCACTATCTTGTATCGTCATTGGTACTATCCACACAAAACATTGCTATTGCCTGAAGACACGACGAGATAGCTTACTCTAAAGCCAAATGCGGGTGTCCAAGGCCCAGAAACACGAGTTTAGGTTTCCTCACACATTATATCGGGAGTTGTATGCAATATTTATAAGAAGGCCATACAGCGTTTTTTGAAATCACTGGTTAAGCAGAAGGATGGAGGGTTACGCTGCAGCGGGGGAGGAGCCGGTGAGGAGGTGGGGAATCGGCTGCAGGCCTCAGATGCTGTCTGAGGACCTTAGATCTCTGCATGGTGGGAAGCTAGGACTGTTTTTACATTTTAAAAGGCTTACTTAGTAATGTTAGGATGTTAGATATCAAAAAACTTATTAAAGAATGTTAAATCAGATATAAAGGAGGACAGTGGATGTGGCCATGAAAAAGGGCCATGAGAGTCCCCTGTTAATTTGGCTATGCAAAACATCCCACTTCAAAACAGGCTCTCCACAATCCATAAGCTCATAATAGCAGGCTCCTTGTGAGTGAGGCTATTTAAAGTGAAACCAGTTCTCAATATCATATAGAAATTTTACCAAAATCTTTATCCAGAATTTTTGTACAATATTAAGCCAAGATAAAGTGATTCATACTATCAATCATGGATCAATTTACAACTCTATAAAAGCAATGTAATACATCAAGAGCATAAAAATAAACTTAAAATATAGTGTCTTGTAAATTGCTATTAAAGAAAGATATAAGTAAAATAAATATCCTCTTTGATCCAGCAGTACTTCTTACAATCTTTCTAAAGTAGTTAGAAACATCATATAAAAGATATATTTCCATGTTCATAATAGCACAACCCACAATAACTAAAATGTGGAAAATATCAAAGTACTCACCAACAGACCAGTGGTTACAAAATTGTGATATGTGTACACAATGTAAAGACAGTTTTAAGGCTTTTTGTAGATAAATGGACCAACTTGAGACAATCATGCTCAGTGAAGTGAGTCAGACACAGAAGGTTAAATATTGAATAGTTTCCCTAACATGAGAAACCAGAATATGGTCATTTTATACACCTAAATGTGAGGAATAGTGCAACTTATAGGATAGGGGGAGGATGTAGGAGGGTCAAAAGGGGTAGGGGAAGGGTTTGCAAGGCAAACTTGATATGTATATGCACGAAACACTCAATTTCAGTGTAAACATTATATATCACATATACACATATTAATAAAGTGGGAAAATTCTTTTTGTTGTTGTATATGCTATATGCTATATGAGATCAAGCCTCAGGTGTTTGCACTGAGCTATATTCTAAGTCCATGTCTTATTTTCTTTCGATAGAGGGTCTTCCTGAGTCAATAAGTTACCCAGAGTGGGCTCAAACCTGGGACCTTCCTGCCTCAGCCTCGGAGAGTGCTGGGAGTTCAAGCCTGTGCCAGTGGACCCAGCTAGTATGTTCAGTTTTTGAGCAGTTTAGTTGAACAGTGAAGAATTTTAAAAATTATGTCTTGAATTTGTTATTGAAACAAATTGCTGCAGAGCAACTGAGCATTCAATAAATCAAAGTATAAAATGTTGAGCTAAACTTTAAATCTTATGGAATAGTAGGATTTGTAACTACATTTGCAGAGACAATTGTAGTTGGAATAACATAAGATCACATGCCAGGGGAAGGTGTCTTATAAGGGATGCATACATAGTCACTAAAGTTTCTCTGTATAATGTTTAAACAGACTCACCTCTTGATACTAGAGGCACATTTTTAAGTCAATAATTCATATGTCTACCAACGTCTCTGAATATCTTAGCCATATACTATTATATTGAAGATGCTCAATAATTCAAATATCTATATATGAGCATATATATATATATATATATATATATATATATATATATATATTACATAACTGTGTGTATAAGCATTATGTACAAGTAACCTGCCTGAATCCTTTGCAATCTAGCTCAAAAAGACCAGTATCAGCAGAAATTTCTGAAGGAATCACACCTGATATGAATGTACTAGGTTGTGAGCAGTATCATTACAGAGTACTACAGAGTTATTTTCTCACGGTTCTGTGTGCTAGTCACTGAGATCAATACGATGACCAGAAGTGTTTTCTCCTGAATCTTTTTTTCCTTGGACTGTAGCTTGGCTTTCTAATGGTAACAGTCACAGTGGGCTATGGCTTTCCCTACTAACCTCATTGTATCTTAATTACCTGTTCAAAGACTCTCGCTCCACATAGTTGTAATATCCTATGTTCTAAGTTGCTAACATATGACTGGGGATAATATTTGACCCAAGGCAACACAAAATTAAAGATACAATAAGGTGTGTTGGATAGTCATACTCCTATTGTTTGAATGTAGGATATGAATTTTTCACTTCATGCTGTGAACTTGCTTTGTATTTAATGTTAATTTTTCTGTAAAAACATATTGAATGTTCACTATAGAAAAAAGGATTTTGTAAGATTGCATATGAGGTTGCAAAATTTTTACTTATGTGCCTCAATAAAATTGTAAACATATGAACACTATATAATTATATTTTATATTATGTTACTTTGGGACTTGATACCATCGCATAATGATTTTTCATTTACTGTAAAGTATTTTAAGTACTTTAATGAATATATGGTGTGATAATATCATGATATATCACATAGTACCATGATAGGCCATTATGTCTAACTTTTGGTCAAACACTAGCTATAACATTGCTATGAAAGTGCTTTTTAAAAGTGATTAAACCTGGCCAGTAGAATCTGAGTTAATGTAGCAATATCCTCATCCAGTCTTACAGAGGCCTTAAAAGAAAACACCAAAGTCTTAAGAGAAAAAAGGACTTCTGATTCGAAATATCTTAAACCTCTCAGCCTGCCTAGTTTTGCAGATATCAGCCAGCCTTGCCAGCCAGGCACCACCACCATGCCTACGTTTGTCCATGTCAGAGTGTGTGTGTGTGTGTGTGTGTGTGTGTGTGTGTGTGTGTGTGTTACTGAGAATTGAGCCCAAGGCCTTCACACTGAGCTGTGTATATATCCTCAGACCATTTTGAATTTTGATTTTGAGCCAGGGTTTTTAATAAGTCACCAGACGCCTAAGCTGTGCTTGAACTTGCTCTGGGATTACGCCAGAGCTGACTTTTCAGATAATATTTTGAAATCTGATAGAGAGAGGTTGAGAACACACACACACACGCGTGCGCGCGCGCGTGCGCATCCACACTCACTCCTACTTTTTTTTTCTGTTAGATCTGACACTTAGAGAACTCTGATTCAGGTCATATTTTATTAACTATGGCTGTAAAGCTGTTGTTATTTTTTCTTTTCTCTTAATCTGTTTAGATGCCAAAACAGCATGAGCAGTGACTGTGTTGATAAAAATGGCCACAATCATCTGCTTAAACTTTCCCACCACGACCTGTGAATCAAACTTGCAATTGCGATGAAACCATACTGTCTTCCAACTTCACGTTTTCGAACCGTGAGATTTTATTAACCACAGATCGCTGCCATGATTATTAGACATCATATAGACTCACTTCTTACTCATTTGGTCCAAACATTTATTCTCCAATTGTTGTATTTGCTAGATTTTCACTGCCCTGCAGCTATTCCTAGGAGCTCTCCCTTTCTGTGTTTCTCTGAAATGCTGCAGCCCAAAATCAATAGTAAACAAACATTCCTTCTTCTGTAATCTCATCTCAAGTTGTCTCTTAACCTCCTGGAGTCAATTGAAACCAAGCTCCCTTGTACTGCTTCTGCCCCTAAGCTCTTTTAGATGGAAGTTACACATCCTACAGGTTCTACCAGTGCTTCTACTGGCCACAAAAGACTCGATAATATCTATAAGTAAAATCTCCTGTCTTGAACATTTATGTAAAATAAACACAATCCCCTTAGACATTAGGTAATACTGTTGCACAAGCCTCCATCATTGACAATTTGTTGATAATTTTCCATATTTATTGAATTGTCATTTCACATGCTGTAGTTAGTTTCCATTCTAAAGGACATTAGGGTCAATACTCATTCCAAATCTTTTACATCTTTATTTTTCTTTTTTTAAGCAAATAAGTCTTTTCTATGTGAAAAGCAATTAAAGTTGCTCTGATAATCTTACCTGGCCCAACATAATTATAATTTCCCAACTTTTCACTTTTTTTTTTTTTTTTTGTAATCTAAGTCTGGAGAATTTAGACTGTCTGAATTTATTCTGTCTTAGAATTATTTTCTGCAGATGAGGAAAATGCGAACTGTCTATCTCTTAGGGGGGATGTGTAAGATGTAATGAGTAAATCCAGTGCTGTGGTAGTTTTTGACCATCCTACTGTGAGAGCCTATAACATTCAGTAGAAATATCAAAGCTCAAAAACCAAGATCCCACACCATCGTGCACAGCTCCAGGTACGAGCACTGCTTGAGCTATGTCACTGTTTGTAGTTTCAAATTATATGACCCAATAACTTCCAATTTTGAATGTTATTTTGAATTGAAATTTTCTTTTTTTTACATTTTTCCTCTTAAAAATTGCAACCAGTAAAATGGCTCTACATTTCATATATAGCTAACACATTTTTGTCATATGTAAAAACACTTAACAGGCGTGTCCAGTCCACAACTGATATTTTTGATTTTTCTGCCCTTGATTATTTGGGTGAAGAAAAACTTGGGCCATATATAAAATCTGTAAGGTAGGTAATTTATTGTGGGTTAATAATAAAACATCCTTTAAAAAATTTAGTGTAATTAATTTTTTTAAAAAATCAAGGGCAGAAATCATCAGGCTGCGGGCTAGACACACATGACTTAGATAAATACGGTTATATATCATCGGAATCTAAACATCTAAATCCACACAGAGATAATCCGCCTTCCTGTTTCATTACCAATGTAACATTCTTGAACACCAGATGAAAATTTAGACTATGTATTCTTTAATATTTGACCTTTTGAGATTCATTGGAGTTGTTGAATAAGTACGTTAGCAGTCTTCTCACTTTTTAATTTATTTTTATTTCTCATTTTATTATTTTTTTTGTTTTTGAGAGAGGGTCTTGTTAGAAAGTCCAGGGTGGTCTCAAACTTATAGATAATCCAGGCTGGCTTCAAACTACATAGTCCAACTGTCATAGCCTCTCAAGTGCTGAACCATAGACATGTCGCAGTATGTCCAGCTTGTTCTATTTTACCGATGAACAGTACTTCTCTTTCT
The DNA here is from genome assembly GCA_004027205.1 of Ctenodactylus gundi. NCBI lineage: Eukaryota > Metazoa > Chordata > Mammalia > Rodentia > Ctenodactylidae > Ctenodactylus > Ctenodactylus gundi. The sequence continues at coordinate 26,107 of PVKB01001576.1, forward strand.
GAACAAGCCAACATTGTTTTTTTTTTTTTCATACTTCTGTTGATTGCCATTCAAATAACATGTATGCAGCTGCTATGGCTGTACGTGTACAAGTTCTTATTCTGAACATATGAATTTGCCTTTAGGAATAGATTTCTAGCCATAAATGGACATTTAATGGTATTAGAAATTGAAAAAAAAATCATTGTTTCTGTCTATTTGATTTAAATAAATATAGATACTCATGCGGCATTAGAAACTATGAACATGAAACATGGAATTGGGAGAGAAGTGTGTTATGAAGCACTTCTGTTTCTGGCTAGATGTTTTTTTATCATGTGTTAGAAAACCAGGTTGACAAGTTGAACCTTGAAATTCAGGTTATATAGCTACAAAGAGGAAGAATCTAACAAACTTGAGGGAAATGGAAAAGCCTACGTTTATATTGGTTGTCCAATTCATATTCAGAACTAATGGATAGAAAGCATCTTAACTTAATTGGCTATCTGAAATTAAGACATAATGATTTTATAACATTGTTAAAGCAGGCCTCCAATCTCTGCAGCTCTATAATCATATTGGTTACAGTCAGGTAATGCTTTTTGTTGCAGTTTTATTTTTTTAATTCACATGTCTTCTTCAAACAAAATGTGTAAGAAAGGATAAAAAACACAGTGGCAGATAAGAGTATGGAGTTTAAGAACATAAAAAGTGTAAAGTCTGCACATTGGGCATTTTAGGTTTTTGCCAAATCATTCTTGTTTCCACACGTTGCTTGATAAAGGTGATTTATACAAATTGAAACAAGGTCTCGTTCTGTAGTCCAGGCTGGTCCTGGGCTTACTATGAAATCCAGGCTGACCTCAAATTCATAGCAACCCTTTCTGTCAGCCGGCCATGTATTGAGATTACAGACTTGTGCCACCACACTTAAGATTATGTGGTGTTGAGAAATTGAAACCAGGGTCTTGAGCTTGCTAGGCAATTGCTTTAACTGCTGAACTATTCCTCCAGCCTACAAATTTTAATTTATACTTACATGAATACCATTGAATTAATTTAACAAATATGTTTTATATTTACTGTGTGTCTAAAGGATGGAAAATGCTGAATATAAACAGCAATTGTCCTTACTATCACATTTCTGACCACTCAAAAGCCAGGATGAGAAGAAACTCATAGTGAAAATATCATTTTTGGATTGTACGTCACACTCTGTAGTATAGGACTCTACACACACAAAGTGAGTGTGAAAAGTGCTCAAAGGGAGTGTGGTGAATATTTCAGTTGACTTGAGATATGCTGTGAAAACTTGTTTATATTCTGAGAATAATATAGATACCGTTTTGTTGTTTGTGTATCATAAAAGACGCATAATTTCTTTCTAATATTTGTACATTATGCACTGCACTTTTACTTGAAATACCTTTCTTTGTCTACAGACTTGACCTTGTTCAAATAGTGACTCATAATAGCATTTAACATTAGGCATTTATTAACATTAACATAAAATAATATGAGTAGATTATTGTGAAGTAATCACGTAAAAATTCCCTTGCAAACAGTCTGTTATCATGTTGCTGATAAACACCCAGGTGCCTAAGGCATTGCTTATGCATAAAAAGACCTTAATATGTCATTACAAAATCAATTTGGGTAAGTGAATTAAGGCTAAAACAATAGTTTTAGATGTGTACCTTGTCACATATGGGATACGATTTTAAATAAGTGATGACTTTAAATTTTTCTTTTTGATTTAAATAAATTCAATTTTTACTTTCAAATACTCATCCATATGTCCAAATAAATTGAAACAATACAATATTAAACTATGTTTCTCAACAGATCATGTTGCTCTCCAGGGGATATTTATTTGTAATACTCAGAAGTATTTTTGATTATGTCAACTGTGAGACTGAAACTAAACATCCAGGTTTATTTTGATTCGTTTTAAAATTTTGCAGGCGCTCATCACCTGCAGTCTGGCAGTCAGCAAAATTGACTTAGGGCAGCTACTCTCACCTCTATTCTGTGCATTATACAAAAAACAACCAATCAGAGCAGAGAATAACCTAAGGTAATACTGATCTTAGTTTTTGAGATTTACAGAACTGAAAAACATCTTATAGCTAAGGGACACAGAATAGACTTTCACCAGCTGGAAAACCTGCCATGCAGAACATCTGGAAACACATACTGGCTACCTATGTAAGCAACCCCCAAGCCAGCTTGTCAGTAGGAAAGGATCATAGTCCATTCTCTTCGTATTGAGCTCAATTTCTAGGACAAAGGATAAATTGGCTTTTTTTTTTTTAGCCTCAAAATCTTTACTGTCAGCACAGTTGACCTGTGTGAGGCAAGCATCCAGTCTTTTTACCAGTAGATCACTAATGTCATCTAAAAGCTTCAAAATAGGAGTGTTTAGTAATACCCATAATACATGGAAATTTTCCACAACCAAGACTTCCGAGGCTTCCATACAACAGTAATGCCCAGGTTGAGAGATCCAGTATTAAATGTCCTTCATGGCTATGAGATATATTGCCTTATTGGACACACTTTGTATTATAATTCCCTCTATTAAAGGACATATGGAGCTTTGAACCTGTATTTTCAGCGGTTTTTTTTTTTTTTTTTTTTTTTTTAGCTATCTTTAAGAATTAGGAAAGCCATGTGGGACTAGCTCTTGGTTCGCTTGGATCTGAAGACCCTTGTTAGACATTTCTCAGCCATATTTTCTGACACTGCCTTCTTCAGGCCTCTAGTGACTCAAGCACTAGCAGAAGGCTAGCAAAAATATTAAACAATACTCACCAATAATAGATGCTATTGGAGCAGAAGGTTTTTGTTTTGTTTTGTTGTTTTAAGTGTTGTGTTTTCCCTTTGGTGTATGGTCCCAAGAAGTAACCGCAATTCTTGTCATTCTTGTCACAGACCATATGCCTGAGAGGAGAGTTTCTCTGACCTGCCAGCACTTGACTCCCAAGGACAGGTTCCAATTCACTGTGGTACACTAGTTGAGATATGGAAGAAGTTTGTCCATTTCTAGGACTCTGGTGGCCCACCAGGAAAAAATACCTTGTTTGGTACTACAGAGAATACAGAAGTTTTGATAGATCCCTCCATGCTTAGTTTCTGGTTTTTCGTATACCCAGTCTCCCAGGTCACTAGCTGCACTTTCCTTTTACTTGAACAATTTATCAAGACTTCTTTAATATGAAATACTTTAAGTAGCTCATATTATGAACAAAACAGTTCATTTCTTAGAATAATCTACACTGTTAATTGGATGCCTTGGCCTGCTTGTATTTTAATCATCTGCACACTTAATAACTAAATTCAAGGGCTGACAATTCTGTGTCCTGGAGAGGTGCTTCTAATTTCAGGTGACAACTCAAAAATGATTTTATGTGCTATTTTTCTCCCGTGGTGATATATTTTTATCTTGGATCATTACTTTCTGCAACCAAAAGACATTGTGGCTTTTTCATGCATCTCTAATGAAGACAATTAAAATACTTGATATGTATTATATGGACAGGATCTCTTTTTAATTGTTTATTGTTTGCTTTCATAGTGATCAGTTATATTAAATGAGCCTTGAAGTTAAAGAGCAGCTTCACGTTCTGTTTTTAATTTATCATTTCAGGTGATACTGACTGTTATTAGGAGTTCAATCAAGGAGCCGGAAGACTAGTTATATTCAATAAACATCGTAAGCAGCAGAAGTATTTCAATTAGCTTCGGAGAAAAATGTCTCAAAAATAAAAAGATCTTCCACTGCTCTAGCAAATTTCACAAGTGATCTAAGGTAAACATACAGCATTTTTATTCTTCTAAAATAAGTTAATTCCAGCATATTTAAGGTTTTCTGTTTCCCAAATTGTGAAATACACAAAAATACTTAAATGAATTAACTACTTACCCTGAAACCACTGTAGACACTTGGGACCAACAACTTAGAAACATAAAGTGTGATTTGTTTGTTCACCACTGATCAAATCAAAGGAATTTTTTTTTGAGAGAGAGGATTGGGTAGAAAGGAATGAAAAAGCTTATTTAAGGCTAGCTTCAAGAACATTGAAGTGCCTGGTTTCCTCAAATCACCATCTTATCGTGTACAAATGTGTCCTTTTTAGCAAGCAATAGAAGTGAGGGACAGAAAGATAATGCATGTTTCAGAACTGGTCTCTTTCTTGTGGAAAGGAAACTGGGCCCCAGCCTCCTGAGGACAGTGTCTGTATCCTCCATCACTACCCCCACAGCTAGGCCGAGAAGAAGGGAGGTGATGCTTATGTGCATGGCAGGAAGGAGTTTGGAGAAGTCATTTGTCTCCAGAAAGGAAAAAAAAAAAAAAAAAAAAAAAATCTGACCCTTAAAATTTAGTTTTGCTCTGTAGGCCATCACCTCACTGTTGGCCCAACTGAAGGACTGTGAAAGGGACAAATGGGACAAATGAAAGGGAAACGTGGTGAATATAAAGGGAGATAACAGTGTCAGCAGAAAGTGAACTGCTGTCATGTAAGTGACAGCAGTATCAAATTAAAAAGAAATCAGATCATTCTGATATCTACCTAAAAATCTTCCAGAATTTGTATGTTGGCCGTCAGGGACCATAAAAATCCTCTCTACCAACATTTTAAGGTGAGACAAAAATGTACATAAGCTATTTATACTTGACAGGTTGATCATTGTTTTTCATTTTTCTTTGATATTAATAGATTTTATGACTACTCTTTAAGAAAGACTGTACATTGGAAATAATATACTGAGAATACTGAGAATACAAAGGCCCTGGTCCATCTCAGCCCCAGTTCATCAGGCAAGGATTACATACTTTCACGGGCTCATTCAAGGTCAGGCCTGAGTCTGGGGCCAGGCCACTGGATCATCAGAGTTTGTTTGATCTTTTATGTCCAACAGTATAAGAAAGGCTCATAAAAGTAAGTTTATGATTTGGCCATATTGGAACAACAGCTACTCTCTCCTCCTTTCAGTGTACACATGCACTCCAATTTGTAGAAGATGTGGAATAATAGCTAGAAAATGCATATAGATTTAGCTAAGCATTGGCTCAGATGTCAGGGGACATCCGACCCTTCTAGCTGTTGGGCTGACAGTGACTTTGCCTCAGCTCCTTCTCTCCCTTTGTGTAGGGAGGCAGCGTATTTTATAGCAAGGAGTAGAAGTGGGGAGGAGCACAGAGACGAGACTGGTCTCAGATCTTGTGATATTCCTTCTGGCCATCTTCATCTTGATTTCCCCCTGTCTTATGAACAGGAAACTGAGCCCTTCCCTCCTGGGAGCAGCATCTGCATGTCCTGTCTCTGATCTGAGGAGAGGAAGGACTGTTGGTTACGTGTTTATCAGAAGAAATTTCTGATACAACATTGATGTCAAAAAAATCCAACTTTATTTGCATTTTTTTCTGTGCTGCTTGCACATATACTCTGTACTTTACAGACTATTTAGAAAGTAATTGAGGGCCTAAATAATTTGAAAATATTTCATTTTTATGCAGCAGAAAATTTAACATCAACAAAATACGTGTCAAAATCCTAGCTACCCTGCCCATTGGAGTTGGCAAACAGATGCTAAAATTTATAGGATATTGTAAGAGATCAAGAAAGATCAAAGCCATTTTCTTAAATAATAAAAATTAGTAAAATTTTCTAATTTTTAAAACTTTGTGTTCGGTTGTAATCAAGATAATACGATGTTTAGGAATATTATGCAGCTGTAACCAACACGTTAAAATGCAACTTTGAAAGTTGAATTTGTTCTTTGAAGAGATGAGTGGATTCTGTAGATTCTTTGGGTCTGGATCACAAATGTCATTGTTTCTTCTCAGTCAGACAAAATGATAGACTGTGCAGGTGTGGCCTCAGTAGGTCAAGGCCCTTTTCCTTTCCACTGGATGGGGAGAGAGTATGATGGCTGGTGGCGCTAAAGCAAGCTTGCAGGTGTGTACTTTTTTCTCTTATTCCCCTCTTCTCTCTTCCTGTCTGTGCTTCAAGAGACCCTTAGTCTACTGTGTGGTATGAGAAGGTAGTATGAATCGCTTGTCCCCTCCGTGTCTTCAGAACCCAAGCCTCCTGGACACAAACTTCCTGAGCCAGAGTCTTCACTGAAGACTGTGGATGGTGTTTGCATTCTTTATATGAGGAAGTTTGGAGAATCTGACTACTCATGTCAGTATCTGTATATTCTCTTCTTTCACTAGATATGAGAAAAAAGGAAGAATTTATGTTCTGGGCCTAGGAAATTTTGAATATCTATTCTTCTGGAGAGAAAAATATCCTAATTTTTAGATTTCCTTTTGCCCTGTGAGTGCATTAGCACAATTAGACATATTGAGATAAATAAATTCTGAGAAATGTTGATCAATGATTCCACACATTATACTCAGCTGATACTGATAAGAGTATTAAGCTCATCCAACATGGTAAAGAATAGAGTTTTCCACAATACGTTTTGGATTCCCCAGCACCACATAAGCTGGATATGGTGGCACATTCCTGTAATCTCAGCACTCAGGAGGCTGAAGCAGGAGTTCAAGCCTGTAAACCCAAGGATATTCTGGACTATATTGTGGTTTCATGACCAACCTGGGCTATAGAGGGAGACCGTGTCTCAATAAACAAATGAAGAAACAGTATGTTAATGTATTTTGGGACAACTACATAGCCATATAAAAAGAAAACAAGTTATATCTTGGCCTTACATTGTAGAGAACCATTAAATAAAATCGATTAAAGATCTAATTGTAAGAACTAAAAGTACAAGGAATAAAATAAAAAATTAGAATCTGTGTGACATTGGATGTGATGAAGTTACTCTTTCCTAGAACACAAAGATAGCAATGGCTAAAGAAATCATCCAATGAAAACTAGCTGTGTTTCAAAGAGAGCTTCAAGAAAGTGAGAAATACTATCAAAAATGAGAGACCACAATTACAAACTATATACATAGTGTAAGGACTATTAACAATATGCAAAATGAAAACTAAATGGAAAACAATCCAATTCTAAAGATGCATAAATATATACAAATAGATATTTCTTCACAGAAGCTATAAACGGCCAAAGAACAGAAAAAAATTGCTGTTATTAGATCACTAAGGAAATTCAAATACATCACATGAATTAGCACTTCTAAAAATTAGAAAGACAAGCCAAAAAGTCAACTGATCACAAGGATACATAATATGTAGAAAAATCTCAACTCTCATATTTGGCTGGTGAAAAAAATGCAAAATTCTTTTAGGAAAATCTTAGAAATCCTCAAATGATCAGAGATGCATTTGATTCAGTGATTGTGTTTCTAGCTATCTATCCAAGGCAAGTGAAAACGCAAGCCTACACAGAAGCTTGCAAATGATGTTCAAAGATGAAAGCAACCCAAAGCCATCAACTGATGAGTAAGTGAACAAGGTTGAAAGTCAATAAAATAGAGTATTATTTAACTATGGAAAGGAATTTGATACTGACATACACAAAAATAAGGATGAGTCTTGACTACCTCATGCCAACAGTGACAAAATAAAATACGCTTTTACATGCAACATGGTCTTTTATTTCAAATAAAATTACTAGAATATGGACTTCAACTGACACTGACAATAAACTAGTTGTTTCTTAGTGTTAGGTTAAAATGGTTAAGTAAAGGAAAGGTAACCAGAAGTACACAGTTTTGACATGAGGTATGCGCTCTAAAATTATGACAAAACTTGCACACATTTCTGAGTATAATAGAAACTATGAGATACTATATTTATAAAATGAAAGAGAAAAGGAAAGAATACATGTGAGATATCAATAAAAAAATGACGACTCTGAAGTGAATATTGCTAAGTGAAACTATCAGGGCAACATACTGTACCAGACAAATTATATTACATTTGAGAAAATTTAAAAAAGGGAATAAAAATCAATCGTTGTCAGATATACGGATGGCAGAAAAGAAAAGGGGAAGGAGATGATGAGTGTATTTTGTGTAATTCAGAAGTTGCAGTCCATGACATTGTGCATTTGTCAAACCAGTTGAACTTTGTAAGAGAAGGAGCAAAATTTTAAATTCGTGAACTCAGAAAGCACCTTTAGGAGACCAGAGAATAACAGAATGGAATTCACGACTTGATGAGAGAACATTGCAGCATGGTAGATGTGTAAACAATCTCAGGAGACTGGTTAAAAAAACAAAAAACACACACACACAAAAAAAAAAAAACTGTTGACCTAAGTATCTTTGAAGATGATTGGAGTCTGTAGAACTACTGATATAAACAAAGTAAGTTTTACATAAATAAGCATTGTACTTTAGTTATGGGACAGTTTCCTCTGGAGCAATGGATCAACAATTTTTGTACTGCTGTATGTAAGTAACCAAATTGCATAACTGAATAAATGGATGGTGGGTGGTCTATCCAGGTTTCTCAAAATTGAGTGAGAAGTTATCCAGGAGCAAGATGAGAGGCTGGACTGATCTGTAGGGTAGTGACTTTTAACTGGGGACTTCAGTGTAAAGTCATGTTACTGTAATAAAGAAACATACAACTCATTCAACAATTTTCATTGGCATGTGTGTGTACTTGCATATCTCTGTGATATTAGCTGAAAATAACTAGAGTCAACAACATCCTATTTGTATTGAATATACAAGGCACCTATATCTTAGTATGCACTGCCATTTTCCAAAAGGTTATGCTCTTTAGAGAAATAACAAGAGAATGGCCTACATTAACAAGTCAAATAGCAATCAGTGCTGGCGAGGCTGCAGGGAGAAAGGAACCCTCCTGCACTGCTGGTGGGAATGTAAATTCGTACAACCACTTTGGAAAGCAGTATGGAGAGCTCTCAAAAGACTAGAAATAAATATCCCCTTTGATCCAGTGACACCCCTCTTGGGAATATATCCAAAAGAGGTCAAAACAACACATAACAGAGATATATGTATACCCATGTTCATAGCAGCACAACTAACAATAGCAAAAATATAGAAGGCACCAAAATGCCCATCAACAGACCAGTGGATACACAAAGTGTGGCATTTCTACACAATGGAACACTATGAATCAATAAAGTCCAGTAGTGTGGAGGTTTTTGCAGGCAAATGGAAGAAACTTGAGAATACCATGCTTAGTAAAGTAAGTCAGAAGCAGAAGGTGAAACATCAAATGGTCTCTCTGATATGAGAGACCCAGATCAAACCACCTATGGAACTTAAGAGGAAAGAAAAAGAGAAAGAGGGGAGTAGGGTGGGGGAAGAGGGAGGGAGGGGTGGGTAGAGAGAGGGACAAAAGGAGAGAGAGAAAGCCCTTGTCACCTTGACAAGATAGGTATGTGCACAAAATGCTCAACTCCATTGTAAACCTTGAATTTTGCACATATACATATCAATAAAATGTGAGAAAAAATAAAAAATACTAGGGCTAAGGCAAGAATTACACAAAATGAATCTGAAGTATCTGGTAGTGCCAGACATTGGAAAGTACTGACGTATGAAAGAGAACACAAGAGCAATCGAAAAAAAAAAAAAAAAAAAAAAAAAAAAAAAAAAAAAAAAAAAAAAAAAAAAAAAAAAAAAAAAAAAAAAAAAAAACCTGCCAATAACCAATGCTACAAACAGTTGAGAAGTAAAATAAAGAAAGGGACCCTGGATTATAACCCGATTCATATGAAAATCTGACTATAATGTATAATTTGATTTGATAAACACATGAATGGCCAAATCTCACATACAGAAGAATTCCAAATAACTTATGCAGATGTTTTTTTCATAAAGAAGCAAAAGCACCGCATTACTCCCCTTAAATGTCAGTTGGATACAGTGATGAAAAAAATACAGTAAACAAGAGAAAGAAAGAGTGACTTCATTTTGGAGAAAAAACGTGAAGTTTTACACTAGCCAGCTGATCCAAGCTAACATTGAAGATGTTGTGTCTGGTGAACAGTGTGAACTCTCAGTATATGATGGTGAGAGAATGACCTTCCGCTTCTGCGCTCTCCTCCCCTAGCCCGGCCTCATCATGACAATGACATCAGAAAAATCCCAACGGGGGGTGGGAGGGGATACCCGCCCACTGTTAATTTAAATTTTCAAAATCATTAAAAAGAAAAGTCTGAGAAGCTGCTGCACCACGAAGAAACCTAAGAGACATGAGACTTAAATATAATGTTACTCTTGATGGCTTGATGAGTAATGAAACTGAAGTATGACATTAAGTAAAAACTTAAAAATGAATGTAATTTAGCTAATAATGATGCATCTCTGTAGTTGGTATTAATTGCAACAAATATGAGATACTAGTAAAGGGAGACCAGGATGTGAAAACTATTCCTATTGTGTTTCACTTTTGTTTTTGTAATTTTTGTAATTTTTTTTTGAGACAGTTTCTTCTTCTGTAGTTCAGACTGTTTAGGACACTCTCAATTATCTATTTTATTTTATTGTATTTTACTTTACTTTATTGTATTTTACTTGATACAGGGTCTCACTCTGTAGCTCAGCATGGTCCTGAACTCATTATGTAGCCTAGGCTGTCCTTGGAATCACTGCAACCCTCCTGCCTCAGCCTCCCAAGTGCTGTGATTACAGACTAGCACCACCACGCCCAGTTTATGTGGGACTGGGTACTGGAACTCAGGGCTGTGTGCTTACTAGACATGCACTTTAACTACTGTGCCCCTATTGTTGTAAATCTCACATGATTCTAAAAAATTAAAATCCCCTCATGGGCATTGAACTAATCACAACCACCTTAAGTTCAGGAGTATAAAAACAAGTATTGTAGTATTATGTAATTTTATATTTATTCCTGTGTATACACATATACACATATTTGATAACATAGAAAGTTAATTTTAGAAAATTTTTGTACATTCTGATAGTATGCCTCCATTTCCTTTATTGGATCTGCTGACAGCTTGTGCACATTCTGATGGTAACCTCAAACCTTTCAAATGGCCATGCTTCGCAGGCCCTCGTGCTTAGTCCTAGCTGGCGTTATTTCCTGTAGATCTTAAAACTCATAGGAATAACTTTGGACATTTTAGGATTCTTCAGGTAATTAGAGCTCAGCGAATGAATGGTGAAATGCGTAACTCAGTACATGCAATAGGCCACTTATGTATGCAATGTGTTTTCATGACTGTTACATGTTAATTGCTGTCTGTATGCGGATGGAAAACTGTAGACACTACTAAATACTACGAAGTTACTACAGAATAGCAGGAGGAGATAAATTCAGTTTTCATTCATTTTTCCCACTTTATTGAATGTATAAATGCAATATGTAAACTTTACATTGAACTTGAGTGTTTTGTGCATATACGTATCGTGGCAAAATTACGAATTCTTGCCTTCTACTTTTTCAGCCCTTTCACCACTTCCCCTCCTTCCAGTTCCCGTTATTGCTCAGAGTAAATTCTATGAAATAGTTGTGATCTGGGTGTCTCCTGTCAGAGAGACCATTTGACATTTCACCTTCAACTTCTGACTCACTTCACTAAGCATGATGGTCTCAACTTGCCTCCATTTACCTACAAAAGCCTCCAACCTATCTGACTATATAGATGAGTACTATTCCTTTGTGTATAAATACCACAATTTATGTATCCATTGGTCTGTTGATGGATATTTTGGTTTCTTCCACATTTTAGCTATTGTTAGTTTTAAGTAATCCTATAGAGTATGCCGAATATATACTTTTTCCTGCACTCTCTCCTTCTTTCATTCATTCCTCTTTCAGATATTTTTTACTTATAATTATTAACATCTTGAACACATACTGATTACATACTATAAGCAACAATGAGGTACATATTTCTAATATTTAAACAAGATCTATCTAGATGACAATTGTCATACAAATAAACTATGGAAAGCAAATCGTAGTGTGCAAATTTAATAAATATAGAGCCTATAATCACATATACTGAGACATCTTTTGAGAGGATTGCACTCCTTTTGTCTCTTAGCAACTGTAACTATTTTTTTTTTTAACATTTAGCCTTCTGGTATGTAATTGCCAGTCTTTCCCTTAGCACATGGTTTAGATTTCTATCTCTTAGTGAGTATTAGTGAGTATGGATTATTTTTTCATTCATCAATCAAACACCAAACTGGGTAAAATATTTGGCATAAGGCAAGAACTCAGTCAACTCTCACCAATCTTCTCATAGATCACCTGCTTGATTACTGGATTACAGGATATTTTCTCATTATTTGTCCCCCAAAGAAGCACTATTATTCTTTAGCGGTCCTAATTCTTTTGTTTTCTGTGCCTTCTACATCCTAACAGATTATTCTTCCCCCTGTCACCACTTGTTCACGTATTACCTGTATTTCTGGGAATGAAATTTTGATATAGCCTTTTTTAATTTTTTGAAAAAATACACTTTTATAAATTCTCATGAATTAAGCCTATGCTTCAAATTTTACTTGTTATTGTTTATTGTGTATCATGATGACAAAAGACATCCAGAATTGCCTCAGACATTAAAAGTGTGTTCTAATCAAAAAAGTAAAGGCAAGGTGTCTTTTGCTGTGAGTTTATTGATCTATTTACTTATTATTGGAGTACTTATTTACTTGTTCATTGAGACAGGACCTTGCTTTGTAGTTGATTCTGGCTCTTAACTCTCTATGTAGCTCAGACTGTCATCGCATTCACAGTAATACTCCTGCCTCAACATCCCCAAGATCTGAAAGAGGTTCATATGTAGGGAACACAAAAATTCAGTTGTTAGACAAACCACTCTACTAACAATAGAAAAAATAATAATATTTCTCCAAAGAAAACATACAAATGACCAGTTGAATTAAAAGAAAATGCTGGACACATGCGGGAAATGCAAATCAGCCTTTCACGGCAGCAATATCATAATTGACTAAAATTTTGTAAAAGAAAATAAAAATAGAAAAAAAGTACAATTCTCCAAAATAATGAAGTTGGTTAGACCTTTCAAAAATATTTAAATTGTGTACTAGAAAAATTATCCAAAGTTAGCAAAATAAGGCATTTTGCTAATTTAAAATACAAAAGGTATTTTATTCAATAACTTATTACTATTATTTTATTCAATTAATTGTAAAACTTTGTACTATGTTATTTCCTTTACTATTGATATAAAATCATACTTCTGCCTTATCCCAAAGACTTATAAAGTCATACATTTGATTAAAAAAACAAAACTATTCCTTTTAATTTATTGATTTACGCATTTGAAGTATAGAAATATGACCTTTGGAGAAATGACATTAGAAACCAGTTGACTTTCTCTTTGAGTTATTTCTATTAGATACTACATTTGATTTTTTAAATTAAATTTATTTTATAAGAAATATTTTTGCAAATGTGAACTTGATATATGCTCTTGTGAAAATATGTTTTATGATTAAACATAAAAGACAAATACATTTTTCATAATAATTTCTGGGAAAAGCTTCAGTAGACCTTTGCTTTTTCAGATTGCCTGACCTCTCTCATTTCTAAATGAGCAAAATGTAAACATGACTTCTTAGATTATAGGTTTCAATAAAAGGCTTTGTTCACCTGAATTTAGATTAGGCTTTTAAAAAAATGAGAGGTTCTCTGACTTCCTTTTTGACATGTTAAGAAATAAAAATTATTTCATTAAAAATATATAAGCATTAATTAAAGTGTAAATCATATATCATGCAATAAAAAGAATTATTGATTTGCTTAAAATTTTCTCTATAATTGTGCAATACATTATAAGTTGCAAATTATATCATTTATTCATGCATTGAAGATCTATTTGAGTGTGCTCAGTTTAATGAATATATTAAAGCCAGATATATAATAGTGGTCAAAAAGACAAGATTTCTTTCTTATAAACTATATAGCATAGTGTGGATTAGTTATCATAAAATCAAATAAAATCTGTGTGAAGACATACAGGAGAATTTCCTGTCTAAAATCTGATATAGATCTCTTATCTTCTATTTTTTTCTTTTATATTTATGAAATTAATAAGCATTTTTCCTTTTATTCTAATGAAAGGAATTAAATAGTATGTGTGACACGCTTTCTGTACTAATATGTAGAATAATATTAGGAGAAATTCATACTTGAAAACAATATTTGATGTCATTTGTGGGTGAAAGGAAAAAATAACTTGTAATGTAGTTTAATTTTCAATAAAGTATCTTATAAAATTAACTGAAATACTCTTATATACTTATAATCTAACACTCTAATTTTGATATGATCCACATTCTTTTAAGTCAATTTCACTAATCTCATTTTTCTAATGAAACACTAAGAAAAAATATTCTCTATGACGGAGTAGTGACTTGCTTTAAAGTGTGAACAGCGTGACGTAGCGACTAACAGAATATGAATATTTAACATTGCAAATGTGCTCTAGTTTTCATGAACAAATTTAGATATCAAAACATGTTTGGTTTGTCTACAAGTTGAAATTCCTTTAAAAAAAACACATCAATTCTCAAACGATGTTTTACAGCTTGAGTTTTCTATAATTTCCTTTTGGTAACAATTTTTGCTTAAATGACTTGATCTTCATATTAACATCATTTTCTTGCCATTATATTCTACTTTAGTTGAGACTGAATAAGTAGTAAGACCAAAAAAAAAAAAAAAAAAAAAAAAAAAAAAAAAAAAAAAAAAAAAAAGAATACTGATCCTCTGGAGAAGCCATGTTCTTTAAATCAGAGCTGGCAGCAATGATCTGGAGTACTCTCAAGGTGCAAAATCCAAACCTTTTGGGCATTTACTTGTGATATTGGAGAATATCTTGGAATGTACTAAGTAAGAAAATACAATGAACTTGGCACTGAGCATAACCAATGTAGCACTTGGTGCCCTGCCATGATATTATTTTTTTTTTCCTGACAGCTTTAATCATTGAAGAATTAACTATGGAAATTGCATCAGGGCCCCTAAACAAACACACTTAATTCTGTAATGTGATTAATACCAATGAATAGTTAGCTGTATTATAAAACTAAGAGTCAAGAGTGAATTCTTTGTAGAATGATAGAGATCATCAAAGCATAATGCATCGCACAGAAAAAAACACAATATGCTAAAACGTGCTGCACGATGGTGGTGTTGCAGGTCCCAGTGACACATGGATCAACACGGAGCGCTGCTCAAAATGTGTGTCTTTGAGGCACACTTAAATCTGTGAGAAGATCGTTAGACGAAAGTTCCAGAGAATTTAGGTCTCTATGAGGATAGGAAATATTACATATGCAGTTTATTTACGTTGTTAATGCTATAAAGTGTACCCCAAATCTCAGATGTTCAGAGGTAAGGGTTTGGGAAGGTATTTAAATAATAGAGGTTATACTTATCAGTGGCTTGATGTATGAGTAAGTTTATAGTTAACTATGCTGTTTGATTAGATGGAGTGAGTCAGTGGGGCTGCGTGTGTGTGTGTGTGTGTGCGTGTGTGTGTGTGTGTGTGTGTGTGTGTGTGTGTGTGTTTGCTCACGTGCGCGCTCCGCATCTGTCTTCTCTCCACTCTGATCACCATGGGTTGAGCCGTGCTCCTCTGTGTGTTCTTCCACCATATGACCTCTGTCTTAGATCCAGCTAACTGGGGGTTGACCCACTAAAATGAAGCAAAAATCTGTGTCTGCCTCTTCATTAAGTTGTGGGCATTGGGTGTTTTGTCCTAAAGACAGTAATGTAGCTAATGAAAGTGATGCAGTTTTGGTGTATTGAGAGGTATCTAGCATATATATATATTCAAGTAATTTAAATTTTGTGTATTAGAGACAAACAAGTATATACCATTTACCTGTAGTGTGGTGGATAACTATATGGCTATATATACTGTGAAAATCATGTACTCTTCAAAAGAAATAAACTACTAAAACAATTATCAACATTTCAAAGTAATAGTAACAGTAAAGAGAAGCACAAAAGAATATATTGGGCAAGATTTAATTTAAATCAGTATAAAATATAAATAGAAATCAATATGATGCCCTCAAGTACTGCAAATTAAAGTAAGGAAGTCGGTAACATAAAACTCAAAGTAGAGATAAGAGAGTTAGACGAAATGGACATTGCAAAGTTAAAAGTAATTCTACTTGACAAATTGGATGTTGAGACCCTGGATATTTTTTTTAAAAACTCTTATGTAGACACAAAAGGGATTTTGTAGGTTTTTTCCCCTGTGTTTCTAAATCTGAATTTTACAGTATGCAAGGTTGCTATGTTTTCTATACTTAAAATATAAACATACATTTTTCAAAATGAAGGAATGATTCCTGACTTCTGTCCTGGGCAACTTACTGACCTGATACTTATTGTTACGACAAGTTGAGGAAAAGAATCGTTATTTTACCTTTTCTACTTTACAGTAGGAGATTGTTTTACACATACAACGTTTTCAATAAATATTCTTTGAAGCAGTGGCTTAACATGATCATATTTGGATGTTCTCAGAAAAAAAGGCATTCAGTTAAATTGGATATTTGTATAGGAGGGAATTCTAGATAATTTTTTCAGCTGAAGCATTTTCTTTTTATAAATGAAATGTTGGGAATTTGTAATATAGACTAAAATAAGTTTCCTGTTGCCACAAGGAGTTAATTAGGTAAAAATCAGAACATAAGTCTATGTTCATTTTAGGGAACAGGAAGAAAAAATATATTAAATACCTATATTTGGGGCCATCTCTTTTGAACGGATATAATATTAACTAGAATGTTTAAATCTGGGGCTGGAGGAATGGCTCAGTGGTTCAAGCACTTGCTTAGCAAGTGCTAAGACAAGCACTAAGTATCAGAGTTCGATTCCCCAGTACCACATAAGCAGTGTGGTGGTGCATGCCTGTAATCCCAGCACTTGGGAGGCTGAGACAGGATGATTGCCATGAGTGCAAGGACAGCCTGGGCTTCATAGTGAGTTCAGGAGCAGCCTGGGGTACAGAGCGAGACCCTATCTCAAAAAAAAAAAAAAATGTTTAAATCTACATTCTTTATGTTTCAATTGGTCATGCTAGTCTCACATATTGAAAATAAATACAATAAATGAATCATACATACATGAGACAATTCTTGATCTATGAAATATTATTCTCCTCCTCTTTAATTAATTTTGTGATTCACTGATTATTTTTAATTTGACATTTTGCCAAGAAAGTATCACAATTATTCAGCTCATAAGTGTAAAATAAAACTTAATTTATATATATATATATATATATATATATATATATATATATATATATTATGTAAACAGATGTATTTCATCATTGAAACAGATAGCCATACCTACAGAGTGTTATAAAGACAATATTAATAATACCTTTTTCTAATTTAAATGCATTAATATAATCCTCACAACTTTTCATCATAAGACTCAATGAAGATGGCGAGTGACATTCAGATTTTCAACATACTAAAATGTCACTATGATTTGGGGAACCAACTGATCTTGGAAAACCGTAACTGGTGGAATCTGTTAGCTATGGTGCCATTGAGACCTCTGCTCATGATTATAGTTCCTTTTTTTTTTCCTACCTGTGCAGTTCATAAATAAATGCAGCCAAAACAGGAAAAGAAATAACGTCTTTGGCACGGGGCATTAGTGGAGTCACCGTACAGCTTCTCCAGTACCCATCCCCCTGCTGCCGTTCTGTCACAGTACCGTTGTATGAAACAATAAATATGTTTTATTGTACATACAACTATATACAGCTGTACCTCTTCTGTGGTATCTTAGCCACTCAGCATTTATATACTAATATAAATTAGTAATGAAATGTAATTGGAATGTACTCGAATGGCAATAATGCATGCCATTGGCTTAATTTGGATATTAGAGAGTAAGGAAATGAGTGGTGGATACAGCAAGCCTTAGAACCGTTGCTATGCCATTGAACATACATATTCCCTCTGTGGAAACTTTCAAAGGAAATGTCAATCCTGTGGGCACAATAACTGCAGTGGAAATGTGAGTTTACAAGCCTAAGTGCAGGAAATAGGTTTCTGCTAAAAGAGCAACATTTTGCAACACGTAATAAAAATATTCTGAGAGTACCAAACTTGGGGATAAAGTATGAAAAAACAAAATGCATCCCATACTGAAAGCAGGAGCTTTGTTTGCAAGAAAAAAGGTCAGTATTCTATTACTTAGAAGCTTTCTGAGAGGTGCTGTTTTCATTCAGACATATGTATGTCCATACAGACAAGGATCCAAATGCTGTTTTTCTATGGAGAATAGTGTGGAATATTGATTTGAGTTCTTTTACCAATAAGCAAAAGGTTGATCAAAGTTAATCTAATTTATAAATAAACATAGAGAAAAATATGTTTATAAACCACAATTACATAAAATAATAAAATATTGGAGAATGGACAGAAAATCCAGAGGTAGATTTCTGGATGAGAAGAAGGGAACACACAGGAGAAGGAACGAATGGGAGAAAGTATGGATTGGGATCACAAATGGGATCAGGACGGATTAAGATATTTTAAATGCACGTATCAACTTCCAAAGAAAACTCCATTACATGCGATATTAACATGCTCTAATAAAAGGACTCAACAGGTTGAAGATAAGTCTGCTTCAATCTGATGAATAAAGAAGAAAGTATAAAAACTAGACACAAAGACTCCTTGAGCATAATCAAGCATGACAGTGCTTTTACACTGGCAGTCTCAGAAGGTCAGGATTAGAAGAAAGGAGTGCAAAATCAAAAAAATAAAAATAAAAAAAAACAAAAAACTCTAAAGATATAATAGCTAGAGTCTTCTCACATCTGATTTTAAGAAAGTAATTTACATATCCAAGAAAATCACCAGTCCTAAGAAACAGAAACTCAAAGAATCACAAAATTGCAAAAGAAATGCTTCAAGATATATAAAGGCTCTTCACCATCTGAATATTTAACTTCCTTTTCTAAAGGTAACCAGAAAACAGTAAGATGCCATACTCAAAATTTTCAAGAGACTGTCAATGAAAAATTCAGCTTTCAACTTCTTTAAATAAAGGAAAAAGTAAGATAAACAAAGGTGAAAATGAGATAAACATGTCAAATGTTTATGGCAGATGTGATGATCTAGAGTGAATTCTTCAGCCTGAAATGAGAAGATACTGGGAGATGACTCAAACCACATGTAAAATACAGTAATGCATTGCTTACTTACAAGGATACCTTCTGGGAAATGCATTGGTAGGAATTGTTTTTTGTCATTGTGCACACAGCATAGAATGAATTTACAGAAACTCAGAAGATGTAACCCTCTGCGCATTTAGTTTATGTCGTTTGTACCATTGAAGATGCAGTTGTTGGTAACTGAACATTGTAGTTTGTGACTATAGTAAATACCACCAGTATTGACAGTTGTGTATATAAGTACAGTATACCTAGAATTTTGTAATAATGTACTATTATCCAAGTTTTGTTATTATAACAAAATACCATGACTGAGGACTTAAGAAGAAAGAACTTTATTTAGCCCCCAGTTTTGAATGTTGGAGGTCGAAGATCAGGTGGATCCATCATTTTGGCCTTTGTTGAAGGCCTAATGGCAGATGGCATCAGAGGATATGCACATGCCAGAGGGAAAAATTACATGACCATTTGGAATACCAGAAAGAAATACATCGTCAGAATAAAGCTTTTGTAAAAGATCATGTTGACAGGAGCTAACATTTATCTAGAACTAATACACCCCCCCCACACACACACACACACACACTACTTTGTTACCTTCTGGGGTACTTCCTACTGAAGGTTATTAAGATCTGCAAACTCAGGCTGGAGGAATGGCTCAGCAGTTAAAGCACTTGCCTAGCAAGTGCTAAGACAAGCACTAAGTACCCTAGTTCAATTCCCCCAGCACCACATAAACTGGGCATGGTGGTGCACGCCTATAATGCCAGTGCTCTGGCAGCTGACAGGATGGTTGCCATGAGTCCAAGGCCAGCCTAGCTCCAGAGTGAGTTCAGGACCAGCCTGGGCTACAAAGTGAAGCTCTGTCTCAAATAAATAATAATAATAATAATAATAATAATAATATCATCATCATCTTCAAACTCCCACTCCTTTCAAGTTCCACCTACCTCTCACATTGTCACACAGGATCTCAGCAACCAAAACAGGAATCCTTGGGAAGCAAACTGCATCCAAAATGTAGCCATTGCACTGCCATGTTATAATTGAAAGGAAAAATTGTCCTAATGTGTTCACTCTTTGGATAATATGATTTTTACTTTGATAAGAACATCCAAAAGGTAGTAAACAGAGCAAATCATGAATCTGAACTAGGTTATTTTTAACTAAGATATATGTTTTATTTCTTGAGGAAATATCTAAACTAATAATTGAAATATAATTTAATAAGTATTGAATGGTTAGAATAATATTTTTAAAATATCTATTAAACACAAAAGATGATTATTCTTGTGAAGAAAAAGAGACAACAGAAAATCCGAAAAGTAGCAAAATGGCAGGACAAACTTAACTTTAGCAGTAATGACTATTAAATGGATTTAATGTTTTAATCAAATCAGAAAGATGTGTTAAATGTATTGAAAACACAATGCAACTATAAAAGATCTGAAGAAAACAGTCTCGTTTTTAGAGTTTGTGACCTGAAGTTCCAGAAAATAGCCTTATTCACCATGAGCCTATTGTGATTAGCTGGTTGGATTCTAGAGAAGCTGTGGAGAAGCTGGGTGCTTGGCACAGCCAGGCTATCATGGCTACCACGGCCCTTTGCTACAGCCACATCTGACTCTCCTGTGTATATAACTTAGCACCCCGTGAAAAGTCCTTCATGTGTAATGTTCCTGTAATTACTAAGTAATCTATTTGACATGTAAAAGCAGAACCCCTGGTTTCTAACCAACCTAAATGCTTAGGATGCCTTTAGACAACATCAGAGACCTATCCATCTGAGCATTTTCCTGCTTTAGGATGGTCTTCCTAACAGAAGCTTCCACCATTTTTTTTTATTGCTTTAATTTATCACTACCTTCCGTTCTTTAGCTATGAAAGCTATACGTGACTGCTAGTTGTTGGAAAGGGCTTCTTGAGGAAACCTACCTTCAAGTTCCCAGGCCTTGGTCACTCATATTTGGCTTCAGAATAAACTCTTATTGTCTTTAAGGCAAAAGCAACGTTTTTCTGCATTGACAAGTTCATATGCTCACATCAGACATAGTCGTCGAGTCAGATTTTAAGGAAAAATACATTGCTAAAGTAGGACATTTTCCTATTGACAAAAAAAAAATGTATCTAACAGGATGATAGGGAATAGAAAATCGATAAGCCAGAAAAGATTGATCTAAGTACCAAATATTTAGCTATGAATAATAAGAAAACAAAAACAAGAGATGAAAATTAGTAGAATCAGCAATAAAAGGGAATACATATTGCTGAAATTACAACAGTAAATATGGCTAGAATAATAACTATAATAAAGTGATACCAGTAATTAAATATCCAAGAAAATAATGGACAAATTTCTAGCAAGACACAAAACAATGAAAAATTAGAAAATCTAAATACGTCTATGGTAGACAAAGGAATTAGGTTTACAACTAAAAACATTTGCCATAAACAAAATTGTAACTAGCCTCCCTTGTGAATTCTGCCACACATTTAAAAAATTAATTCCAAATGTTTATAAATATTTGCAAACATGATACAGGTAAGGATGTTACTGTGATAACAATTTTCTTCAAGAAAACAATTAGAAAAATCTTTTGCAGAACATTGAGAAAATTTGACAAAAATTGACAAAATTGTACCAAATTTAATGCATAAATATAAAATTGGTTATAAAGTGTAGATGTTACTAACCTAAGAATATATTAGATGAATATTTAAAATCTGTGTAAACACTATATTAATAGAACAAAATATAAAGTGTATAGTCACCTCAGCAGACAATGAATATGTAGCATTTAAGAAATTCTAGAATATGTACATATGTACTCAGAAAGTATTTTTTTCCCTGAAATTAGGCGTGATGATTACTAGTGTCCTAAAAAACACAATACTAACTCCCTCACTGGTGACAAAATAAATCCCTTAAATCCCTTCCTACTGGGATAAACAAGACATGGGTGTCTCTTCCTGCAGATATTTTCCTTCCTCCTTTGTTGTGATGAACTCTGCCTAAAGCCTTAGTTCTTCATACTTAGTTACATTCTTGGGTCCTTTCTTTAAAATTTTGTTTTTTAAAAAAATTTGAGACAGGGTTTTGCTAAGTTACAAAGTTGACCAGGGTGGAGGTTAACTCATGATTCTCCAACCTCAGCATCCCTGAGTGTGTCACGGTGTGCAACCATTATAGTGTAGTTTCTAGCCAAAACAATTCGAAAGGAAACTATTCATTTTTTTGAATGAAAAATTAAAATTATTTGTTTCTGCACAAGATGTTTTTCATTTACAAAAAAATTGAAAGCTATACATTAAAATAGTTTAGACATAAGGAGTTCATTCTGACTTCAAGACACAAACTCAACACTAAAAGTTAATTTTTTATTTTTATTTTCCCCATTTTATTAATACATATGTATGTGGAAGGCAATGTTTACATCGAACTTGAGGATTTTGTGCATATATATATATATATATATATATATATATATATATATATATAGTGTCAGCATTACGAACTCTTCCCCTCTCCCATTTTTGACCCTACTATCCCCTCTCCTTCCTACTGAGTTCCACTATCCCCCTCATTTACTTGTATGAATTGACTGTATTCTGCATTAAAAGTTAATTTCAGTTACATATATTACCAATAAATGACCTTAAATGGCATTAATGTTGACAAAACACCCCCTTTTATAGTAGAATTAAAATAAGTAACAAATTTAGGGTTATAAAAAATATTTCATCAGAGCCAAATCCTGCCTCAAAAAAGAATATTTCATAATTGTATTGTTAAAATTGCAAAGTATGGCTGAAATAAATTTTTTAAAAGCTAAATAAAATAATGTCTCTAGTTCACAGATCAGAAAATAGTATTATGTTAATTATCTTCAAATTGAGCTATAGATTCATAGCGGTCCTAATCAAAATTTAACTGTTTGTTTATCCAACTTTTATATAAAATGTATTTTGTTGTTAGCTGCTTGAGGTGGCATTTGCCTATATTATCAGCATTCTAAGAATTTGAGGCAGGAACAGTACAAGTTCTAGTCCAGCCTGGACAATTTAACAATTTGGTGAGATCCAGTCTCACAAAATGCAGAGTCCCTGGGTTTAAAACACAATAACACATAAACCAGAACTGATAAAAAAATCAAATTACATATTAATAAAGAACAATCTATTTTTCCACACAGAATTACATTGTCTGAAGACCAAGCCAAGGTAATTAGCATTTATCATCTCAAACATTTATTATTATATCATTATGGTGAAACATTCAAAACTCCTATTACAACCAAGCCCCTGTGATGCAGGTCTGTATTCCCAGCACTATGGGAAGCTGAGACAGGAATCAAGTGTGATCAAGTTCAAGTTCAGCCCAGGTAACCCACTGACCCTGTGAGACCCTGTCTCAGAATCAAAAATTAGTAATGGGCTGGAGATGAACCTCAGTGTGAGGGTCCTGTGGCTCCCTCTCCAACATCATATTACTGCTAACAGTAACCAATCAAATGTGCAATAGAAGATTAGAATTTATTGTATTACTTCAGTTTTAAATTTTTAAATAAATTACTATTTGCATTTAAAATTTCAAATGCAAATCTATGCTGTCATTATTTCTTCTTGGTAGTATCGAAGGTTAGTCACAAAATATAAGAGCTACATTAGAATTATGCTTAACTAAAGCCAATATAGAAACTAATAAAAATCTCAGTGTGCCAAATTAAGTAAGCTAATTTTTTA
Source organism: Ctenodactylus gundi (assembly GCA_004027205.1). Lineage (NCBI taxonomy): Eukaryota > Metazoa > Chordata > Mammalia > Rodentia > Ctenodactylidae > Ctenodactylus > Ctenodactylus gundi. The sequence continues at coordinate 49,953 of PVKB01001576.1, forward strand.
TTGTAAATGGTCGTAATTATCAGAAGAAATGCTGTAATATAATAAAATATAGCCTATGGTAAGGTAGACATGTTTAGGAAACCAATTGAATGTTTACATATTGTTCAAAGAGATCTGTAGAATAGTTTCAAAATGCTGGTAAACCATTTTTCTTTCGACCAACTCCATTTCTTATAAAACTCAAAAATTTTAAAGATGATCCTACAGAATACAAAGCATTGTTAAAACAGTTGTAAACATTGTATCAGCTTCAGAAAGAGCTCCAAATTTTTAATTATACTATAATCTGCAGATTTATGAAATATGTTTCCCATTATACTATTTAATTAGCAAATATAAAATATTAAAATAAATAGGCAGGTTCTGAAGTATTAATAGCACATTCTTAAAACTAGAAATACCTGAAAGCCCATGAGTCCTCATTCATACTTTCTATTAATCATACTTACAGCTGCATGATATACAAAATGGCCTAAAGGACGAGGGTTGAAGACCACAGCAACATAGATTAGCTTTTGGTTTTTTATCTTCTTTCATAGACTTTCTGTTCCACTATAGATGAGCAGTAGTGTAGTATCTAATTGGAACTGATTAACCAAGAGATTTCTATCAGTAATTATGAAACATAAAAGCATATGCTATACAGTGTATAAAATAGCATATCTTTATGTAATCTTTCTATTGTCTTTGTTTTCATTCCAAAAAAAATTTCAGCTTAAAGAGATTGTTGCAGGTTTCTGCCACAGCTTCCCAAATCACAAAACCGTGACATAGGGCCAGAAACTCACCAGCTCACTTCTGTGTTAAACACTATTCAGAAGTGTCACATGAAGCTTTAACATTTTTCCAAGCATGCTACATAACAAGAATGTACAATTTGAATAAGATTTTTTTTAAATGAACAGATATGTGATGAATTTTTAAAAAGCCTCCAGTGAAGTAGAGGAAGACCCTTCACATAATTCTGAGCCTCAGTCGGCATCCCTCTTGGGTCACCTATCCGTTGTGGTACCATAAAAGTAGAAAGTGGAATCATAGATACATGTCTGCTATTTTCAAAGTGTCTATAAAGCCAGTCTAATATATGAGTTCTTTTACTCTCTGGACTTTTAAGAAAAATATATATGAGCTTTGTTCACATGGTTAGTTTAAAAATTTTGTAACTCATTCCTGTCATTTGATGTTCCTTTAGTGCACATTTTATGATTTACTGATGTAATCTACCTTTCGTGAGCATTTAATTTTTAATTTCTAGCTACCTTTAATAGTGTTAATATCAGTCATTATACATACATTATTATGAACATGGATGCATTTTGATTATAATTTACCAAAGAATTCAACTGTGGGGTATTTATATATTAGGGTTTAGTGTATGGTAACAGATCATTTCAAAAACAGCTCTTCTTACATTTCCAAAAAGAGTTTATATCTGCATTTGTATATTTCTATAAGGAATGATCAAAATATACAGCAAATGTTTAAATTTTAAAAATAAAATATCGAATGTAATTTTCAACCCCAGTTGAAATGTGTGTGTGTATACATATATATACTATATATATATATATATATATATATATATATATATATATATATAATATAGATAGATAGATAGATAGATAGATAGATAGGTAGATAATGTATATTGTGTATAATGTAAGTACTATGCATGAATTTCTTTGAACCAGTAACCATGTCAGATAAATAATTTTATCACTATTATATCCAAATCTAAATTTAGCCCTGTGGCATTTTTAGGTCATGCATTCAAATCAATAACACATTGATAATCACAATATTCTTATTCCAAGAAAGGTTATACTTTTTGTATTATAGGAGTAACGTATAATTACTTTAGTTTCAAGTTACAATTGTGGTTGATGAAAAGGCCTTATTTGGCTCCTTTGCTTAAAAACATTCTTCTAGAAGTTTACAGAGTTAAGAACAATGAAGACAATGATCTTTCATAAAGTCACGGTTAAAGAGATTACTTTAAACACGTCCACAGGTTGTGGACCACAAAATGCATTTCACACTCTGCCAGTAAGTAGAAAAGAAGTTAATTATTTACTTCTAACATATCAGGTTTTATCTAGTTTATAAAACTATATCATCAATACATTTAGGTAAATTTAATACACAGCATAATTTATTTATATAACTGTGTAATCAGGTGAAACTGTAGCTCATCTTCAGATAGTGAAGAAAGCAGAATTCCTGGCTAATATTTGTAAAATAAAAGATGAAATTCAAATGTCACCAGATGATCAGTTCATCTTCAGTAATTATGGTGACTGTCATATTATGTGTGTTCTAATAAGAGGAATATGCAGAGCAAAATGTCACACCTGTGAGTATCTCATGAAAAATTTGGAGAGCTGAATCTACAAAAAATTTTAGACAGCCTGATTTCTTCAAAGCATCTATGCAATTAAGACGTGTGATTTTTAAAGTAAAGAGGCTGTTAGGCTAACAAGCTAAATAGCAAAATAGAACGTGTGAAACTTCTCTGTATTTAACGCTGGAAGTAGATAGAGGTATGCATAGTGAGAAAACATACAGTTGATTAAGACCCTGCTGCTCGATCTCGCTTTACTAAATTCATACTTTGTTCATATATGAGGTGAAGCACGGAAGGGAGCGCAGAAAATTAAATGTTTACTGCCCGCCGAGTTAACGGTGATACAGAGACTTTGTAATAAGCTCTGCAATTGCACCAAATCTCCTTGAATTTTGACCTCTGTCAATAAATTATGTCTCATTGTTCTGTATGCTGTGAAGGGTATAATTTGAATTTGATTTGCATTGTTTTTACCTAATATAGCTAAAGCAAATGCTAAAAGAAGTGTGTGAGTGTGGGGGCTTATTTTACTGGAAACTTAAGCATGCTAAGCAAGTACAGTGCCATAGCCTGAGACCCCAAAAAATAAAACTGTAGTGTATTGATCATATGTTAATCATGAGTAAAATAGCTGATGAATGTTTCAAAAAAAAATACAAAAATAATGCATTGTCGTTAATGCTCCTCAAAATATCTCTCTTTGCTTCTAATGCATTTGTCCCATCTTTCCTGACATTTTCTGAAGCATACTGAAGTCCTTTCTGTATCTCTAGTTATGATTATGCTGATGTCTTGATGTCCTCAGTTAGTTCTAATTGTCTAACTTTCATGACGCTTTTCCCTTTGTGAAAGAGCCGAAGCCTTCTAGTGAGGTGGGTGTAGGCGCACTGTTACGGCTCGGTGAATCTGATTCACCGGTGTACAGCATGAGGCAGCAACAGTCACCATTTTTGTTGTTGTTGTTGTTGTTGTTGTTTGCATCTCACAAAGCCAGGAAGGAGAGCCTCCGGGACTGATTCCAGAAGTGGCATGAGTGACCAAGTAGGATGTTTGGAAGAAGGGAAAATGATTGAGAGGGATTCGTTTCAATGTGTCTTCTCACGTAACTTATTTTTGTAAGCAGTTGCTATATTTTGATCACTCCTTTTATGTACTGTATATAATGAATATATTCTTTTATATATTCATATATATTCAGTGTTAAAATACCATATTTCAGGAAGGACTAATGTTATCATCATCATTTTTTGAGATTTATTAAAATAAAAATACCTTAGCATTAATTAAACAAACATATCAATGTATTCATGTTATATTAGATAAATATGGACATATAGCCATATGCATATAAAATCAAACTTACTTATTTGTTCGGAATGTGGATAATTGAGCTCAGTCTTTCCTTACCTCAAAAATCTGATCTTCCTGCACATGTTCCGTCACATCTTCCTGTCATGCCCTACCTTGTTTCTCGATTATGATACAGTGTTTAGAATCCAGATCACTGTGCTATTCTTAACTGAGTTTAGGATAAGAAGTAGGTTGTAGGAGAATATATACTTGTAAATTAAACAGTTCTGCATAATAATGTCTAGTCACATCTTGCTCTAGACAGCTGTCAGATATAATATATATTCAACTGGATTTCAAAAGCTCATTAATTAAGTTTGCAAATTTCTGGAGATTACAAAGCTTATTATTTAAGGAACAGATGGAGGGTTTTAAAAATTAATTATCAACTCACTCTTTCTGATGTATTTATATCTCTCCTTGCCTTTGCGTCCTTTTCTCGGATATCCACATGACAAATAAATCTTCCTCTTCCCTCTTTCATCCATTACTTCTTTATTATACACCACTTAAATATCTTTCTTTTCAAAAATTGAATCTTTCACCCTTTCTTAACTATGTTCTGTCTTTTAGACTAAACATAATAACATTTCCTTTAAACTTATAGTGTTCCAGATAGTTTCATGCTTTAATATATATATATATATATATATATATATATATATATATATATATATATATATATAATGTCACTCTAACTAGTTGGAGTTGTATTTAGTGTCTGGAAATATGTTTGTTTATATCACTTGTAAACTTCAAAACAGTATTTTTCCAGAGATTGATAATCTTATTAGAGAGAAAACATTTATGATAAAATTTTATTCCCTTCTTCAAGATTTATAGACTCAACACTTGAAACATCTTACATATGAATTAATATAAATGATAATGGATATTGTATTTGCATGTTTAAGTTTTTGCATAATTACATATTAGAATATGTTGCAACAGGTATAGTGAAAGAATATGTAATATGCTCATATCACATATAACATATCCAAAAAATCTGCGGTTTAGACAATATTTTGTTAAATTCACTTATACAAACTGAACAGATCACATAAACTGAATAGATTTTATTTCATAAATACAATCACAAAACATTTTGTGAATTTAGGAAAGTTATTATTTATGGTCAACATTTGCTTTCTTTGTAAAAATTAGCCTACGAACAAAACTTTAAAAAGAAATTATTGTTTTTGACTCATAGTTTTGGCCATTTCAGTCTGTGTGGGCTGACTCCAAGGCAGAGGCTACTGGGGAAGGGTGTGGCGGGGAATAGGCAGCTGGAAGCATAGCCAGCTATAACAAGCTGGGTCTCACACTGTGGCCCAGGCTGGACCTGGACTCACTATAGAACCAAGGTTGGCCTTGCACTCAACGCCAATCCTCCTGCCTCTGCTTCTGAGTTTTGGGATTACAGGCTTGCACCACCAGACCCTACTTTATGTAGTGCTGGGGAATCAAACTCAGGACATTGTGCTTGCAAGGCAAGTGCTTAACTGCTGTGCCATACCTCCAGCCCTGAGGTACATTGTTTGAGAAGGGGTGCGCATTTATATTGGATAAAATTGTGCTTTGCTTTATTCACTATGTTATCTTCATATTTATGAGGAAGACAATCCTGTAATTGAAAAAAAAATAAATTTTCTTTGGCATGTCACCATGTCAAAATTTATTTTAGAAAAAATTTTGTCCACCAGAAAATAAAATGAAATTGTTTATTCACTCTGGGTATTGTCTTCGCTTAGTAAGCATTTTATGAATAAAATAGTCATCTGATTTGTTCATCTCTCATGAGATATTGAATAAGATATTCATTGCAATATTCAATATGAGTGAGATCATGTGATTGTTGTGTTTGTTGCCTTACTTCACTGGAAGAACAATGCCCACTTTCATCCATGCTATCATGAGTGACTGAGTGTCATCCTTTTTTAAGAATGAATAACATTCCTTAGTGTATAGGTACCACATTTTCTTCATAAATTAGTAATATAATGGATATGTATGAATTGTGCACAATGCTTTCATGAATTTGAGATGCAGATGTCTCATCAGTCTGCATATTTAATAATGTTGATTTTAATAATTCTGGATTTTAATACTGATTGTAATAATTTTGGATGTGAAGCCAATAGTAAGATTTCTGAACTACAAGACTGTGTTATTATCATGTTTTGAAGAACTTTTACAACATTTATTGAATAATTGAACTGATTTATATACCAACCAAGAGTGTGCCAGGGTTCCTTTTATCCACATTATAACCACAACTTATAACCCACCAACAATTTCTGTGTGCACTTAAAAATATATAAAACTGATGTGACTATAGACATTGTTTTACAAAATTGAATTGTTTTTGTTTCTGATTGATAAGAATCCTACTTTTTTATCATTTTGAAACATTAGTAAACCTCACAGTAACTGAAAGAAATTAAAAACTTTTATCAAGAGTAAGTTTAAAATCTATCTAAATGAGGACATCTTTTTTTAAATCTGTACTTCTATGTTAAGAATCATTATTTACTCTACGTCACCTCTGATAAGAAATACTGTAATGACTAAAATCAAGTTTTTCTTACACAGTTTTCTTTTAAGGTTCACTGAATTCATTCATTAAAATGTCACCTGAAATTTCTGATTTTGGATTACAAGTAGTTCTGTAGACTTCATTTACAAATACATTAAAATGGAAAGTTTAAATAAATAAGGTAGTAAATACATTTATTATAAACTAAGTTGTATATCAGATAAATTACTTTACCAGTTAGAAATCTCTGAAAAACAGCAAAACAATCTGTAATGTAAATATGAATTTCAATTAGCATAGACTTATACACTATTGAACAGAAATAAATCAAAAGCCCAAAAAGAAAAAAATAAATTTAAATTTACCCTAACTTACAGTGGAAATTTTGCAATCATTAAAATAATTCTTTATAGTAGAGGATAAATTATTTTCATGTTGCTTTATATAATGTAGAAAAGTTTGAAAATGTTTTTATATTAACAAGTGATGTTGTGTTTATTCGACTCTTGTATAATTTGGCTATTTTGAAAATATATAAAAATTCAGTACCAGTTCAGAGCATCCATTAAAACTATTATCAGAGAAATTGAGAGAAAAGAAAAGAACAGAGCCTAAACAAGTTATCTGAATTATGAGAAAAATAAAGCTCATAATGTTAGCCAATGAGAAACACTGACCTAGAATTACTAGTGATCTTAATTTTTAGCCATTCTCTTGTAACATGGGTAACTTTCAAAATTGGAAAATAGAGATAATTTAAAATGTGGGTTATTTGAATTAGCTAGGTTAGATAATCCTTATTGATGAAAAATAGGAATATCTTACTAGAAAATGCACTGTGCAATCAAATTTTTAAAAATCAATATTTATGTGCCAGTATTGCTCGAATACTTAGATTATTTTCTTCTAAGAGATATTGAAGGAGGCATCAATATTGGAGATCTGGCTTCAGTTACATTTCTCCATTCCAGTACTGACGATCCTATGATTAAAGGAGATGGAGAGAGTAGTATCATGTGCATTTTTTTAAAATATCATAACTAACCTTCATAAGTTTTTTATTTTTCAAATTTAAATTGTGACTACAGACTTTCAAATAAGATTAAATCCACTGGTTAACATTTCTAGCTGGGTTTTTAATAGGTAGATGTTTATTTTGCATTAAAGTAACAAATAAATGTTAAACAATGTTGTATCTAAAAGTGATTAAACCTATAATTAACTAATATACTTATGTTTCTTTAGCTTATGCATATTTCTGCTGAAATAAAAACATGTTCACAGATTGCATATTTGTAGAAGATGATTCTTTCTGGTGCTTTTGATAAGACTTAAGGAACAGTAGAAAGTAAATTTTCAACTAAATGGCACAAAACCATGATTTTCTACCGATTATTGGAAGAGTTGGAAGCTATGTGAATTACAGCAGAAAAATGTTTTAAACTTGAGTCCTCTTTAATTTTATTTTCTCTTTTTAATTTTATGATTTGATTCGACAACAAATACATATGTCAATGATTTTCTAAAAATCATATCAAGAAAATAAGATAATATTGCCTCCCATTTGTGGGTTTTTAGGTCTGAACTGTGATAATGGCAGAGAAATAAATAAAAATGACATTATAAAGAGAGTTAATATAGTTGCATAGTATTTTACAGACATAGAAATTGAGACACAGGAAGCTTAACTTTCTCACAGTCATAGCGCTTACGGTGGAAATATAATTTGTGCATAAATAATCTGGCACAAGTCATATACTTACTGCTGTGTTCACATTGACTAGATTAAACACATATGACTACGTATAAGGGATGGACAGGTGATTTCTATGCTTCATTTATAGGTGTATACAGTGCTGGTATTCACCGAAATAAGAACAACACAATGGAGACAGAATGATTCCTTAACAAGGGATCAAATGATGATGACGTTTCTCATGCCGGACATTTTTCCAGCATTTGTGGTTCTACAGTTTAGAATTCAAAATGAAAACATACTTTCCAAATGAGACAAATCATTTTTATATCAATAAAAAACAAATACTGGATCCATAAAATTGTTTTTAGAGAATTTTTGCCTGGCAGAAGACACTCAATTTGCTGAATATTTTGCATAACTATAAAAGGGGATCATGAGAAAATGATTATCCATTCCCTGGGAGGGAAGTTGGCTTCCAGGGTAAAATCAAAGGACAGGCCCAATAAAAAGGCAAAAATGTGTTTTGAGCAAAAGTGTTCACTTTGATTTGCACATGTTGACTTTGAGACAACATTGTAGATACATATTAGGAATCCCAGGATGATATTCTGACATCAAAAATAAAATCTAGCTGCATAGAAGAAATAGGTATTTCAAAGAAAATCTTTCAAAGAGTATTCAGAGGTGAAAGAAGATTTAAATGTTGTTTTCTAAACCTAAAAGAACATATAGCAGTTTCAAGAGTGGTGAGAGGTAACTTCTTTTTCAATTATGAAATTTTCCTAATATTTACTGTACTTACTCATAATTTTTAGTATTATTGAGCCAACATTTAAGTTCTTATACTTTTATATGTAACTACCAATACTATTGAGTCAATCTTCTATATTTCAAATTACAGTTTCAGTTTTCTGACACTATTATAATATTAGTATCAAGCAACTGAAAACACTTAAAATATTACTTTTAACCCATGTACCTATACCAATACCTTTTACACAGTAGGTTTAATAAACAGTAGGTTAAGTAATAATAGCATATTGAAAGTAATAGTGCTTCTAAAACCAGAAAAAAACCTCTTTGTGGTGGGGATCTGTGGTTTTAAGGAATAATGTATCTTTAATGTAGCTTATAGGAGACAAAGAGGGAGACATTTATAAGAAAATAGTTGTTTAAAATTTTATCACTACTTTGTGACCTTTGGAGGGATTATTTGCCCAGGACTGAGTTTTCAGATGGGTGTGATTGACTTGCGAGCCAGCCAGTAAGAGAAGATCACCCACCTGGGTGAAGATGGCCCAGGCATTAGACTGCAAGCTTGAACAGAAGGAGGAGGAGGAGGAGGAGGAGGAGGAGGAGGAGGAGGAACACTATTACAGCTTCTTCACCTGGGAATGCGGTGGCCTTCTCCTTCTCTCCAAACATTGACTTCCTCCAGTCTTAATCTCTGACCTCCATCCTGTTTTGCTACAGGTGCCTTTTGGCCAGTGACCAGACTCACCTCAGCTGTCCTGCAGCCAAGGATCGGTGTTCTTATATCGCTCATCTGAGCAGCCTATGGAATCTGCAGCTCTTGCTACCTCCCACAGCCTTTTGTGACCATGCCTCTTTCTTGAACTTGTAAGTCTTTATGTATAATTTCTGTTAGTTCTGCCTCTCAAAGAATCTAACCAGTATGCACCTGAAGAGTAAATTGACTCTAACTTGACAAAAAGTAAAAAGTCTCTAAATTTCTTAAATGTGAAGCTAAAGAATGACTGTAATTGTAATAAAGGGGTGAGAAACATGAAAAGATTAAATGTAAATGCGTTTCAACTACCAGTGCTCAGAAGTTTAGACAGAATCTATTGAAGTTATTTGTGGATTGAAGGAGGAGATATAAATATAGTATGTTAATTGTTTACATTTTATGGTTTTATAGATAAAAATATTTTAACAACATCAATAGGACATTTAATACTTAAGACAATAGGTAAAATGGATAATTACATTCTGTAGGCATCTGTGGTGTGTGGGCTATTTTTATTAAAAACTATTACTGCAGATTTTCCTACACCTGCAGCTTTTGTAGTCATGTCTGTGATTCACATTTTAATTGTATTATAATGGCATCTAATTTGCAGAGATAAATTGAAGATAATATTTAATGACTTGAAAAAAAGCTAAATAACTTTACTTTCTAACAACATAAAACAAATTGAGTGCTGCTAAAAATGTTACTTCTCTCTGGCACAATTGGATTTTTTCCTGCTCTTGAATTTCTATTCAATTATCAAAACTGAGCCATATTTTTTTTTCTATAAAGAAATCCAAAAATATTCCCAAACACTTTATTCACTGAACCCAGTATAGACTTAACCCTTAGTTACTGCCATTTCAATCGTTGCACTGCATTGTTATATATTCTATATCTATCTTATTTAGTTATGTGCTTTGCAAAAATTGGTAACATTTTGATGTCAGCAATTGCAGTCTGTTTTCCTAGGAGTCCTTTTATATATCCCCATGATTTTATAAACAATTTGTTATCCATTCAGAATTTAATGCAGGAGTTTAAGAAAACAGAAACATAGTCAATAGATGCTTTAGAGAACTATAATCAGAGGGAAGTATAGGGATGGAGAAAAAAGGAAAGGAGCAATAATGGGGCAAAATTGATCAAAGTACATTAAAAGGGTGTAAGACTGTGTCAAAGCATAGCTCACTATTCTGTATAGCTAAAAAGCTCTAGTGTAAAAATATAGACCTGAAATCCAAGACTGCATAGATACACTAAGCACTAACAATGTTTCATTCAGTGTTCTATATTATTTTAAGAAAATTGTATGTAGGTATGAGCAAGAAATTGTGAAGCACATAAACTGCGTCAAATTGCATCACCTAATGAGTGCACCTGGTTAGGAAGGGAAACAAGAAAAAGTTTGCTTTTGCCACAAAGATGCATTAATTTTCAAAAAAAAAATAAATAAAAAGGAATAGCTGTCATTCTCTTGAAAGAAGTGTGAAATTTTAGCTGAATCATGGCATCCTTTACATGATGTGGGTATTGGCTTTGAGTGTACTGGAGACGTATAATGCTGGGCGAAGCTGCTGAGCAAAGATGGCAGAAATGACAGAAAGGGGAAGGGCGGTACGCCGGCTCCTGTCTGCCCGACATATCTTCAGGCCTCCACCTGGGGCTGTGTATGGGTCACAGTTCGGTCTCTATTACCCGCTGATGCTTGCCTGTATGTGCTAAGAACCTCACGATTCTACAGTGTAAAAATACATAAAGATGAAAGTAGACACAACTTCCCATCTCTTCTTTTTAAAATAAAGACTAAGTCCAACTTTTAAAATAATTATTTTGTACATAAAACTAGTTCTCTAGTCTGTCTTTCTAATAAAATAGCAGTTATTTCCATATATATATATATATATATATATATATATATATATATATATATTCAGTAACATCTTGTATTCCTATAAATATTGCTAATGTACATATTTATTCAACTAAGAGTATGTATCTGATAAGGGGAAATGGATGTTCTAATAAAATAAAAGAATATATATATATATATATATATATATATATATATATATATATATATATTATAGTTATACTAACTCTTTAGGTAAGGGAAACTACGAATTAGAGCATCTCCAGCCCTTCCTTAATTTTTACTTATTGTATTTATTTATCTTTTTAAAAAATTTGAGACAGAGTCCCATTGAGTTGCTGCATTGCCCAGGGTGGGCTTGAACTTGTGATCCTTCTGCCTCAGCCTCCCAGAATGCTGAGATTAAAGGACTGACTCTGAGAAAAGTTATTCCTGAACTGATGTATATTTTCCAAATTTCCTGTAAAATGCAGATTCTAAGCTACATTATAATAGCACTCTCAGAGGAAAGGTTAAAAAAGAGCTTAAGTATCTTTCCCAAAGTTATGTATTAGAAAATGGGAGATGAGTTATATGAAAGAATATATTTATGACTCAAAATCCTAATTTGTATTGCCCCATGAACTTGATGCTGTTTTTTTATTAATCTTTTTCAATTTTACCTCATGTGCTATAGGAGCGCTTGTAGGTTATGGCAAGTAACATTTTTTCTGATTTGTTTTAAAAATATGATTCTAAAAAAAATAAATGATGAAAATAATAAAATATGTTCAAAGTAATTCTTAAAATATAGATAAATAAAAATTATCAACATCACCATCTCACTAAACTTAGAAAATTTCCTAATTGAAAACTGAGTTTCCATAAATAAAATGGAATGTGAATTTTAACACTGTCTTAATAATAGTTCTTAATAAGTGATATTTTTGTAATCATGAAATCACCCATTTGTTAAAATCCCTGCTGTATGATTGTAGTAAGAATAATTTAGTATTTGCATCCAAACGCTCACTCATTGGAAATTCAGTTCCAACTGCATACATGCTGAGAGGTCAGGCTTTGAGAAGGGTTTAGGTTAGATGGTGTGGACTTTGATCTGGTCAATGAATTAATCCACCATTGGCTTCTTATTGAATGGGCTACTGAGAGGGGGTGGGAACTGCAGGAGATAAGGTGGACACCCAAGAAGCAGGTCATTAACAGCCTGGCCCACTCCAGAGGGAATCCTCTCTCCCCTGCCTCTGTCCCTTCTTCTCCCTCCCTCCTTACTTCTAGATGCCACAAGGTGAGCGAACCTTTTCTCTTGCTTTATGATGTTTCTGCCTCAGAAACACCACAGGCTCAGAAAAAAAATGAACCCGGCCAACCATGGACTGAAACCTCGGAAGACGTGAGCCAGAATAAATATTTTCTTCCTTAACTTATTCTTTCATACATTTTGTCACACGGATGGAAATCTAATACATTCAGTATGAATAATACTGATGATGTCAAATGTTTAGACACTATTTATTGCATAAGGCACAATGCTAAGTATAACTGTTGTTATCTGAGTATCTTCTTTAGTTGAGTACTATAATATAGTTCATATTTTAAATTTTTGATAAAGAAGATGAGGCAAGGAATGGTATTAAATAAATTGAAAGTCTGAGATTGCAATTGGCAGGTCGCATTTTTGAACTCTGGCAATCTGCTTCAGACTCTGATCTATTAGTCATACAATCCAAAAATTCATATTCTGTTTTCTGTTGAGGCTTTAATGTATTATACATGTTTTTCTAAAATAATATAAAGACGTAAAATTTCCAGTGGTACTCATAAAGAAATACTCATATTTGTATCATTTGTTTTACCAATGTAGCACTAATTGGAATTCAAATTTTAGAAAAAAATGGGTATTAATAAATCCAATTCAGTGATCCCATGTAGTTTTAAAATGTTTATAATAAGAGAAATTTCATACAATCGTCTTGGAAAAACTACACATTGAAGAAATGAGAAATATTCAAGAGTTATGGAGCCATCAGAGTGATAAATATGTATTTTTAAAAATGTATCTTTTCATTTTATTTTTGTTTAAATATATAATTGAATATAGCTACTTGCAAACTAGAAAAACATGATACTATTACTTAAAACATGTCAAAATAAATATTTATATATACATTATGAGGGTAAAAAGTGTAAATTTATACTGGAATATTCAAAACTCTTAGGTACTCTCTAGAGTACATAAAACTACAAACACCTAGTATCAAGATTTTATAATAGAGCTAGAATTAAGACACTTTCAAATGTAATTACAATTTAGTGCCTTTATAAGTTCTTCACATGCAAAGAAAAAAACAAAAACAAAAACAAAAACCTTTAGATCAGAGTATTATGTTTACAGTGATTTTGATGGTAACTATGTTGCTATCCATGTGACTGTCGCCATTCTCCTAAGTCCCTGAAAACCTGAGCAGGCTCTACGGTGTCATTATGAACAGCCTGGTGAATTAAAGCTCACTGAATACATTCAAGTGACTCAGAAGTCAGGACCCAGAAAATATAGCAGTGCCCTGAAGTTGCTAGTCATTTCTCAAAGTGTAGTACAGTTTTATTCCGAGATAGCTGATCTATTGCCTTGTGCTCCTGACAATGATTCTAAACTTCTGCAGGTGCCATCAATCGGGGTCCTTTCAGCTCCCACTGTGTCCTATCTGCCCAGGTTCCCTTTGAGGGAGAGAGACAACAATATATTACTATTTTCGATGGAAAACAAATCCACATATGAGAATTTATTAAGTAGTTCCCACCTCACTGAATGAAAATTTACAAGGGTAAGCTCTCTTTTTATTAGAATCACTATTGAACTTTCATTTCTGATTTAGATTTTCTTACATGTTTTTTTAAACAATTGATTTGGGATTGAATAAATGCATATCAGGTTAATTTTTGAAATTGAGTTGAATTTAAACCCAAATATATTTGATGATTGAAAGTCACAAATACTCTATCTTGTTTTAAAGACAAATTATGCTAAAAAAAATCTTATACTGAAATAAGTGAACTTTGAAAATATTGATCCTTTACCCAAACTTTAATATTCAGCTCCATATAAAAGTGTGTTTTCCAAAGGTGTTCTAAACAAACTTATTAATTTAGAAGTTTAAAAATAAATACCAACTCACCAATTTGGTTTTACTTAAAGAACCAATAACACACCCAGAAATTTCTAAACTCATTACATTGTCAAATATAGTAGAATTTGAATTTCAAAATTATTTGAAGTGTTGGCTAGCTCTTTTGCAAAACACGTTTGATTGTGTTATACAGTCAACTCTAGTTGAATTCATGAAGGGAAAAGAATATTGATTTGTTCAGTACAGCTTTTGTTTTTGCTTAATATATATTGGTTACATTTATTAATGACTTTCAGTGTGATAGGTCAATAAGCATCAGTGACATGCCCAGTGATCACTCAACATGGAATGCTCAAAGCCAACATCTTTTACCCATTCTTGCATGCTCCTTTCTATTCTCTAATATTCACGGCTATAAAATAATATATACTTTTTTAGAACTTTGACATACAAGAGAAGCTATGTGGAAGTTATATTTATCTATACCTTATGAATGAATTTCTTGTCATCGAACTGTATTTATGTATCTAAAAAATGTGTACTGGGAATTTCTGAAATTCTTTTGCATGAGCAAAAAAATAGCTGTTAACTTCCCAGAGTTCACTTTCTAGCATGTAACTTAAAAATTGGCAGGGAACAGTGTCCTCTAATGTCACTTTAGATAGTGCTAATTGCGGTACAGAAAGGTATTATAGAGCTCAAATTTAGAGATTTAAATTATAGGAACCCATATTTTGTTTGTGGCATCAGGAAGTTCTCTGAAATTGGGCAAAAAGAATGCTAAATGCATAAATCATCTGGAAGAAATTTTCCACAAAAAGAAAACCACAAGTATAGAGTTTGAAATAGAATTGATCTTGCCCTGATCAACTAAATGAAAGAATCACTATATTTATATAGTGATTTAGAGACAGAATAAGTAAGGCAGAAAGTGTTAAAAACAAGATGAGACACAGGAATAGAGAGCCACACATATCTTTCACTCTCTAAGTATGGAAGTGGGATTTTGCTCATAGGGTAGAGAAAAGCAAGGAGGTATTTTATTTATTTTGAATATAATATGATTTATGTCACATTTCTATATTTTCTAGATTTTATTGAAATATAGTTAACAAAATAATATTCATGTAAGGTTCAACTTTTAGACTGAATTGGCTTTAAGTAATTAAAATATATAGGATGCAAGGGATAAATTAGAAAATTGCTACAGTTCCATGTCAGATATAAATAGAAACTATGTAGTGAGTTAGCACCAACTTGGATTGCAGAGTGAGACCCCATCTCAATGAATAAATATAAATACATAAATAAACAGCAAAAATCTGAACCTATTGAAAAATAAGTATCAGTAGGAGTTAATGATTTAGCTTACACAACAAATGCTTTACAGAATCTAATGAATTATTCCAGAATTTTGTTTTTAGAAACAGATTAATGGGGCTGGAGGGATGGATCGGTGGTTAAAGAGCAAAGTCAAATGTTAGGCACCTGAGTTGGATTCCCCAGCACCACCTAGGGTGGGAGTGGTGGCACACGCCTGTGAGTCTAGCGCTGAGGAGGCTGAGACAAAGGAGGGCTGCCATGAATCTAGGGTCAGCCTGGGCTCCATCGTGAGTTTAGAAACATCATGCTCAATAAAGTGAGTCAGAAGCAGAAGGTGAAACATCGGATGGTCTCTGTGATATGAGAGACCCAGATCACAACTCTTATGGAACTTGAAAAACAAAGTGAAACAGGGGTGTAGGGCTGGGAGGGAGGGAAGGATGTGTAGGGGGAGGGACAAAAGGAGAGTGGGAAAGTCCTTGTCACCCTGACAAGATTTGTATGTGCACAAAATGCTCGACTTCATCGTAAACCTTAAATTTTGCACTTATACATATCAATAAAGTGGGTAAAAGAAACTAGATTCTTTAAATTCCTGATTACTGTAATGGGTCATATTTCATTAAGATAGGAAACTGTTTCTATTTGTATCATTTAAAATTATCAAAATCTGTGTGGTCTACTAGTCATGAAAAATTGTTATTTCTTTGTTGAAACCATCACTGTAAATTCCTCCATAGTACCCTTTCAAAATGTTCAATATTCATATGAGTATTGGGAAGCAAAGATATGTTTCTAAGCCTATCTCCATTTTTAATGACATGTGTAAAATAAAATATAATTCTACTGCAATAATACCTGCCAATTCATTTTATTTTTCCACTATAAAAGCTAGAGAACACATAAAGTGCATAATGCATTAAAGACATAATTAATGCATAAATTTTAAGATTATCTGACAATGTAATGGTGAAGCTTGTTTATTTAGTGCCAGAAACTCGGACTCCTCTTTTTCAGAATTAATCTCCTCATATTACTGATCTAGCCATTCACTATGTATCATTGTCTCAATTCTTCTAATTCAAAGTGGCACCATCTGGCTTGAAAAAGATCTCCTTTGAGCTGATTGATTCTTCTTTAATCTGGACAATTTTCCAAAACGTGGCAATTTTATTTTTCTTCACATTTAAAATAGATGAATATTGTCTTTGTATAAAATTTTCTTGTAAACAATTCCAAAATGTCTTCAAAATTCTGTGGATTCTCATTATGGTTCTAAGAAAGTTTGAAAAGTCCCTGTCTATATCCCTGGGCTTAAATACCCATCAATTTAAACTTACTGCATATTTCATTCTAACATTCCTTTCTCTTGAATCAAGATCAGAATCCCGGCTTCCCTCCTGTGAAGCCATTTCTCATTTTCTCTGTCCTTCTTAATTGTTTGCAGGTATAAGGGTTTTTACTTTATTTTTAATATTATTACTCCTAGGAAACCCTGCATTCTTCTTCACTTCCAGCTTAAATATTAACTCTGATTGCTTGCAGGTTTCTTTGTTTACTTTTCTCAGACCCTAATACAATACTTTCTGGCTTTCTGAGTTAGAAGTAATATGATAATTTACATTTACATTAGAGTTTTCATCACCTTAATTTTCCAAAACATCTATTATTTAAGGGTCTCTGTACAACAAAGTTTAATAGATTTGTCAAATAACAAGTATACTGAGACAGGAGGATTATTGTGAGTTCAAGGGCAGCCTGGGCTTCATAGTCAGTTCAGGAACAACCTGAACTACAGAGCACGACCCTGTCTCAAAAAAAAAAAAAAAAAAAAAAAAAAAAAAAAAAAAAAAAAAAAAAAAAAAAAAAAAAAAAAAAATATAAAAAAAAAAAAAAAAAAAAAAAAAAAAGAAACGAAAAGAAAAAAAAATGACCATCAATTGTTTATAATAGTGGAGAGTAAATAATAATTGCAAATAAAAATCACTGTGTTTGGAATCTAAGAAATATGAATAGCTATTTATGATATTTGGTATATGAATGCCAGATTATAATTTTTGGTTTGAATAGAGAAAACAAGGCCTACCTTGCTTATTGTAATGTTTATATATATGATATACAGAATAGAGTATAAAGCTCTGTAAGGACACTTTTTTATTTAAAAAGTATTTTTGAGAGACTGAAGCTGAAAGATTCTATGTGTGAGTTCAGCCTGGGCAATTTAGAGACTAGTAAGACTCCATTTCAAATAAAGAAAGAAAGAAAAAGAAAGAAAGGAAAGAAGGAAGGAAGGAAGGAAGGAAAGAAGGAAGGAAGGAAGGAATGAAGGAAGGAAGGAAGGACCAAAGAAGGGAAGAATACTGTCAGGGGTGGCCAGGGATATAGCTCGG
Source organism: Ctenodactylus gundi (assembly GCA_004027205.1). Classification (NCBI taxonomy): domain Eukaryota; kingdom Metazoa; phylum Chordata; class Mammalia; order Rodentia; family Ctenodactylidae; genus Ctenodactylus; species Ctenodactylus gundi. The sequence continues at coordinate 68,106 of PVKB01001576.1, forward strand.
TGTGACGGCCCTAAGCTGAATCTCCAACACTCCAAGAAACAAAATATTTGTTCCTCTGTCTTTCAAAGTCAGGCAATATAAAAATTATACCGCAGAATTCTTGAGTAACTCCCAGACTGGTGTGAGAGTGTCAGTTTGCCTCTACTGTTTTCTGCACTCTCAACTTCAGATTTATCTTTAGAAGGATAGTTAGATTTTTTTCCACATGTTATTGCTATGTATAAGTGCAAAATTTAAGGTTTACAATTAAGCTTAGAATTTTGTGCACATACATATCTTGTTAATGGATCCCAAAACATACTGTAAACTAAAATCACTTACTTTTCTTTCTTGTAATTTTTAAACTCAGTGACCCTCCTTCTCTGTTTTTAATTTTTTCATTTACTTTCATCTTTCTTCATTTTTCCATGTCTTCCAGCTAACCCTGTCTTCAGCGTATTATATGCAAAAAGACCTTTAAGACAATGCTTCAGGTGTGTGTCCTCTGTACTAACAAAAAAGAAATATCAAAAAGATGAGATCTATGCTCAATATAAACTCTTTAGTTTTAGTAATAATACAAAACTCACCTCTATTTTTCATTTTTGAGCTGAAATAATAACTGGGGAGAATTTTCTCTTGTTTTGTATAAAGATTGCAGTCTATGTAAACTCATTATCTCTAGTTCCATTTAAGGATTGTTGTCAAAGTAGACCCATACAGACAGATCTGATTGGCACATGAGTAACGGAGAAACTTCTTGTAATCAAATGCTTCTAAAAAAAAACCTCATCATTAATTCATTGTGGCTCAATGAAAATCTTCATTGTGTCAAATCTCCAGCAGTTAACTGTAGGAGTTGGGATACAAGTAGCCAATACTCATCCCAGATATATCACAATGTGAGAGAAATACAGACACTGAAATATTCACACACAAAGTTGACATGTTGAACAGGTGTCCAGAGCAGTGGATTTTCAAATAGTTGCTTTGAACTGATCTGTTCTTGCAACAAGCCTATTTTCTCCAAGGCTATTCTGAAAAATGAAGTTTGCCATGTGTTACATTCTTTGCATGATTTGTTATTCTAAAAGTTAGCCCAGAAAAGTTTACCATGAAATTCAACTTTTATTATCTTCATTCTATGTATTGAAGAAGAAATATCTGAAACTCGTTCAGAGGGAGCGTGAAGGTAGCTGAAGTGTTGTGAGGCACAATAATTGAATAGTGAAGTTGGAGGACATTACCTAAATAAGCCACAGCATTTCTTTTCTTAAAATACAAGCAAATATTTGTGTCTGCTTTGAAAAATCACAGAATGACATGAAAATCACAGGTGAACTCTTCAAAGGATACTTCTTTTAAAAAAAAAATCTGTTTTCTTTCTTTGACTCTGTCATGGGAGCCAAGTAACCTATTAATACCAGTTATTAGGAGTGGTGCTTTCAGTTAGCAATAGGACTTTGAAAAGAGATATTAGAGATTTACCCATGAAATCTGCCAAGTTATGGAAGCTTGCATGCAGCGATAGAGAGAAATGTGGAAGCATCTTGCTGTTCACTGGGATGCTGAAGTCTCTGGGTATGTTTGTGCACAGAGTCGACTTCCAAAGGCTGCACTTCCATATGTGCATGAGGCCAAGTGTTGTCTCTTATTGTGCTCCAATTTCACACCTCAAAATAAGTAAAATTCATGCACAGATGTGCTGTAGGTGTGTCCTGTATACTTTGTATATTACGGTTCCTGCAGCAATCATCCTTCTCCCTTGAAGACTTTAGGAGCTAGTTTGTGGCGACCATACTTCAAGTACTTTTCTTATTTTTTCTGCTATCAATAGTCTTGCAAATAATTTTGAAAGTTTCATACTTTTCCACTCCTTGCTCCTGCTTACCCTAGGCAAGCATTGCTATGATGATGTGTTATTATCAGTATCTACTCTTTTCTAAAATTTCAATTTGATTTTTATGTTTCATCAGTTACCGCCTTCCCAGTATTTTTCACATGACACTTTTATATTACTTTTATACTCCTAAGGGGCAGTGAGTGGGTCACGACCTAAATTAGGGTGGGATTTTAGGTAGTACTGCCTTTGAGGCATTTGTGTTCCTGTAAGTAACCCCTCACCCATACTCCGGTGAGTAATCTCAATAATCTCAGTGGTTCACCAAGCTGGAACTTGGTGCAGTCATTACCTGTGTGCCTTACCTGTGATGGGTAGATATCTGTTCACTTTTACCCAGGGAGTTTAATGCAGCCAGAGAAGGTTCAAAGGCAGCTGCAGCACTTAAAGCCACTGCAATAGTTTAGGATTCGTGAAAGGTGAAAACTGTTTACATAGCGTTGCAGAAGGCTTTATGACACTTGTAAGTTTCTGGAACTTCCGAAGACCTGATTTTCAGACTCCAACCCACTCTACCTCACTCCTTTTTATATTGGATTGAAAAAAAAATGAAGAAATCACATGAGGAACTCCACCAGATCATGCCACTCTATCTACTACCCTAACTCACCCTGTATACACAAATGTCCACATGTCTACAGCACCACTGATAAGCTACGTTGTGTGTAAACTAGGTCTGTGTCTTCCATTTGCAGGTGGTCTAGAAAATATAATCTTTTCCACGACTAATTTTATTTGGACCTGGAGTTCTGAATATTTTTAAATTAATTAAGACATTTATTTTTGTTTTAAATATGAATATGTAACAATTAATTTATGTGATGCCCTTAAAATTAGATTTACTATCTGAAAGTAGAAAATATTTACTAACTTCTCTTTTGCACAGAAGAAAGATTGCCTATATTGGCAAATATTCTTTTCCACTTATGTGTTTAAATGTAATCTGTGAGCTAAGGATAAATATTTATATTTTAAGTTATGTAAGTTCCTGTAATGCAAATTCATACCACTAATGGTCTTAACATTTTTGCATGAGTATTAAAATCATAATTAGAGTTTTAAATTACACACACATGCACACACACACACACACGCACACACACACACACAAACACACTAAAACAAACTTTCTTTTTGGTCATTTTTGTTCCTTTAACTTGGCCCAGAGAGAAAAAGTACTGACATTTTCAGGATATATAAGGAAATAAGATACTCTGGAAGTTATACACAATTTAGCAATACATTATTTCTATCAAATTACTATAGAGAGTCACTTTGACACAAAAGAGAAAGCAGGGAGCTTAAATTAAAGGCTAGTGAAGAATCAAAAAAAATTACTCTAATGGCTTCGTCTAAGGTGGAGGGTTTAAAGTAAAAAAGTTTTACAATTTATGTATTCTTTCTAAATGTTTCATGTGGAAATTGCAGGGGAATACAGGTAAATGCCGAATGCAGATTTATTTGTGATATATTTCTCTGGACATCTGCTTTGCTACATGAGGGAATGTAAATATCTAGTCATCACTGGAAACAAGATAACATCAGATAGACAAATACAGAATATCACTTCCCAGCTGCTTACACAAGGGACTAGCAGACATTGTCGTCATACTTTTTGGTTTGTTTTAATTTTATGAATATATCCTTTGCCTTTCTAGAATTTGATTACTGCTACTCAGTCTTGCCTAGCTCTTTTAAGAATTTAGAAGGACAATCACAATGTGATATCAGTGATGCCTCTTCTTAAATAAATAAGAATGTTTTGGTATTGCCAGATATGAAGATTAGAATATTACATGGAAAGATACTGAAAAGGTGAAAAGGAGAAAACCATTACAATGTAGCTGAATGTACTGCTTGTTTTAAAATATGTGTTCAGAGTAAGAAACAGAAAACAACTAGAATTAGAGGGTAGATAATTTGGCTTTCTGAGAATCTTATAATGAATAAATGAATGAATGAATAAAAACTAAAAAAAAAATCCAGCCAAAACAACCACTATTCTTTGTTGTTTCATTTTTTTTCTAGAAATAACTGTTGGTTTTGACTGGTTTTATCTTATCTTCAATTTTATATAATGGGATTATTTCTTTTTTTCTCAGCTAAGAATAACTTATCTCTATTTTAATGTACCTAGTCTTAGCAAAAATCTCATTCACAATTCAAAAAGCCAATGTCAAGATAATAAAAATCATCGAAAAAACCATTTACCTAAATCATATGTAACAGGAAGCCATTATGTTTGTTATGTGTGAACACAATGATTAATGTATGTATAATTAAATCCTGTGTAGGCTATCTCATGCAAGTGTATCTGAGTTACATTATAAAATAAATGGGGACATATTAATTAATAATTAGAAGATATTATTGCTTGAAAAAGGTAGTATAAATTATTAATTAGCTAAATTGTCTAAATATTTGCCATTGATATTTCATAAAATTCCACAGATACAATATGTTGAGGGAGACTGTCAAACATTCTGCAGAATTGGGAGTCTTGAAAGACCCAGTGCTATCTTATGTTGATAATAGAAATACCCTAATCCAAAACTGTCTATTTTTAAACAGTGTCCCTTACTTATAATTACCTAATTGAGAATTCTGCTGATTGTGTAATGAAGCCATTAATAATGCATCTTACTGCTAATAAATTCAACCTTTAACTCTCTAAGAATATCGCACTTTTTGATATTCATCAATGCTTCAAATGATTTAAATATGAACATGCATATTTTGGCATTCTGATTAACAATTTTTCTTCTTGAATTACTTACATCAGGTATTTAAATAATGATAAAATTAATTTTTGAGGTAAGCAAAATTCTGTTAATTATATAAGCATATGACAGTCTCTTTTGAGATTTCTTACAACAGAACATCTAGAATGTGTTTATGTCTTTAAGATAATAGTTAGGACTGTTATAAAAATTAAGATTTAGGGATATTGATAGAACTGTTATCCCTTAGAAGAAAAAAGCAGAATTCTGTGTTTTACATACTAAATTTGAACACATTAAATGAAAATTATTGTATTTGTGATTATGGTACATATTATTAACACATATTGTTAGTTATAATTAAATACTAAAGTAACATTGTCAATTTTTTTCTAAAAATATTTTACAGTTTTGTGCTCTAGAATTACTCTAAGATTAGCTTATACATAAAGATTTCCATAGGATAGTAAAAACGATATTTCCTTAATGAGATTGTTCCAGATAACAACAAAAAAAAATTGTAAAGGAATTAAGTTTAACAATTAAAATTTTTAATTATAAAACTACTTTTAAGCACTTAAATAATTTGTATAAAGCCAGAGAACTAATAAGTGGAGTATAGCAACATTATAAACCAATTTATTGAAGTGTATTTCATATATATATATATATATATATATATATATATATATATATATATAAACTTTCTTGAATTATTATTTTTGTTCCTGTTTGGTTTAATGAGTTATTTATCTATTAGATAATAGATATTATTCACCTGACAAGTATATTTTTCATGTATTTTTCCTTTCCACAAATTATAATTTTACTTTTGTTTATTGTGATGTTTGACATTATTTTTTCTTGAAGTTGATTTCTTAGTTTGGACTTATTTTGTAATACAAAGATTGTTCAATTTTTTAAAAATGCAAACAGACCATTCGTCTTTCAGAGAATTGAAAAAATAATTTAAAACCTTTCCAAAAAGAAAAGTGTAAGACCAGATTGTTTCACCAGAATATTTCTCTAAATATTTGAACAATTAACACAAATCATTCTCAAAGCCTTGAAAAAATACCAAAAAATCCCCCAAAACAACCAAGCATATTTTTTAAAACTGTCTTCATAAAACTCATTTAATAAAGCCAGTATTACCCTACTATCAAAATTTGAGGACATTGCAAAATACCTATAGATTGTTTTATATTATTAAAACAGATATTAATAGCAAAAATATTAGCAACTGTTTAACAGTACATTAGAAGTATTATCTACCATGACTCTGTCAGATTTATTCCATGGACTGTAAAATGACTCAACACATAAAAATTAATATATAAATTGTCTTAGCAGAACAAACAGTAAAAATGATATCATCTCATAGACGCAAAAAGAAACACAATTTAGTCAAAAAATAGATTGAATTGTCATATGAACCCAAATTTAAGTCACTGGAATGATATAATGCCTTTCCCATTTTAATTGTATTTTATAAAATTCAAGATATTTAAACCATAAATTCAACAATATATACACATTATTACATGCACTGAAAATATTTGCATATTCTTTTAAAAAACTGACCGATAAAAAATTTGTGATGCATAGAAGATTCCCATGACTTACTACGCTGACTAATTTCATATGCATAAACATTCTATTGTGATGGTCAATTTTATGTGTCAACTTGAGTATGTTAGGTGATACCCAGATAGCTTGCAAAACATTTCTGGGTGTGCCTGTGATACTGTTTACCGAAGGGACTAATCTTTGAATCAATAGAGGGAGCAAAGAGGATCTACCTTTTACCAATGTTCCAGTGTAAGTGGGCATCATTCAAATACTTAAAGGTCTTAATACACAATTATTATTAAAAATAATAAAAAGAGATGAAAAATATTAGAAGTGATCTCTCTCTCTCTCTCTCTCTCTCTCTCTCTCTCTCTCTCTCTCTCTCATTTCTCCTGTTACAAGCTAGACCATCTATCTTTTCTGTTCTTGCACATGGGAGCATCTGGTTCTCAGGCTGTTGGTGGATCTGGTTGAATTACACTGCATACTTTCCTGTGTCAGCAGTCATTAGAGGGTATAGTGTGGTGCTCCTTGGTCTGTATATTAACTGTCAATTTTCATAACGGTCCTTTTATTTTTATCTGAAAAATATTCACTTGCTCATGTATAATCTCTCAGATTTGTTTCTTTACAGAACTGTGACATAATAGGTAGAAGATACATGGATAAATACATGATAGAAATAGGAATGTATGTATATTCCCTATCTATATCTATCTTTCTGTCTCTTTATGCCCAGTGAATACTGAATGTTATTTTCAAGTATGGAGGTGTTTTTGCTTGTCTTTTCCCTAGTGTAGAGGACTGAGAGCAGGCAGGCTAAGCAGTCTACCACTGATATGCATCCTTAGTCTTTATAGCAGGTTATTAACTAATAAGGACCTGTGTGTGGTCCCTGAGCAATTAAGAATGTGGTTAACACATTGCAATGGTGCACTGCAAATTTTCCAAAAAAGTACAACTAATTTAGCAATAAAACAGAAAATGCAGTGGAAAATATATATATATATATATATATATATATATATATATATATAGAGAGAGAGAGAGAGAGAGAGAGAGAGAGAGAGAGAGAAAATGGAAAGTTACTGAAAAAAATGATGAAAGAGTAACTTAAATAGCTGTCAATGCATTGTCCCAATGAATAAATATAGAATATTCCCACTTAAGACAAAAGAACGTACAGGTCTTCACAATGCTCATTTGAAATTGGATCAGATTAAGTTTCTAAATTGCCCAAGGTGGGATCAATCTTGTGAGTTTTCTGACTCAGTCTCCCAGACTTTGGGACACAAGCCTATGCTAAGAATGCACAATGTTTCAAATTTTACAGGAAAATCAATTAAGCTAAACCTCATAAAACACATTCACAAACATAGTACCAATTTCCACAATCAGAAAATGATACAATATATGTTCTTGAGGTACAGTGGAATTGAACAAACTTCTCTAGTTGAGAAGTTCATCTCTGAACATTTGAAAAATTCTTAATAACCCATCACTGAAAGCAACAACAATGAATATTAGAAAACACCTTGAGGAATAAAAACTGAAGCCCATTTCAAAACTTGTGGAGCACAACTGAAGGATTATAAATCAAAAAAATTTAGATCCAAATAATACATTAAAAGGAAATATATCACCCCAAAATCTAAGTCATGCATAGTACAAGCATAGCGTAACTTTTCTGAAATATTCAGAAAACATAAAAATGAAAAAATATGTGTTAATCAGCGTAAAATAATGAAAAATTACAAAGATATTGCAAAACACTGTGAATGTAAAATGATAAACTTAGAAGACAAAAATCCTAAACAAAATATTGTACAACTGAAGTCATCATGAAAATTTATTTCAGAATTGAAAGTTCTAAGAAAAGAAAATCATATGCAATTCACTAAACTGAAAATAATGCAAACATTGTTTCAAGAAATGCAAAAAGTCATTCTATATAAATAATATTAACTGTCTGTTGTGGCTTAGAGCATCTCAGCAAGTAGAACAAGCACAGGAGAGAATATCTCCAGACAGTAATGTCATCGAGGCAGGCAGCGCAATATTTTCATCTTTGTTTTCTTAATTACTTGTTCAGTGCTTGGCTCACATGTGTGTAATTGTATGTAATTAATAGAGCAAGCATAACAAACTCTTCCAAAAGTGAAAGAAAAACATTAAAACACTAAGATGTGGGCATTAATAGACATTTAAAGATGAAAAGGAAAGATAATTTTGTAACAAAGTCAAATTATTAGAAAGAAAATATGTCACTATGGAGTATCTAAGATTGTCCTTCTGTCAGCTGGCAATGTTGGGGAGAGAGCTCAATATGCAAGCAGTCTCTTCATTCTTCATTCCATTTACAAAGTTCAGATTTAAGCCCGTAGTAATCACTCTCCACAATTCCTCAACATTGCAATATCACCATAGAGCCATGGCAACTGCACAACCGGTTTTAATCACTTGCTAATCTCTTGCTACTATAGACAGGATTACTGTTCATGTTTTCTTCAGCAAATGCCATTTATTTAGCATGGAAGACATTTAGTATATGTTTCTCTTTCACTTAAAAGGTAGTTATAATTAAGACTAAGCTATCCCTTTATTAAACTAGTAGTAAATAAGTAAAATTTTTATGGTTCTAAAATGTAGAAAAGTTTTAATTGCATGATTATAAACATATACTCATTTATGTATACTCTAATCATTTAAAATAGAATGTCAAACCTGTATAAAATATACATCAATAAATACAGTTATATCAACTATAATTAAATATTTTACTGATGCTTTTATTTTTATTATGTGTATGCCATCTATATTAACAAGGGACATCAATAGCAAAGATTTTTATATTCAATTGATACACTCAATTTTAATTGTACATACTGACTCTCATAAACTGGAGAATATGTCATACTTTATTTTACATAAATGCTTGAGTTTAAAGCAATTTTGATATTTTTTGTCTGGCTAAGGAGAGTGTAAATATGTGTATATCTCAACTAAATAGATACTGAGTTAAATCTCCTGATTTAGAAGGCAGGTCTCTAGCAGCTTCAAAGGCAGTATCTGCAAAGAGTATTCACATTGTGTATTCTATGCACACTCTAAACTCATTAATATTGAGAATATGCGTTCAAAACTTATAAAATATTTTTGTTTGCTGGGTCAGTAGTCTAACACAAATATTTGAGCTATATGTAAAACCATAATGTGTGTTTATTATAAAACTATGTATACACTGTCATTTATACCACCTTTAGTGATGTTCTGTTATTGGAACCACTCAATACCTTGTGTTTGATATCCTGAGTTTCTTCTCCCTTTACAACTAAATAGTGTCTATGACAGACTTATAAATATAAAATACTATTAATTGGTTGTTATTTTTTGTTAGTGAGTTTTTAGTTTTTTTTTTTTTTTTTTAATTGAAACAGGGTCTTGCTCTGTAGCCCGGGTTGGTCCTGAACTCACTGGATGGAGCCCAGGCTAGCTTTGGACTCAGGGTAATCCTCCTGCCTCAGCCTTCCAAACACTAGGATTACAGGTATGTGCCATTATGTTCAGCTTTATTTGGTGGTGGGAATTGAAATCAGGGTCTCGTGGTTGCAAGGCAAGCGCTTTATCCACTGTGCTATTTCTCTAGCCCATTAGTGAGTTCTTAAAGCATTTAACATTACGAGATCATAACCCAGATTTTTCCATTCTTTTCTCACCATAAGCAATCTTATAATGAATACTTGTGAACATCTCTCACTGTAGACAAGTGAGCATATTTCTAATATGCAATTTCCTAGAATTAAAATTGCTTTTCAAAAATAAAGAACATGCTGCAACATGACCATTGGTTCCCAGGTACCCTCAGACGTCATATTTTCCTTAATTTTATATAAAATATTGGTATCGGTTTTCTTACATTCAACAATACAAAATCAATTAAATTTAAAGTTCTTATTTTATAATTTTAAATGCTGTGAACTGAATTTTCAGATTTCATTCTTAATGTTCCTGTCACATTTAAAGTTTCGCTTTTCATCTATGTTGCATATTTTTATCACTACAAAACTGAAATAGAAAATATAGAAAAGCAAAATTTGTTTTGCACCAGAGTATCTTTTCCTTGTCTAAAATCTGCTGGAAATAAGAAAGAGCCAATCACAGATTCACAATAACACTATGCCTTTTTCCCGCCTCAATATGAGATGACGCATAAACATCTCCTCAGACAAAACAAGTGCCTTACGTTCTACAATCACTCATTCCGCATCGACAGAGCTTTACTTCACCGACTACATATGGTCAATTTCTCTTTTTTTATGTTGGATCTTTTTCAATTGCACCTATGAGTCATTTTAATATAGATAATTGAATTGCAGTTAATTCTCCATCTGGTGTTCCAGATTGGCTACTTACTGCTGCTGATCTGTGGCGGACATTTGTCATTTATATTACTTGATCATTTTATTCACTGTCACAACTCTAACAGTATGTGACATTTATTAGGCATGTCATGCAAACACAATATGAGATTCCCAAGGTGGAATTTTGTTTTATTGAAGCATTTGGATGTATCTCAGAGTCCATATATGATCCATGTATTGAATTTTAAATTGTCATACCTAATATTTTATTTAGGAAGTGAAATCAAAACCCATTTATAAATACTATAGCATTCGCAAATTATCATGTGATCTATTATTTAAGCATGTTTTTAATATGCAGGACATAATGATGAGATCATAAAACTTGATAAAGTGTTTTTTTCTTGTTGATAAAACATGAATTATTTTACCATAACACTGTAGGTTGAAAATAGTGCATAATTATATTTGGAGACATGAATTCCACTTTGCATAAATCATCTATCGTATGTTTGAATAGTGAATTATTATCTTAAAATACTTCCATTGGATTTGATCCTGTTATGTTAGTAGGAGATGTTGTCTATTGGTGAAAGAATTATTTTTGAGTCAAAGTAAAGGTTAATTTGCATTTGGAAGTTTTAATAAGCTGGCAATTTAAACACTATTTCCAAGTCTCAGTTTCAAAATTGTGCTAAAATATTTTCATTTTAATTTTTCTTGGGAGAATAAATATGATAATTTACTAAAAATAAATTAAATTAGTATGTTTAATTTCTTTACTTCCTAGATTAATCCAGAGGTAGATTTTATAAATCAAGTCTCACAGAAGTTCAAATTACTTCTCCCATTCAGTTTATTTCAGAATCAGCAAGGCCCCATGTTTTTTGTCCAGAAACTAAAATTCAGCAAACATTGTAAACAATGTTCAGCTTGCCATCCAACTTACTTATTTTACATCAAAGAATCTGAATCACAGTAGGCTTTAGATTTTGATTAGATCAAAAATCATGATGATGTTTTGTTTACATACAGATCAATATTGCAAGTACAAAAATGACTTTTGAGAACAATTGAGTACGTAGTATTCCAGAAAAAAATGTAGTAGATGTTGAAATGGGAATGTTATTTATTTTTGTTCTTGTTTTATTTTCATTTCTTGATATATGACAACTTACATTTTTCTATTGAATATATGTTTGTTGTTTTCTTACATTGTTTCTACTTCCTCAAATAAAAGACCCAGATTTTCTCTGCTACTTTAACTTAACAAAGAGTTTGCGTATGTAAATATAATGTCATAGTATATCATCTGGTATATTGCATCATCTTTCTAAAACTCAGATTGACATAATTTTGAGCAGTAGTTATGGATTTGTCCGGCAACAGTTTAACCTATGATAAAACTACATTTCCTAGAATTCAATCTTCATGTTAGCAGTGTCCAGAGAGTTGATTTGCATGAAATTGAGACTGTGGCACTGAAGGATCGGAAACATTCATTTTGTAACAGAAAGTTTTGCACAGTTCACACGTGTGCTTCGTGAGTTTTTGGCTTGTCTTGCTGGCATAGACCACAGCCAGCTGAATAGTTATGCCAGCTCCCTCTGCAAGTTTTTCACAGATTTTGCTGCTCTTGAGAGAGATGGATGCCCACTTCCACGAAAATGGTGCCAGATCCTCCTGTAGCTAACACGTAGTGCTCAAGCTTGAGTCTTAGAGGTAGTGAGTAACCAAAATTCATGCTTTTTAGTTCCATTTTTTCCCTCCTCACTACCTAATCTCCCATTCCCTATAACCACATTGCGACTCCTCTGTAGCAGTGATTACAAAAACAGCTATGGATAAACCATTGAACCAGCTCTCAGTTTTGCACAAGATGAAATTTTTTGTAAAAAAAAATCCACGTATCTCTAGATTTACAGGTATACAAGCATCTGTCATTCATCCTTCTTTCTTCCTCTGTCACCTCTTTGTCACTTAGCCTTTGTTTTTAACATCTCTAATTGAACCTAAAATAGTACAGAAGACTTAATATAACAGATTAAATTCTCTAAAGATTTTTTCTCAGGTACTGTCTAATAGATACCATCTGAGACTAAGCTACACAAAGGTGACTGTGTTTTACCATTACTGATAGAGCTTTTTTGAATATTGAAACATGACAGTGTCTATTGATATTCTCATATTTGGGTATTTATTTGGTAAATGTATTTGATGCTGCACCCACACTCCCTGAGAGTGCTTCTACTGTTGCTGTATACTGATTCTTACTTTGCCATATTTTGTGTCCAAGTCTTATCCACAGTGTTTTTGTTTATGTGTTTTCTGACTGTAACTTCTCATGCTGTCTTCTGATTGGCTAGAGCTATGCAAAGCCAGCTGACGTTTCTCAGCTCAGGGCAAGTTGTGAAACACAATACACATGCCAGGCATCAGTTTTAGGGCGATCTTGGCTGAACGTGTGTTCTTGTTTGGATTCTCTCCTGCACAGTCTTTATACTCTTTTTTGTTTTGTTTTGTTTTTTGTTTTGCTTTGTGTTGTCTGTTTGTTTGTTTGAAACAGAGTTTCAGCCCAGGCTGGTCCTGAACTCACGATGGAGCCCAGGCTGGCCTTGGACTCACGGCCATCTTCCTGTCTCAGCTTCCTGAGTGCTGTAATTATAGGGGTGCGCCACTATGGGATTCAGGGTAAATTCCTTACTAAGTGACATACCCATGAATTGGCTTTATAGGGCCAAGGTTAACTGGGCACGTTTTCAGATAACATGACTAGAAAAAACAATCAAGGTTTTCTATCACCATACTTTTACAGAAGAAATATGACAGGCCATTGCAATATGTGTGACCTAAATCAGGTGTAGTGAGATTTACAATGTGTTTAATTTATGAGAATTCTAGTAAAGAATGAATCTTTGTTTGTATTGATGAAATATTTTAAAAGTGTTTATTTTTAAAAGTGACTAAAATGTAACTCAAAAGAAAAAATGTTTTTTTCCTTATAATGCATTAACAAAACTTTGTGACTGTACTTTAATATATTTACAATGATTACTAATGACTTTGAATTAAGAACAGGTTTTTTTTTTAATGGCTGCCATTTAAAACTACACAGCCACTTTTGTATTTTATAATTACTGCTGAGAGTTTCTCTAAAAAGAAAGTTATCCTAACTACATATAAAATAATACTTATTTTATGATAACTATGGGAGTTATCTTGACATCACTAGGAGAAAGTATTTTTCCTTGTAATTCATTTGCTCTACAATTAATAAGGGATAGTGATTTAATATACAGACATCTTTGAATTCCTTGAAACCCATTATATTCATTATATATTTTTCTTAGTTTGATATTTTTAGCGTAATTATTTAGCATTTTTTCTTCTTTTATTAATGGACTGATATACTTCTTGGTTAATTCTTTTCACTTAGAATATCCCTTAAAAGGACTTTTGTTATGTAATCATTTTACCCAGCAGTGACCCACGTGAAATGCAAACCTGATTCAGTCTTTCATAGGACAAGGAGATGAGGTGACAACTAATCAATGATTCACTCTGTCCTTACATTGTTCAACTGTCAAAGATAAAACATGTCAATCAGTAAGAAGCAATGCAGCCCACTTGTAATTACCTCAGTAGAAATGTCAGGAGTGTTCCATCAGCTCTCAGATCTTGAAGGTAAACAAGAATTAGCACCACTTAGTGTTCAGTTTCATTGTTTTATATGTTATTTTAATTAACAAAAAGAAATACTGAGTTAATTTTACCTCTCAGACCTATCCATTGATTTTCGCATAAGCATTTGCTTGTCCTTCCTTTGTAGTCAAGAGATTTTTACCCTTTAATTATATCCATAGATTAAAAAGCATATACCAATCCAATTCATAGGATGATGTGAATGGAACAGCCATAAAGTTTGGGACTAGAAAACAGTCACTTATCTCCTGTATGGCCCTGGGCAGGTCACCTCAGTTTTCTAAATCTGAGTTTACATTTTTACTAGTATGATTAAGAGTTCAAGAGATGTATAGAAGTACAGCAACAAAAAATATTTGTAAAAGCATGACATAGAGGTTGCATTCAGAAGACAAAAATAACTATTTTCCATGAGCTTTTTGTAAGCTTAATATTTTAAGTATAATGCTTGAAATTAAATAGATTAAATAAGTCATTTAACCCATTGTTTCCATGAGGACTGACTTGCATTCACAAGTTTCAGAAAACCACAAAAAAGGAGAAATTGTGTTATGTGTTGAATATAAACATTTATATACTCATATATGCATTTATCCACAGGGAACATGCAGTTTTGAATAAAAACTGGGATGGCAGATCATTTTTCCTCCAGAAGAGAAATCATATTCATTGTAAATACATTGTGGCATTAAAGTCAAAACTATTTTGAAAGCCTTGCCTGTTTTGGATTTTTAAATTATATTTCCATTTACTTATTTTGGAAATTTGATAGTCACAATAATTTAATTAAAATGTTTTTATAAAAATTCCAAGGTTGACACCTTAATGTGCTGTGAATACAGACATTTTAGAAGTTACACTGAGCAATCTGCAACCTCAAAACGTATAATTCGTCATGTCAAAATACTAGGTACTCTGTCTCCCCTGAGCCTTTGCCCAAGGTTGACCAGACATGAAGTTTTGGGTATCATCGAGAGCCAGCAGATTACAGAAACAGCCAGGAGCTCTCCATCTTTACTTCTCGACAGCCAACACATATGGTTCCTGTCACAGAATAATGTTTAGTGACCACTGGAGCCTTTCAGGAGAAATACAGTAACCTTGAGCACAGGGAATCTGGTAACATCAGTATTTGCTTAGAAAGTTTTTTGAGCAACTTGAAAGTGACTTCGCACACTGTTACTAGATGCAGATTTTTCACTCATGGGTCGAGGAGACAGCTTTTAAATGTTCACAAACTGAAGTGGCAAACAGCTATCAAATCTCTTTGGATAGAGGGGAAATTTAGTATTGATCTGGGGTGGTAGCTCAGTTATACAGCATAACTTTGGCATACAAGAAACCCTGGATTCAGTCCACAGCACTACAAAAACAAGGAAAAAAAAATTGTTATTCTAGGGAGGATGAAAAGATGAGGAGAGGAACCACCACTTATTATACAGCTGGAATAACACACATCATTTGGAGAAATGCCTTTATTTTTTTCTGCTTTTCTTAAGTAGTGTTTCTGTTTGTTGCTTGTAGTGAAAGAGCCAGCTGTGTAGTTAGCAGCATAGCCAACCTGATCACTGAGACACTGACTCTTTCCAAGATCCTTTTTCTTCTCTCCTCCCCCTTAAGCCCGGCTTTGGCAATCAAGGAGTCCAAGTTGACAACAGGATGGTGGGTTAGTCAGCACTGCAGGAACTTGAAAGTGAACAATGGTACCAAACCTCTAGTTTCAAATCGGCTGATATTCCTCAAAGCAGAGTGTGATGCTACATTTATAGCAAATTTGGCAAGAGTTAAATGGCTCTTTTCTGCCTTTTCTCTTATATCGTCATACAACTCCATACTACTTGGTAGAGAATGATGAAGTTATCTAGAAGGCAATGGATGGGTGAGAGGAATAAATTGGTTTGTTCTCTCTCTCTCTCTCTCTCTCTCTCTCTCTCTCTCTCTCTCTCTCTCTCTCTCTCTCTCTCTCTCTCTGTCTCTGCCTTTCCCTGCCTCTTGTCTCTTGTTTTGACACAGTCTGGCTAAATTGCTGAGTCTATTGTCAATGGGCTCTAACTTTTAATTCTGCTACCTCTCTTCCCTGTAGTGCTGGAATCATGTTGAAAAGTATCAAGGTTGTGAATTTCTATTAAGAAAATCATATATTAAATATTTAATTTGTACAGTGTTAGTGTGAATGTATACAATTCTAGCTCATTATCTATGAGTTATCTGTGAAGAAAATATACCTCAAAATGAGGCACCAAGTAGGTAATGGATGCACAAGCAGACATATGGACAGACAGATAGAAAATCGATGAGCCTGATTAACACTAGAAATGAATAGAAGGGAGTGAAATTTAAATGTGGTGGCAAATATATTTATTGATGCCTCAACAATAACAAAGAAAATTATATATCTTTGGATGAAAATTAATCCTAATCAAAACTATTCAGTGAAGGAAATGTAAATGAATTGTCAAAAGAAGAGGAGAGAACAATGAAACCCAAGTAGTTTCTCATCTTTTTTTACATAAAGTAATGCTTATAAAGGGTAATGTTTCTAAAGGTTACTCCTAATTAAAAATTACCTCTGAAATATTTAAATCACAGCAAATCAATGAAGAAGAAGACTGTGCAGGCTCTTGTTTTCACGTGCAAAGCCTGAATCTGCAAGGAGAGGAGAGAGGGTCATATTTCTGGGCCACATTCGACAAATTTTGCTTTCATGGTGAGAATTTAGAATTTTACTCGATCAGTAGATTTTTTTTCATTAAGGTGATTTTACAGACTGCTCACTTTCTTTCTGACACAGATAAGGCACTATGTCCAGAAATATGAAAGCACAAGGTACAAAAGTTGTCATTTTTTTGTTGGAGATACAACTTAATAAAAGACTGTCAGCTATACTGCACACATCTTAGCTAAACATATTTCAAAATCGGTGAATCTGGCAAAGCTTTGCAAAAATTTTCCGTGTTGCCAGTATTGAAGAATCGTTCTTACAGTATATTGCTTATCATTTCAACCTAAACACGAGATGTACTGGCTAGCATGCCCTAATATTTTCTCATATAGATTCTCACGGGGTGAAGTGATAATTTAGAGCCTGTGATTGTACAGAAGCAATACCTTTTACTGAGTGAAAGGAATAGAATAAGCAGTTATATGAGGAGTTAAAGCACTAGGACACCTTTATGAGAAATATAGCTTTAAGGAAATAGTATTTAAATGTAAAAATGAAGTACCTATCCATTCATAAAATGCTTATTTAAGCAAAGAAGAATGAACTATATTTTTCTGCTTAAAATGCAGATTAAAAACCAGATTATGAATGGTTATAAAAATATCTACATTAAACGAGGCAATTATAAAGTGACATTAAATTAATAATGCATATTTTAATATTAAAATATTATAGTTAACTTCAAAGTAACTTGAAACATTGAATGAACTTTAGAGGAAAGATTGTATCAGGAGAAAATTTGGTAAGAATCCTTGAGAAATTATTTGAATTTTTAAATTATTATTATGTTAAAATACATATATATATAATTTATATATATAATTAGAATATATATATAATTTATCTTATTAACCATTGGAAATACACAGTCCATTAGTGATAAGCAATGTATATTTAGCTACTACTGTTCTCAGAACTCTTGTCATTTTGAAAAACTCAAAACTTCCTGTCTTAGTTATTTTTTTCATTGCTGTGACTCAATACCTAACATCCACAAATTGAGAGAAGGAAAGGTTTATTTCAGCTCACAGTTTCAGAAGGTCACTGTCCATTCGAGGGTGGCCAGCAGCAGTGGAAGTACATGGCAGAGGTATAGATGGAGGCAGCTGCTCAACACATTACAAACAGGAAGCCAAGTCAAGGCAAGTTGAGACTAGTCCCCCAAGGAAGGCAGGAAGCAGCTTATGTATCCTTCCAGGTCTCATCCCTGTGATCAGCCCCTCCTGGATCCAGGTGTTGAAGGTGTGGTAATCCCCCACTACACATGGATAATCCAGTTTACACCCCGATAATCCACCCCTCCAGACCAGTTCCCAATCTCCCAACAGCACATGGTTCTATAGACAACCCATAACATCCAAATACAGTAGACTTTTGGGGACATTCCAGAGCCAAACCACAATGCTTCCTAAACCACAATTATCTGTTTCTCAATCCTGAGCAGCCACTTATCTACCTTATATATAAATACATTTGACTATCCCAGGTGCCCCAAATGCATGGCAATACATACTACATGACTGATGTATTTCACTTAGGGTAGTTTCTTTATATTGTAGCCTGTATCACAAGTTTCTTTTTTTTATATTAAAGTTTATATTCGACAAACACCTAAAAACATAAAAATTGTACATGCCGGAACAGCAAGTTGTGCTTCTGGACCTGTGTGTATTGTGTTTCATGTAAATCAGTCTCAACATACTACTCCTCAAATAGTGTTTCCTTTTGATGAAAACCTTCAAAATCCTTTCTCCTACATTTATGAAATATCTGGTCCCATATTGGCCTTGATATATAGTTAACCAATGTGCGATAACATACTCGAACTTCTTACTCCTATCTAGTGGGCGCTAAGCACCCATGACCAACTTCGCCCTCTCTTTCCTCCCCCACCCAGGTCAACTTCTTGGATCTTGAGCTTCTAGAAGCCTTCTTCCACTTTGAACTTCTACGGAATCAAGTCTTTCAGGTTTTATGTAAGTGACCCCTTGTCGGTCTTTGCCTTGGCTTGTTTCACTTAATTTAATGATGGTAAGTTCCATTTGTGCTGACACAAACTGCAGATAATTTGGTTCAATATTATTCCACTATGTATGTATGTATGTATGTATGTATGTATTTTTTATGTTGATGGGCACTTGGCTTGTTTCTACTTCTTGGGTTTTGTGAATATTCCTGTAATGAACACGGGAAAGCTAATGTTTCTTCATACTGACTTCATTTATATTTCTCATATGTACATATGAATGTACATTGTACTGATTTCATAGGTCTCATATATATGAGATTACTGAATCAATTACATGAAAATATTATTTTTATTTTTTGAAAAAAAATTATATTCTTTTCCATAATGACTATAGTATTACTAATTTATATTCCCACATATGTTAACCTTTTATCTACTTCCTGTACCAAAATTCTAATTTTCTATTTTTGATAATGATTATCTTAATGAATGTGGAGTAATATCTCTTGGTAGGTTTGGAATTGTGTTTTCTGAAGATTAGTTACATTAAATCTGAATCATTTATAAGAAAGTGATTTCATCTGAAGTCTAATAATGATTTTTTAAATTCCTTGTACGTGTGTCAATTCCTCAAGTCCAATGTTACTATTGTGTGTTGCAAATACAATAACTTTTTGGAGAAAACAAACACTACAACTAAAATGACCCAACTATACTGCGAAGTAAATTGTCTTCCCATTTGAATCAGCAGTTTGGAAAATCCAAAAAAGAGATCCTGAGAAGAGGGGAGCCTCACGTGACCGTTCTTTTGGCTTTGTGCTGTCAGCAGAGGCGCCCTTCCTCTAACCAGGGCGACAGTTCTTCAAAAGTGACCCCGTGTCGCATTATTTTAGGTTCTGTTTACTGTCATTTCCTGACTTTTCAGCTCAAGATGTATGAAAACACTCCTTTGGTGGATATCCCAAACACCCAAGAGTCTGGTCACTAGATGCTGGGTCATGTAATTTGTAGTCTGGAGCTGCTTACATTTCTCTGAACTTCTTAGCTATTTTTAGCTCCAGAAAGAAGATCCTCATTTTAGTTATACTTCCCAAAAGCTTACTCTGATTCTAAGGTCAGACTTCTTTTTAAGTGGACAAATAGCAAGTAATTTAAATTTTGTTGTCCATCAGGTCTTTATTTCAGAGACTCCACTCTACTAACGCAGTGCAGAAGTGATCATAGACCATACATCTGTGAGTGGGCATGCGTGTATGCCAGGGAATCCTTAAGAAAACAGTGACGGGGCTGATTTTTTTCACTGAAGTTACCCACCCCAACTTCATTCTATCTAATTGCCTTGTATGGATACTGCAGCAAACTGAAGCAGCAAAAGAGACATCATTTTTGGCTTTTTAACTAAACAGAAAGATGAGATTTAATATCTAACTACCAAATTCTTTTACTTTTCAAAAAATTCTTAGTAAAAAGAAATTTACAATAAGTGACTAAAAATAGAAGGGAAAAATAAATAAGTTTCAGAAAGAGAGTAATTTTCATAACCTGTTACCTAGATTTAAGAACTGCATAACAACTTTGATTTTGTATGTGTGTGTGTGTGTGTGTGTGTGTGAAAATTAAGAAGAAATGAATCTGTCCATTAGCTCCTGAGCAGCTGATCAGCTGCCTCCATTGACATTCTGAACTTAGCAGAGACGTAAGAGAATTTCAACTTCGAAGCTACTAAAATAATTACATTGTATTGCCTTGGGAGAATCTTAAATATGACCTAATGAAGAATGAATAATTTGTAAACAATGTCTTTGAGGAATTTTTCATCTAAACAAAATAATTTTTCAAAAACAAAATACAAACTTACTTACGCAAACAACTCAGAACAGTTATATGTGTAGTAAATCCTGGTAGGAAAATGCAAATATAGAGATTGTATTCTTTTCAAAAGCTATATTAATTTATCTCACTATCCTTACTATAATATAATTATGACAGTATATTAAAACATATAGTAATAGTAAAATATTGTATTATATTACCAAAGGAAAGCCATTTTAATTCACTGACTTATTCTAAATCAATGGTAAGTTAATGAACATTAAAAATAGTTAAAAAGGAGTAATCACAAAATGTTATTTGTTGCTAAGTCTAATTATCTGGAATTTAAAACAGCATAATATCTATGTTGTAAAATTATGTTACGTGCATCATAGGACAGAAAAGAATAACTTCTCCAATGTCTCCAAGTTGTGATCACAAAGATTTCAGTATTATGTATTTTCAAAATTAGCAATTGAGTAATTTTATTCAAGTTGTGTATTTTATTTTGGTAAATTGAATAAAATCCTAACACTTACAATCACATTTTTAAACAAGCATTCTATAAAAACAAATAATATGGGGGCAGAGGGATAGCTCGGTGGTTAAAATACTTGCATAGGAATGCACCAGGCCCTGGATTTGATTCCCCAGCACCACGTAAATGATTAGCTGGGGAAAGTCAGCCCAACTGTGTGATCCCAGCACTAAGGAGGTTGAGGTCAGAGGATCGCTGTGAGTTTGAGGCCAACCTGGGATACAAAGTGAGCTCTGGACTAGCCTGGACTATAGAACAAGATCCTATCTCAAAAAAGAAAAACCTTCAAGTAAAATGGCATCTATTTATTAAAGTGCAATTACTCATTAATTGTCTTGTTTCAAATCATTTTATTTAGAAGATTTTTACAGGTTTAATAATTGATGATTTATTTTCCTGAAGAAATATACTTTTGGCATAAGACTATCTAATCTAGAAAGATTTCTGTATGGAT
The DNA here is from genome assembly GCA_004027205.1 of Ctenodactylus gundi. Taxonomy (NCBI): domain Eukaryota; kingdom Metazoa; phylum Chordata; class Mammalia; order Rodentia; family Ctenodactylidae; genus Ctenodactylus; species Ctenodactylus gundi. The sequence goes on from PVKB01001576.1 coordinate 89,835, forward strand.
GTTGTTGACAGTGTGTTATCATAAGAGTAAAGAGTCCATGCTGTGTAAAAAAAGATACATTTTATTTTTTTCACACATGTACTTCCAGATTATAAACAGTAATATCAAGGCTGGTAAATGAGCACTCAAGATTGTCAATCCTTTCATCATTTCACAAATGCACTCGCACGTGATGATTGGTTTAGCCTTCCTAAATGGATTAATTTTGTATTCCAATGAATAGTTTTGATTTTACTCCTCATTATCACATACTGTATCCATTCTAATCCTCGCTAGAGAAGGAATTTTAACAATTTCCAGAGTGGTTTTTATTTCACCTCCATCAACACGTACCCTACAACTCTCCACATCTGTTCTCCCTGATTCTCAATTTCAGCTGGTGCTAAGCAACAAGAACCAAGTAGTTCAGATAAAAGTCAAGGAGTTTTCTTTCTTTCTTATTCTTTTCCTGTGCATTGACTACACAGCCACCACATTGAGCTAGATCCCGACTTCCCCTCCTTTTTGAGACAGAATCTCACAAATTCACTTAATTGTTCAAACTTGAGCTTGCTATCCTCCTTCCGCAGCCTTCCAGAGTGCTGGGATTACAGGCTTGAACCACTGAATCTTGCTGACTTTTTTAAATCCCTGAACCCAACCATCAGCAAAATTAAATAAGCCCTCTCTTGTTGAGACCATCTAGAAGACTCCCATCACGTACCTTCAAGTATTACATACAAGTGAATATTTTCCTTATGTTCACTCTAGCCCTTCTTCATCTTATTTTCTAAAACATATGTAGATCACATTTTCAACCATACTTTATGATATATTACTCTTTGGTTGAGAAATTCCCATTGGCTAGACATGTTAATTCAGGTGATATTCAAATTATTTAATGTTGTCTACATAATCCAACCAATTTGTTCACTCACTACCTTCTGAATGGAACCAACTTCAATACAATTCCTACTTCAGTCTGTCTCTTCCAGAGTGTCCCACTTGTCTGTTCTCCAATACCCCGTGTATCGTTATTCCCAACATTGCGTGCACTAGCCTCCCTTAATTGGGGCTTGCTGTCTCTGATGTGGAATCTTTTTTCCCAGGTAATATTGTTAACTTACATTTACATAAGTAAACACTTTCTATGTATGACTTGGTTTCACCTCAATTTAAATTTTCTTACAGCACTGAAAATAAAAGAAGTGGATTTTCTGATAAGCTCTTCTGTACAAATGATAACAACCAAGAGTTTCAAGGCAGAATTCTATTTTCACTTGCTGTATGCCGAGTGAAGTGCTTGGGCTAGTTTATTAGCTTCTTTTTCTTCTGTACTTGGCCAAGTAATGAGACTCAAATAACTATGTAAATTCATTAATCTCATAAAGCAATTAGTGTAAGACTCAATGACTGTTAAATTATTTCAAAATGAATTAGTTACAACATAACGTTTAATTTTCATGATAACCCTCATTTATTTACACAATATGATAATTTCAATTAAATAAATGCAAAGATGTAATATATTAAGCACAGCGGCCAAAAGCTTGTTCATCTCCTGGAAAAGTGCCTTCCATGACCTATGGCTAAATGAAATTATTTATATAAGACATTTAGCACACTGGCAGATAAGAAATCAAGAAGTGCTCAGTTCTTTTTTCTTCCATCACCCACTAAACATGGGTCTTGTTAAAAAGAAATGGAAACCGTATTCTAATGTATGATGGAGAAGTCTCTTTTAAACTTGAGGCACCGGTGCACACACATGACACATCATCGTCCCCAGCCCTTTCCCTCCCTCTCTCCGGCCCTCCTGTCCTCCAACATACCCTGTCCCTTCTTGCAAATCTGTCTCCCTGTTTCCTGTCATCTCTCTTGATTGGCTCTTTTGCTTATTTAATTTTGGATTTTCTCATATTAAAAAAACTATACAATATGTAATCTTCTGAGTTCAAGTCACTTCATAAAACATTGTAATATTAAGGTACATTTATTTTCCTAAAAATTACTTAAACTCATCTTTTTTGTTAAAGGCAGAGTAGTACTCCATCGTTGTTATTAGTCATGCTGCTATGAACATGGTTATAGACATATGTGTCGTTTGATCCTTTTAATTCTTTGGAAACACACATAGTCCAGGAATACATGGGTCAAATGGAATATATGTTTTCAGGTATTTTTTAATCTCCCTGCTGATTTCCATACTGGATGCACCAGTTTACATAATCACCCGCAATGGAGAAGATTGTTTAGGTTCATTTTCTTTAATAAAATCTTTTTTCTTCCTGTAAGTATAAATCCTAAAATTCAGTGCTTCAATTTCTACATAAAGGCAGACATACATATATAATATCTTAAGATATAGGAGGATACAGGTTTTGGACTTAATGCATGTGTCCAAATATGGTGCTATGAAATATTATTTTCGCTGAACATAATTTTCTTTTCTTTCTTCTTTTTTTCTTTCTTTCCTTTGAAGTCCTGCGGATTAAGCCAGGATTTCACGTATGCTACACAAGCACTGCGCCATTGGGCCACATGTTCAGCCTCAGTTTGTTATGCTTAAACAGTCTGGAATGAAATCCAAACATAAAATGTTAAATATGAACAAGGGAAATTATGTTTAAATGTTTTTGAATTAACTGCTTAAATTACAAAATATGACAAAGTTTATTTATTGCAAATTCCTTCTTTGTTCCCCTAAGGAGAAAACTTGCAATTCTTTAGAATTATTTTTTCTTTTCTATTAGTTGCAATGCTATAATTAACAAAAATGCTGAATAAAGAGATAGTCTTTATGCCTAGAATATATATATATATATATATATGTGTGTGTGTGTGTGTGTGTGTGTGTGTGTGTGTGTATATATATATATATATATATATATATATATATATATATATATGAGAATGGTCTTGTAGACAGGATGTTTTATGGACCTATAATATCTGAAGGCAAAACACCTTTGATATTTGTAGCATAAATATTGAACTTGTTCATTTGGTGCCTTTTGATTGGTTCATTTGATGTCATAAAGGCATGATTGCACCAGAAGTAGTTGGCTTATCATGTTAAAGAAAGCAGGAGTGTTACATGAGGTTTTCCTACAAGTCAGGTGGCTTATGCCTCATGTTTCTGGGAAATCTCCAAGTTGGACAAGGGAAGACTGCATTTAAAGGGACTTAATGCAGATTTCCAATTCTCATCGACCTAAAATAAAATCCGAGTATCCCCACGGATATATGGCTCCTGGCATTTCTTTCAGAATATTTATTACTTTGTTCTTGAAAACCATTGAAGTTGCCAATACACATGAAATATTGAGTATTTTTGAAAGTAATATTACAAAATATTTAACTTAGTTTGGGCATTGGAGAGCCAATGTGTGGAGACATTTCATACAAAACAGTTTAAAATTGAAAGGTTTAAGTGCAATCATTGATCAATATTTAAGCTCAGTATTTATAATATAATAAATAAAAAATATTAATAGTTTGCATTTGTGATGGATTTCACTTGTATTTCATATACTTTCTACAACATAAAAGGAACATGTATTGGTCCTGTTAAATGTTGTGTAACGTGAAAATGTACTTTTCAACTTATTTCGTTAGATTACTGCTTTAAATTCTATCAAATCTGTTCTACAGCATATGGTTTTATTAGTTTTAGAAGTGCAAACATAAAAAAATGAGTAATTTTATGAAATTTAATACTTTTAAATTTAACTAATGCGTTATGACACTAATGGCAAGCTTTTGACTCAATTGTGTTGACTTCTGACTCTATCCATAAATGTGTATAGCAGAAGAATGGTATTTATAGGTTTAAAATCATGCTATAAAATTTTCTAATGGAAGTAGACACAAAAAGAGACAACAAGAAAATGGAGCACTAAAACTAAAAAGTGGAGGGTAAGTGTGGGACCTAGTGCTTTTACGATAGAGGAAGAATAAAATTTACAAAAGTATCAGAGTCTGAACTTGGTAGCTTGCCAATGATACAAATTAGGTCCAAGTAAAGTACAAAGGATCAACATTAAAAAGAAGAAGTGACAGAAAGTAGAAAGTTCTGGCAAGTTCGAGAAAGTGACAAGCTTTTTAGCAACATAGAGGACAAGAATTTGAGGAAGGTAATCTCACGTTACAAAGCCCCAAAAATAAAATCAAAAGGCTAAAGCAGTACACTTTATTAAGGATTTTACTGAAAAGGCCAGTCAGAGACCATCCAAGTGATGTCCAATTATCTTGAACCGGGCTCTTAGGGACACAGAAGATGTTAAGAGATTCACCCACAATTGCAAATGTTAAAACAAGGATGATGAATTGGAAAAAAAAAAAAAGTTGATAGCTATGTAAAATATGGATATGTTAAATACCAAAGAAAATTGTTGCTGTTTAGTTTAATTTTTTATTTCCATTTAAAGCTTTTGTTTAATAAAGTGGTACAGTCACACCCTCTCTAACATACTTCATCTGTTAGGAAGATTTTGTAACACATTATTTCAGAAGAACTATGTATTCTTTAAAATGTACATTAGAGGATGGAGATGTTAATACTCGGCTTTAGTAAAACATTTTGCTTAGCTGTTATAAATGTAGTGAATTATTGTAATTCTTTTAAATGTCAACATGCATTGACTATTTTATTATGTTCATTATGCACAAATAATAATACAGTCTTAATCATCATACATGATAATGACTATTTAGATATTTATTAGGATTCTCATTTTGTGTTCCGTTGGCCCTTTCTCAAGTGAAGGTCATAAATTGTGAAATTTAGTGAGGTGAAAAAAACATGATTTTTAATATTTGTGCAAGCATATAATATCAACTTTTCCAGAACTCTGGCAAATATTGGATAAAAATGTAATGACAACATCATAAGTTGAGATTGCTTTCAGTTTTCTCTTGATTATAATTGACAAGATTTAGGAAGAAAACTTCAACCTAATTTGATGATACCACAGCAGCTGAAAAAGAAAATTTCAGCTGTGGCATATTTAATAATCTTTGTACCAGAAATGAATAAAGGAGATATAAAAAGTTATTAGGTGCACAAGATATTTCAATAGCAAAACTCTTACACTGAAGTTATCGTCAGATTATAAAGGTCTGTTCCTGAGGTCCTGTTTCAAAATATAAATGAGTGAATGAATGAATGAATGATTTTTTTAAAAGCCGAGTCTGTAGCTGATTGTGAATCTCCTGAACTTGATTCTCCATCCCAACCAATCCTGTCCCCACCACACAAACATAAAAGAAAAAGAAAAAAGGCTGAGACAAAAAATAAATAATAAAGAAAGTGATTGTGGAAAAGATGCTTTCTCCTAAAACCAGCAGTATCTAATACAGGCCACAGTCTATTATTTATTCCAGAGTAAACGTCCTCCTCTGCATATGTATATGTGGGAGTTCAATCCCACCCAATGCGAGGTTATACTGAAGGCTTCTTTTTGTTCTTAGTTTTCTCCAGGGCTTTCTCTTCAGCTGCAAGTTACAAAACTTATTTTCAGGATTAGAAAGAAAACAACCCTGATGCCAGGATCAGGCAGAATAATAAACTTCACACCTAAATGTTAATCTTTACACTTGAAATAATTGAGGAACGTGGCATATAGTGTGATGTAGAACAGTGATCCGTGGAAATTGTTAACCCTTCTACCTACTCGAGCATTATTTCACAGTAGAAAAAATTTCCAAATATTTTATAATAAATTTCCAATTCTTGCCTATTGAACATAGCACAAAAGTGAAAACGGCATGAATCTCCAGTTCCTCATTGTTACCACAGTGGACAAAGCGGACAGACCCTCCCCTTAGCCCTCCAACCTATCTCCTAGTATTCCAGTACAGCACTTTAAAGACACACTTAATGTTGTGTCCAGCACTTTCCCCATTGTGCCAATTTGTTGTTGAAACAGATACTTTTCATATTACTTATTTCTACCTTATGAGGGATCTGTACACCACCTTTCCTTCCAATTATACTTTTCTCTACCTACCATTTCTACAGAGCAGTTATTAGGCTAATTACATTATCGCTTCTCTACTGATGGAGTTTCTTTAAGATCAAAGTTTAAAAATAAAACAAAATGAGATAAAAAACACTGAAGGCTACAACTTTTAAAAAATGATAAGAAAAAATACAAAAGTTATAAATTATCTTGCAAAAATAGATTATAAATTTCATTTATACTGTTATTGTTCCTAGATTGAAAGAACAGGAATTGAATGTTAAGCCAGTATGAATAATTTGTAAGTAATGTAATAATAGTACTGAATCACACATGCATGTACATAGGTACATAAATATGAACAGATAATTTTATTAAACCATTTTAAAATATGGATGTCATTTTTTAGAGCAAAAGTGTGCAATTTTCATTCAGTGGGAGTAACACCTCAGCGCTGTAACTCAACAACAGGAAATTAGTGTTCACCTTGGTACAAGGAGCAAAATTTGATGGTTTCTGCCAAATTTGTGCAGATGTTTGAGCATAAATAATATATGACTTTATTTAGTCTATTTCATGTACAGATTAAACAAATTTAGACTTATTCATCATATTGTCAAGCATGTGTTACTTAGGTGGGAATTAAGCAAAAGTTTTTGGAGGTCAATCAGATAATAGAAATATACCTATTACATTACTTTCTGTATTTCATACTTAGGAAACTTGTCTTTATATCAGGTGGTGATACACACACACACACACACACACACACACACACACACACATATGTATATGTATATATATATATGATTACCTCTTCCTTTGGTAAATCGAACATGGCCAAATTTGACAATTTTACAAGGTAAAGGTCACTTTTAAGCCTCTGTCATGAGTAAACTAAAAACTTATATCATTACCAAAAGTGTTCCCATGCCGTTCAGTTGGTCTCAGTTGTCTGTCCTAGTCTACATGCAAATTTTGGAAGAATGATTGGACTCTATCAGGCTATGTATGCATAAACTGGCCAAAGCTATTGAAACCAGCCTATTTCTGTTTCTCCATAGAGACCCCCTAATCATCTCTAGCTTTGTCTTCTCCATTACTGCTTCGTGTTTGTCCCCTTTTATTTTCAGCCTTCTTCCCGTGGCCCTGCCTCGTGTGCCACGTCACAGGTTCACAGACCTGTGAGTTTATAGACCTGTTTCCTGAGCCCGTCCTGTACCTTGCATCATGGTTGTCCCCATTTTACAATTATACAAAGAATGCAAGACATTGAAAACCTATTGCTTGCTGTAAAAGAAAAAGTTGAAGATATATTCCTACAGCAAAGACATTGTTCTCAACAGTTATGACATTTCAGAATCCCAGAGGATGAAGAAACAAAAAGTATTATTCAGAAACTGGGAAAGCAAACTTATTTAAATAACTCATCACAACATAGGACAAGGTTTTGAATTCAAATACTTCGTAATGGAAAGCTTATGTGAAACTAATAAAAAGAGACCATTATTAAAACAATCTGTCTATGGTTTGCCAAGAAAAAGCCTAGAGATTTTGCTACATAGGAACCAGAAGCTGGAACAATTTATATACTTCAAGAGCTTTGTCTTAGTTACTTATCCGTTGCTGGAACAAATAACCTGGCACCCACAATTTAATGGAGGAAAGATTTATTTAGCCTAGTTTCAAAGGCCTCACACATTCCATTCCTAGGCAGCCAGCAACAGTGAAGAACATGGCAAGAGCTAGAGAGGGTCAGGCAAGCTAGACACTTCCCCAGAAGAGACTGTAACAATGTTTCTTCTTATTTATGTCATTACTCAAAGCTGCCAGTTGGGTCCCCCATACCCAGAGTGCGTGCCCTTCCCTCATTGCCTGGCCCACTAGCCAATAATAGACACCTGAAAGCTCTTCCCTAGGCACTTTCCAGTCTCCACAAGTTAACGCACACTCTCCAAGTCAGCCCTCCAGCATCTGCACATTCTGGCCAGGCCCTTTCTCCCACAAATGCACAGATCAATACTAGCCCCACTTCATCCAAATACATGAGGCTATTGGGGAACATTCCAGATCCGAACCATAACAGACTTAGAGTATATACTCTAAAGAATGGAAAATTACTTAAATGTTTAAACAAAGGTAATCATGTGTACATGAGTATTCATGTGTGTGTGGGGGGGTGTGTGAGTGTGTTATGTGCATCTGGTTTGGATAATAAAAAATGGAGAAAGTTCATTTAATGACTCATTTCTTTTTAAGGAACTATTATGTATTAGTTTCTATAGAGAAATAAAATGAAAAACCTATGTCTGTCCCTAAACTAAGTTCTTCTTAAATTTCTTTTAATTGTCAGAAGAAACAACACTTGGTGTGATCATTATACAGGCAAATTGTGTAGGTGTTAAGGAAATGTGAATGTCAGTCATTAAAAAAACTGCTAATTCTCAGTAAAAAATATCCGGCTTAATACAAAGAGCTGTTTTTGAAGAGGAGGGTTAGGAGTTACTCCCACAAAGACAGGCTGTAGATATCTGAAATGGGAAGAATCCCCAGGGGTAGAATGTTATGTGTGGACACAAGTAAAAATTTGCATGAAGGTAGTAGGAGAGAACACCAGGATGGTAGAAGAATCAAGGAATGATAGCAACAAGGACACCAGGGAGTCACTTGAAATGAGAGATGAACAATTATGTACTAGTATGGCTAAGAGAACAAATAATAAAGGCTCTTCATGATATCTCTAATATTCAGGGGATACAAAAATTGGGTCTTCTAATTTTTTGAGTATAGAACTTACATATTTTCTTTGTTCAATAAAAAAGTCAGGGCAACATCTTATGCAGTTTTCAGTTATATTTTTCCTGGCCACATTTTATTTGGAAAAAAAAATAGGTCTCAAACACATTGTCGGTACATTTTGGGTAAGGTCTTGGAATGACTTATTACTTTTTGCACATGCTATCCTTGGAGTAGAGATGAGTGACTTCACTGATACCCGGGACATTCACTAATGAGAAAGAAATAGATCAGAATGTCATTAGTTTTGAAATATTTTGACACCAGAGTAATATTCGCACTTGCTATCATTTAATCTGCCTCCCCGGGAGCCCAGCTGGAGCTCATTACCCTCTGTGACCTGCTCTCTGCAGAGCCCTCTCACTGGGGAATGTTCCCACAGTATGCGGTAGCCTAGGAGGAACAGTGCCCACATCTCTGCTAGGCTAGTGATGCGCTCATTCCACCTATACACTGAAAGCATTTTTATAAAATAAGATATTGTTTTGAATTCAGAAACTTTCCATATGAAACATTAGATTCAATAATTCTTTGACCTGAATTTGCTTAATTAAAATTTTTGAATAGTGAAAGTGTATTCTCTAAAAGATTAAGAAGAAGAACTATCCATTTACTTTAGTAACGGGCTATATATGCTTCATAATCTAAACATTGTGTATTTCTGATCAGCTGAACGTATAAAAATCAATTAGAAGGCAAATTCAACCTTTTCATCGCTAAATTTAATTGATTTTTAAGATTTTGTCACATTTAAAATTACTCTTTTGGTGGTTTTGTTTGTATTGCTTTCTGTAGTCTGGTGGAATGACATTGTATTTCTTAAACATAAGAAATTAGTTTAATTGTGTTCTCCAATTTTAAATTCATTAATTTATATTTTAAGTATCAAGCTATACAAGTATTTTAATCTAAAACACTCTTTTTGCTTTGTAGGAAATATTTTGACAGTTTTGATTTTTTAATTGAGACAGAGGCTTGCTGTGTAGCCCAGGCTTTCCTTAAACCCACTGTCCAGCACATGCTTGTTTTGAACCATAGCGATTCTCCTGCCTCAGCCTGTCAAGCACTGGGATTACAGGTATGTGCCATTGCTTCTGCCTTAGATGGTCCTGGAGGATCAAACTGAGGACCTTGCACTTGCCGGACTAGTGCTCTGACCTCTAAGCTATGCCCTCAGCCCAAATTTAGACGACGTTGATCTGGCAAATACTGTCACATATTAAGCTTCAGACAAGATAGATACATTTATGTCTACTCTTTAATATTTATAATGAAATTACTGTCACCAAAATCCATTGTAACAATTCAACATAGTATGAGACAGTCAACCAATGTCTTATTTAATAAGTTATATTTCATTTATACATCATCTTCTTAGTAATTTGGTAGATTGTCACCCTGTCCCTTGTATCATTTGTCTCATTTGTACTCTAAAGCTTCTTCAGGTGTGCAGGTCTGTATTCATCTTTTTCTTTTTTCCTCTTTCCAATAATATTGTTCCAGAAGTGTGGATCTCTGGGAAAATAAATCTCAGGGGAAGAAGACTAATTAACCTACAGAGGAGATACTCTTTAGAACAATAATTGATTTCAAAATAACCATTCTACTGATTGCATGAGGAAAATTTCAGGCCAAAGTATTATTGAATAAGAGTAATGTTACACTCAGAAAGGTTTCCAAATTCAAACTAAAAGTGTGCTTCTTCGACTTTTTCCTAATTCTATCTGGATATAGAGTATTAACAAAATTAAATTTTCATTGATCTAAGCTACTGTAGTTGTGGAATATATACAATCGCAATATAACCAATGATCTTTGAGAAAAAATATATACCCAATTAAACTTGACAACAAAGGTACTTCCAAGAAAACAATTTACTAAACTAGTTTTACCGTGCTAATAAATCTATTGAATAATGCATCCAATAATTCATTAATTGAATCCAAAATATTAAGGAATATTAAGGAATATTAACATGCCAGGTATTCTAGTAAGTCATTGAGACATCAACAAAACCTCAAAGTGTATTACAGAAAATCTAAATATCCCAACTCTCTAAAGCATGTCAGTAAAAAGGGAGAGACAAATGACAGTGAGGCTAATGCATATTTTTAAAAAATATGTAGCATGCAAAAGGTGTCAAAGAGAAAGAACCATGGGAACTATTGTCATTAGAGTGAAATTAGAAATGAACACAAAATTGTATTGTTAAAGAATTAATGACAGACCAATGGATACACAAATTGTGGTATTTATACCCAATGGAATACTATGCATCTATAAAGTCCAACAGCGTGAAGGCTTTGGAAGAAACTTGAGAACATCATGCTTAGTGAAGTGAGTCACAAGCAGAAAGTGAAACATCGAATGGTCTCTCTGATATGAGAGACCCAGAGCACAACTATCTCATGGACCTTAAAATGAAAAAAACAAAGGTTCCAGAGGATAGCTAATACCTCTTCTCTTAGGCAGTTTTTGTCTATTTTTAGATCTATAAATTTTGTGTTTCTGGTCATGAATGCCTTGTACTTAAATGTGTTGCTGTGAAAAAAAAAATGTATTTCCCTCTTACTCTACTGGTTCTACCCAGTGAATTCTGTCTGGTACAGAGATTCTGAATGAAGATGTTGTTTATGTAAGATCCTACAAGGTCAGTGTTCTGGAGGGTTGGCTGGCACTGAGGTGCAAGATAATAACAAACAGCAAAATATCACTGTTCCATACTCTATGATAGCAGGTGATGTTCCTTCTACTGAAGCTGGAAATCATAAGAAAAGAACAGTGCTGTTGGTGTACTGTATTCAGAACCTGAGCATCTCTCATCTTCCAATCCTCCAGAAGTTGAATTTGATGAGAGAGGATATGTGATCCTTCTAGGGACAAGACCTTCTGCCAGTCTTATGTTCTTTGTCTCAATTCTCAGGGAAACTTACGAAGTGAAACTATCTTTCTTTCATAGATAAGGGAAAGAGACTTCTAGAGATAAAGTAGCTTCCCAGAAGCAGAAATTGTTTTTAAAATAAGACAGACCTACATTTTTTTCTAATTCTCTAGTAACAAGAAAAGCTTTCAAACAAAAAAGAGCTACATTTTTCTAATTCGGTAGTAACAATAATAACTGTCACGATTATTTTGTTAATATTTTACTTTTTCAAATTTTAGAAAGTTTTTGATTTATAACCTTCAAAAATGTAGAAAAATAAGCTTTAAAGTTAAAATGACTTGAGTTAGTTGTAACAAATAAGTTTCTTTAATATTTTTATAGTATACATAATATTTAAAAATAATTTAGATATCAAAGTTTAAAGAATTTTTTTTTGCTTTTCATATGGTTAAATGTCTATAAAGTAGTATCATAAAATGGACATGCAAAGGTTAACAAAACTTGGCTATGATAGAAATTTGAGGTTTATTTAAAAATATTAGAAGCCTTAGTAGTTGATTCACATGACTGGGTATTTGGTTAGACTATCTGACTCAAGGTGCTGCGAGTGCGTCAGACCTCAGAGTCTTTCATGGAGGAAATAGGGTTTGATACAGAGCTTCTGTTCAAATGAATAAGCACATTTTCTTTCAAAAAAAAAAAAAAACAGCTGAAGACTTTTCAACAACAGTTATGAAAGCTTCAGTGTTTTAAGAACTTTACTGAAACTTGTTTTGAAATACAAACTTGAAACATTTATGCATAAAAAGTAGGAGCTTCTCCAGTATGATTGGTAGAAACAAAGGGAGAGTGGCCTACTGCATCACAGTAAATTCTAATAGTAATTATTACTTTCATAATAATCACTTTTAATGGAAATTATTCATTATTTTTCAATTCTTAAGGACTGTCAATATGACTGTTTATATCTCTATAATTTATATATATACAAATTAAATTTAACTTACATTTATGATATTTTATGTCCAAAAGCTGGGATATAAAATAATAATAATGTTCTGATCAAGAGATGAGTTTGATTGCTGAATGACTTTATTTTCTGGGGTGTCCTATTATAAAAGAATTCAGAACTCATGTACCTAGAAATCACACAGCAAGCATATAGCATCTCCACAGAGTGGTTTCTTAATAATCATAATTTTATTGGAGTATAAAACCCTTTACACATATGGTATAATAATGTTCAAATAAAAACTGTGCAGTTTGTTGAATTTGGCATATAGTGGTATAGCTCTGATAAAATTTAAAATTCCTAAGTGGATTTATTTTCTTAAATTTTTTTTTACACTTTGCTACCAATTCTTTCCTTCTACTCACAGAGTGTTTATATGTTATCCACAGTATCACAAAATCAAGGTCAGTTAATGCACAGCCTTCTGTGAATGGGCTCAGTTAGAATAATTTTTTAGAGGGTTATGTTTTTTAAAACATCAGCATTTTCATTGGTTCATATTTTTAAACTGTATCATTGTTTAACTACACCGTTGCTTACCAATTAGCTATTGTAACAATTTCATTTTTTAATATTTCGAACAAACTGGCTATATGTCTTTGAAAAGCTCTGTCTTTGGATACATTTTATTTCCAAACAATAACAGACCCCCACCCACCATTATTTGACAAAGTCTTTCTCTGCAATTCAGGCTGGTTTGGAACTTACCATGTAGCTCAAGCTTGTCTGTATTTCACGGAAATCCTCCTGCCTCAGCATCCTCGGAGCTGGATTATACCGCCACACCCACCTAGTATGTGATACTAGGGACTGAACCTTCCTAGGTAAGCCCTCTAATCATAGAGCTGCACCTCCAGCCCATGATAACTGACTCTAAAGTTAATCCAAAAATTCAAAGATAGAGATTAAAGGAAATTGATAAAATAAAAACCTTTTGTTAATTCCTTTATTAAAAAGAAAAATCATATTTAAACTTTAAGAATAATGAACATAGCTAGGTTTTATTAGCCTTTATTTTCCTTTTTTATGTTCCAAATCTCTAGTTATGACTTTTTAGTACATGCATAATTAAACTTTCTATGCAAACAGGATGTCATAATACTTTCCTTTATATAATAACAATTTTAACAGTGAGTAGTGTTTTTATTAAGCATAAAGTACCACGTTTGGAAAAATAAATGGATAACCTTCTGGCTGCTGTACATGTTGTCAGAAAAAGTCACAATGGCAAATTATTTTATGAAAGCACAACATAACATTGTGAAGAATCAATGTTAAATATAACAAATTTTTCTTCAGTAATAATGAAATCAAGTAAGCATAAAGTAGATGATATTGCTATTATTATTATTGTACTTCAAATGATATTTACATACCAAAACACTCCAGTAAGAAATGAAAAATATGAATAATAGCCACTTAATCATTCAAATATAATTATTCAAAGATATGGAAATTCCTAAATACTGAATCATCGATGTATAAAATCCTAAAGTTTATGCACATTTTTAAAGAACAGGAGTGAAAGTTGTTGGGAGGTAAGTCAGACAAAAATATCTGCAGTAAAATGAGGGTCAACCAAGGAACTGTGATTCCAGCAGCCTCTGGTTTCATGATGACTTACCTGTGCATGTAGAGGTAACCAATTTTACCCATTGTGAGTTTTACTTCCTCATTTCTACATCAAATTATTTTAGCTTCATACAGTTCTGTTCTTTTTAGAGTCCAGCATTTTGAAGCTAAAGAAATCCATTGCTGATTATTTATGGAAATCCATGACTGATTTTTAAGGAAATTTTCACACAATATTCAATAAATGCAATTAGTAGAAATGACAGTAGAGCTGAAGTTTTGTTTTTTTTTTCTTGGACACAAAAATGTGTTTATAATTCAACACATTCAAGTTTGAAATTGTGTTTTAATTTTTAATTTCCCTAATGCTGATCAGTTATTTTGCTAATAACGTTTGAAGATTCCCCTCTCCTTTCTCCCCTTCTCTGCATTTCTCTTCTCTGCACTTCTTTTCTCTCTGCCTTCCCGCTCTTCCTCCATCTCCTCCCTTCCCTTTCTCTTTCTGCCCCTCCTCTCTCTGACTCTGTCTTTCTCTCTACTCTCATCTCTCTTCCTCCCACTTCCATTCCACTTTTGAAAGTCTCTCCACTTAAAAAAAATGTCTGTTTTATATGCTTAGATTCATTTAATTGGTTACTTACAAGTATAAATCCGAACATTCTAAGTATATAAAGTGCTTTCATCCGGCAAGCTACTAAACAGGCAGCAGCACTAGATTCCTGACTGCGTGGAGCGCATCCACCTGCACGAACACGCTGGCACCCTCGAACCTCTCTTCACATGCCCAGTGTTTAGTTGGTGGGCACTGAGGAAGAACCGTGGCTGCTTCAGTCACAAAATTTGAGTACTCTCCTTAAAGTCCTGATGTATATTTAACAATCACACTATGAAACAAATAAATCTCAGGCCAGACAGTTATCATTATCCATGATTTGAAATGTATGTTAAGTCTATAAAAGTTATCTACAAAGAAGAAAACTTTCTTCTCGAGTGAAAAGGCGATGATGATGATGATGGTAACAGCCTTAACAATTAAAGATTCATTAGAATAGCATCTAGAAATGGAGGAAGAATTACAAGTCATATTTTACATTTTATCTTATTGTAACAGTATGGCTGGTATCTTATTAAGAATACCTTTTCCTTTTTTATTCTATACAATAGCCATTTTGTCACATATTATATATAAACTTGTATTGTGAACTCATGTTTCTCTCATTAGATTAATGTGTCAGAGGATGGATTAAGATATTGTCACCAGAAACATCACAGGACCCATCAAATTTTGTGATTTGGATAGAGTTTTGTAACAAGAGAAAAACAGAAGGCTAATGAGATGAGATTGTCAGTAGAAATATATGTTTTGCTGCCTGTTACAATTTGGGGGAAATAAATAAAAAGGAATTGCACTCAGCTCATACTAACAGATTCCTCAAGTAAACATGATGAGATCGTATTTTATCTCACGGTGCACCAGATCTTACAGAACAATCTGGACCTAGTCCGCAGTCTCTCCTGACAGTCCCTAGAGGCCCCATCTTTCTGTGTATTTATTCATAGATGTGACACATTGTCTACCTAGAATGCTTCTACAGATTTAAATATTTGTTGTTGAAGCTCTAGAAAGGAATGAAAAAAGAACAAAGATGGCTCTACTGATAAAACTAGGATTCAGGCCTCTTTAAGGACTTCCTTTGAAATTCCACCAACTTTTTCATATATTTTATATATATTTTATGTCATGCAAGAAAAAAAGATAAGTTTTTATTTTATGTTGTGTGCAGTAGTATTACCAGGAGCCGTTTTCTCCTAATATTTTAAAACAAAATGTACAAATAAAAAAAAAGAAAATAAAGGAAAAGATTAATCAGAGGGTGCAGGTGGAAGCCACTGCTGCAGCCTTCTTGATTAAACCGTTTAATTGATTTCAAAAGTTAAAGAAAGAGAAATGTTAAGGCAGAAAAAAGCTATCATTGATATGTCATCAGACCGAAAAATGATAATTTGGGCAACATGAGGCATGACTGCATTAAATAAGGCACTAAAGAAGTTGCATTGGTGAAGTATGGTGATACTTGATACGCTTCACAAATGAGATTATTAATGTAATGATGTTGGCCTCTTTTGAAAACTTCTTAAGTAATTGAAGAAACTAAAGAATACTACTTAGCACCCCCCTTTAGGAGAGGGAAAGTGTTCTCTTACTTACTAAAAGCCCAAAGAGCAAGAAAACCACACACCTGTAATTAGTGATTCAGTTTGGTTAACTGGAGAGTTCAGATTTACTCATCCTACTTCTCTATAGATGTGAATCAATTCTTGTTTTACTTAAAGACTTTTGACTTTGTCAGGTGTTTCTGACCTTGGCGACTGATGTAAGAACGGAGCATCCAGAGTCAGCAGTTGTTAGAGACTCATACTAGATCATATGATGTTTCAGTTTTGCAGGTGTATTTTCACAGGTGCAGTTGAGAGAAGATATTTTAAGATGTTAGCTGATTATGTTTTTAAATTTGACAAAGAAATGCAGGCTACTCAAGGTGAGAACCTATTACATGCAGACAGGGCTGTGTATGAAGGGATTTAATCAAAGCCATCTGTGTCTTGATAAAGAAAAGAAGCAATATCTGTTAAGTTCTAGCAAACTTTTTTTTTTTTTTTGAAGAATGAGAAGGAGTCCCAGGAAGCAAAGAAAAGAATGGAGAAGAGAAGAGGTTAAGACCCTCACCCTTATTCAAGGGTAGTTCTAAAAGACAATAGAGGCAAAGAGTTCTTCAGAAAAATTTCACCCCTATGTATCTGAAAAATTACAAGCCCTCACAATAAAGTAATCATCCTCGGAAATCATGTGCATTTCAGCAAAATGAGTTTGTCCCAACCTATTGTAAGTACACGCAACTCTCAGGTGCATCCTACTGTGTTATTCTTTGAAATCTACAGTGACTAGCTTTCGGTTTAGCACGCAGACTAGGGTAGTGTGGCAAACTCAAATAGGTGGGTAAATTATCGTGGCCTTTGCCTACTGTGTGACTGAGCAAATATATAACCATCAGAAAAAGGCCACCCGTACAAATATGTGTTAGATATTTAGAGAAGAAAATGCATTCATAGATTTTCTAAAACTAAGAAGATGTCTAAGTTGATTATGTTGAGAAAAAAACTAAGTGAAAATCATAAAAGAACTCTTTAAAGAAAATCCTAAACACTTTCTCATACTGAAGATATGAATCAGAGAATTATTGATTATTAAGAACTTTCTCAAAGCTGTGGACAATCCTCTTTAAAAATACATTAGATTTTCTGATAACTGTGGTACTCAAAAGTGTATGTAGGTAGGTCTTGGGCATTGATGGAAGGGGAATAAACAGCATATACCATTCAGAAAAATTTTAGTGATATTCGAGGTGACTTGGCTTGTAGACACAAAGTTACCTGTGCTGTGGTAGGCTTTGCCTAAAATCAAAGGAAGGTTATGGCTCTGTAAATTAAACCAAATGAGAGAAAGGGAGAAAGGAAAGAGGTAAAAACTAGGAAATAATATATCCTTCATTAAGCTATTTCATTTGGGGAAGAAAATATGATGATATATATTTGGGGCAATATGCAAGAATTTGATTACTTTTTTCCATAAACAAAACAATTAGCTGAATTTATTTACATGATAAATATGTGTAACCCTCCAATACTTAGTGTAATAGAGAAAAACATGTGTATAGATCTCCGCACATAGACAATGGAAGAAGAGATTTTCCAAATTCTGAGGCACAAGCAAATCTGAAGAAATGAAGCTCCAAGAAAGACAGTCTCTTTGTGACGATACTCACAATTAAGGAACAGAGGGATGGAGGCCACTGCACACTCAGAAACTGAGGGCACAGATGTGACTGGGCACAAACAGACAACTATTTGAACGGCAAGAGACATGAGCTATCATTTCACTTCGAAGAAGTCATCATCATCTGTTTTGAATAAAAAAACTCGTTCTTGGGGAAAAGAAACTACGGATTGCTGAGGACATAATTAACAAGTATGATGTTTCTGTAACTATAATACATACTAATCATACAACACACATGCCCAACTGCTGTATACATAAAAACAACGTCACAGGATGCTTTTGGAAGTTGCCCGAGCTTACAATATTCTTCGATGAAGTCGTTAAGCTGTGCTGCACATCATCCGCAAGGATGGCTGCTGTCTTGGAAGGACTCTTTACATTTGCACTTGTATGTGGCCAAAATTATTCTGTTGAAGATTTTGTTTCCATTGACGCTTGGAACAATGTTTTTGTTTAGTATTCGGGTGTTATCATTTTATTTCCTGTTTATTATTTTCTTTGCTTCAGGTGACTCATCAGTCTTCACAACTTTTGATGGAACTCACAGATCTGGCTTTGCCAAGACACTGATGGCTTTGATTAATTTCCTTTCTGAGACACTCTGCCTGCACGGAAACAGGTGCACGCGTACAGTAGGCTGCATTTCCTTGTCAAATTCAAAAATATAAGTAGCCTGAGTTTTAAAATATCTTGACTGTGCTGCAGCTGCTAAAATACACCTGCAAAACTGAAAATTCATACTATGTAGTATGATCATACTATAATAACTGACAATTTATTGTCCTGAAATCTTGCAGGTCAGGGTCTGAGAAAAGAAAGAAAATATATTTTGGTCCTGAAATTTTACTAGGATTTGGCTATTATTGTGTTTTATTTTATTGGTAATTAGAAGAAGGCTAATCAACACTACTATCACCTATCACTATCAGTGTAACTAATTTTAACATTATGAAAACACCAAATTCTAGTAAGTATGCAAATAATAAAGAAATCATACGTTGCTGCTCAGAAAAAAAAATAGTCCTACAAATCTGAAAAATAACTTGCCAGCTTTAAAATAGCAAATATGGAATTCTCATGTAACCTTGGAATTGTCCCCTTAGGCATTTATCTCAGGATAATTTTAAAAATTATGATGATGAACTAAAATCTTGTACAAAAAGTTCTCTTTGCAGCTTTATTCCTAACAGATCCAAATTGGCGTTATTCAAAACTGTCTTTAGTTGGTGGGAATTTAAATTGCAGTATATTCTTACTTTGGAATAGTACTCAGTATTGAAGAGGGACAGAAAAGAAATAAACATAATTTGAATGGATCTCAAGAGAATTATAGTTAGAGATTTCAGTTTTAAAAAAATTTATATTTTATCACTGTACTTATATAATATTCTTAAATTAGCAAAAATGTTTACTTGAAGGAAAGAGGAGTGGGTTCTATGGAGTAGAGAATCATAAGAAATAGGCAGAAATCTGTGGTTTTTACAGTCTGTGTAATGGAAACGTAGGAAGTCTTCCATATCTTGTGATAGTGTTTTATGAAACTTGTTTTATAAAGGTGCTAGGAATTTAGCACACATACATTTACATTCATATACATGCACTCAGTAGTCCATGTAAACCTGGAGAAATGTAGTATGATTACAATGAAACAACTGCCTGGTTGTATTCTGTCTCATACTTACTCAAAGTGTTACCAGAAGAGAAAACTGGATTGAAGAATCTGTTTTTTTTTTTTTTTCATAGAACTATTTGCAAACTCTCAATTATCACAAATCCCACAGTTGAATTATATCCATTGTAATGAACATAAAAAATGGATTTAATATCAACTAATGTTAAATTTTTCTGTAAAGGACTTATATAAATAAAAGATAATTATCCACTTTATGTTTTAAAGAGAGAAAAAAAGGTTTGCTTCTTTGGGTTTCTTTTTTTGAGAGTCTTATGTCTTTCTTTAGGTCATATATTTGTTAGGGACTCTGTATGTGTGAAGTAATAATATAATCCTGAGTAACCTCCCAGATGAAAATGTGTACCATCCCCCAGAAGGTGGATCTTAAACCAGTGTGAAAGATGCTATTTTTGCAAGGAGACTAAAAATTAATGTCATCATTTGTAAGTCAGAGAAGAGTAATACATGGAGAATTTTATTTATACAAATAGGAAGCAATATGGTTTACTTTAGTACTAAAACAAGCCCCAAAAGTCCGTGCATTGAAGGTTTGGTCCTCACAGCAGGAATGATCAAGAGTGGGGGTGGTTTTGAAACTTGATCATGTCATGATGGGTCTATGTTCCGTGAATTACATAATTGATGAAATTCATAGTTGAGTGACAATATTGTGAAACAAGAAATTTTGGAGAAGGAGATTAGCTGAAGGTGGTGCCTTGCTCATGCTTGACCTTGGAGACTGTGCCTCATCCCGTACTGCTCTTCTCTTCCCCATTCTCTGTGCTCCCTGCCTTCCATGAGAACAGCAACTTCGCTCCACCATGCTTGGACACCGTGGTGTTTACCTCTACACGGGCCTCAAAGTACTGAATGTGGCTGACCACAAACTGAAACCTCTGAAGTTGTGAACAAAATAAGCTTTTCTCTCTTTGACTTTATTTTTTATGTGGTTTTGCAACAACATAAACCTAAGTAGCAATTAGTACCCTACACTCACTTTTCTTTTCTGCTTTCTTTAATACTGTGATGTTTTTGAATATTTGACTCAGTATGCTATAGATTATACTTATGAATATTGTTTATTTATGTCATTTTTATGACATAGGGTTAATGGAATCATTAAACGAAACTATATTTAGTGATTTTAATGGTGATAGAATGGGAGGGGAAGAGGGAGGGACAAAAGGAGAGCGGGAAAGTCCTTGTCACCTTGACAAGATACGTATGTGCACAAAATGCTCAACTTCATTGTAAACCTTAAATTTTGAGCTTCTGCATATCAATAAAATGGGGGAAACAGAATGGATTACTAAGATAAAGATGAAAGAAATATAAAACAGAGCACATAAATCAGTGTTGGAAACAATCCCAGTGACCAATTGTGTTTCAGACCATATTTATTATTGGAACATTTTCTAACACAGCTATAATTTCACTGACACAAGGAAAAAGCACAATTTAAGATTTTAATTCTGAAACTAAAAAAGTAATCTTTGGCATTATGAGTATTCAAATGTTGGACTTGTATAATTGTGTATGCTATATTAAATATTATCTTGAAATTTTACTCGTATGTATCACATGTGAACAGTTGATTTACAGATTTTACCTGATAGCCTCTGTCACCAACAAATTGATAATTGAAAAATTGATATTGTCAGTGTGATATATTTAATAAATGAAGAAAATAAAACTGTGAAGATGCTGGGAATATATTCAAAGAAGAGTATTAATGTGCTAGATTATGTGCTCTGGTTTATTACCATACTGCCCCTACCATTAACCAGTTCTTTCTTTTTTTACCAGTTCTTTTCTATCTTCTTTCTTTCTTTCTTTCTTTCTTTCTTTCTTTCTTTCTTTTCTTTTGCATTGTGAATGAGAGTAATACAAAATATTTATGAATTAATATTGCAACAGCTATTTGTTTTCCCTCATATTTCTTTAGGGTCCTACTATTGAGAGCTTTTTTAATATGAAATGAATAAATGTTGGTTTCTTTTAAGCCTGGTCTATTCCTTTGTCAAAACCCTTTTGAAAATGTCCTCATTTAAGTTAAGGTTTTCATTTCTTTGATGGTTAATTATGTTTAGCATTTTTATGTATTTGTTATGTACTCTTTTCTTCTGATAAATATCTGTTGACACTATTTGTGCATTTTTGAATTGGATTATTTGCTATTTCTAAAGTTCCTTGAGTCCCTGCAAACTGTGCACGTGGACACTTTATCTGATGAATTGTTAGCAAATATTTTATCTTATTCTGTAGATGATGTGTTTACTTTGTTGATTGATTTTTTTTTTTTTTGCTATGTAGAAGCTTTCTCATTTAGTGAAATCTCATTTGTCCACTTTTAGTCTTATTTTCTGTATTTTTGAAGTTCACAAAATCATTGCCTGTACCTGGATCTTGAAGCATTCTCTCTCTCTCTCTCTCTCTCTCTCTCTCTCTCTCTCTCTCTCTCTCTCTCTCTCTCTCTCTCTTTCCTCCTAGTATTTGTATTATTTCAGGTTTTACATGTAAGTGTTTGGTCCTATTTGAGTTGAATTTTGTACAGAAGAATGAAAGAAGTAGAATATTAATCATCTACATATACAGGTCTAGTATTCCCAAAAAATGACGAGTCTGTTCTTTTCTCTCATGTTTTTGGTGCATTCATCAAAAATTGGGTGTGGAGTTTATTTTTAGATTGGTGTTTCACTGGTTTGTCCATCAGTATCTTAAAGCAACACAGTGACATTTTGGTATGTTGGCTCTTTATTAAGACTTGAAATGAAGAACTGTGATATTGTCAGCTTCTTTTTTTTAGGTTTTATTTTTAAAGAGATAATTTTTTGTCGATGTAAAATTTTTGGTGCTTACAGATACACTTTAGTTTTTTCTTTCTTATGAAAAAATACCTTTGGTACTTTTAGTAGAGTTGCTTGGCAGTTTTAGAGAAGAAATGAAGAACACTGTTGGCGAGAAGTTGTAGTGGTTTGGATCTGGAATGTTCCCCGTAAGACTCATGTATTTAGTGTTATGGGTTGTCTGAAATAATTATTCTGTAAACTGAAATGTTTTTGCTTTTGTGTATTTGCAGATGTATATAAATGCTTTACTCTATAAGATTTGTGCAAAAATTCAAATACACAAACTGAAATATCCTCTGTAGAAAATGCAACTTAATCCATTTGAGGTGAAAACATTGTTTCTCACCTCAAAAGTAGGCAGAAAATGAATTCTCCTAGGGTCATGGACTCAGAGAAAGGTACCATGCCTCCAGGCACGCCTTTAGTGAAGTTTATTATTGTAGAGAGGAGGACAAAGAATTTAGGTCTGCAGAAAGCCTCAGCAGGTATCAGGTTCTACATGTTTGTTTCATTGTCTGGTTTTCTCAGGTTAAGGAGAGGAAAATGAAGTGTAATTTATTTTTACAGTTGCCAGAAGTCACTAATGTGTCCATATTGTTAGGTATGTATTGTTTTGTATTACAAAAATCTTGATGAAACAATAAAGAAAATTGAATTTTTACAAAACAACTTACATCATGGCAATAGTAGTAATTTAATTACGGTTTTTACCTTTGTTTATGACAATGTATTTTAAGATTCAGAAAAATCTTCTAATGATTACTTATGGAGTCATAGTATATGAAATAAACAGATAAGTATTGGTAACTGAAAATGAATTGAAAGGGGAAGATAAAGTGAGTAAAACTATGACATAATACTAATTACAGAAATAATTACATATTTGCAATATTTCTAGTTTTAAATATTTATTGGAAAGAAAACCAAGACAATTAAATAATGATCAAAACTTATCAAATATTGAGTATTACCTAACATATTGAATAAAAACTAAACTAAGCTTTTATGAGGAATAAAAGTAAAATAGAGACTGAGATCTTTCCACAATTGTCTCTCCACAGATATACTTGGACAGCTGTTTGCTCACTCAACTTCCTACACAAGGGCTAAGAGGGAGAGGGAACATGCTTACTGACTGTATTATTATATGAGAAAGGGTACACTGAAAAAGACAAGAAGAAAACAGTTATCCATGTCACCTTTCCTCCAACTCCAAGTAACATGGGGAAAGAAGCTTTCTATTTAAAGAAGAGAGAAAAAGGGCCAACCTTGTCATAATGAAACTCAGTGCTGGGTCAGTCATGTGGATAGGTGACTCCCTCTGCCAGCCCTCCTATGAGCTCAGGCAACAGAAGCCAGATTGCAATGACTAAAATAAACACCAAATCCTTCAGTGTCCAGAGGACATCTCATCCTAACAAATATCAAAAACTTTCAGTGAACAATAACCTTCAAGACTGGCCAAAAGAATTCCTTACGACTTGACCATATTAAAAATTTTAATTTTTTTTCTATATTAGAAAAATTTTCAAAGGAAAATTTTTGAATCAGTTACTTTAAGGAATCTTAACAAGCTTTGGAAGAACTTACATAGAATTTAGTGCTATAACAGAGAAATTTAACAGAAAGATTCAAGTAACAACAGGATCGTCATCAACTCGCCATCAACACAGCAGCAGCAAAAATACTGAGAAACTACGTCTCCCCCAGAACTGCCCTGCACCAAAAAAAAAAAAGAAAGAAAATCGAAAGTTCTTCTAATTAAAAGAAGATGGTGTTAGTAAATAAGAAGATCAGAAGGTATATAAATAACAGGTAAGCATAATTTTACAAAAAAATCAGAATGTTTTGATAAGTAATTGTAGTATGAACATCGACATAAAACAATTAAGTACTACAACAACTGCATTAGAATGCTAACAGACATAAATACATGGACGTATAGAAACAGAATGGACCATCAAAACATTCAAAATGAAGGAGAGTATACTGAGTGAGAAAGTTTTTATTATATTTTTCTTTCTTTTTTATATCATTTCAATGTGTGTATTACAATACACTGTTATAATCAAAACATACTTTTGTGAGCCTATTGGTAACTACAAAAATGTAGCAATCAATAATTAACAACCTAGTGGAGTAAATCAATAAGCACAAAAGAAAACTGTGAGAAAGAGAAAAAGAAAGGTATCACATTAAAATTTAAAAACTAGTCACAGAATGGCCGTAATTAGAACTTGTCTACCAATGATCATTTTAAATATCAGTTGGTTAAGTCATCCAGTCAAAAGAAAAAAAAAAAAAATGAGAGAATGAATAATAATAAAAAAGACCCAAGAAACAGAAACTCAGGACACTTGTACACTGAAAGTAAGATAACATGACAGAGTAAATTGTCCCATGCAAGTGGAATCTAAGAAAAACCAAAAGTAGTCACTCTTATATCAGATGAAATAGACTTTACACCAAAACAGATTTGGGTCATTATATGATGAGAAGGAAGTCAACCATGAAGAGAAAATAGGCCAAAGTGGCATGTAGTTACTGTAAAAGCACCGAGACACGTGGATCAGTATCAGTAGACCTAACCCCAGGGGTAGTTGAGCATAGGCAGTAATATTAGTAATAATAACTTTTAAAAAAATAAAAATGCTGGCATGTTCTAGAACACTCGCACTGCTTAAATTATAATAATTGTTGGAGACTTTAACACTTCTAGCAAAGAACATATAAAGATCAACAGAAAACATAGCTACATTATACTCAAGCCAAAAGAACTTAAAAAGGACATTCCCACCAACAACCACAGAATAGACAGTCTCTTGCCCCCCAACCCCCCACACGATGGTAACATTGAGCTTGACTATTTTAGGCACATATATATTGCACCAACATTCACAATCCCTTCCTCTCACCTCACGGCCCTTTTCCTTCAATCCCTGGGACTCCCATTTTCGCACCCACTTGGTTATATAATATGACCGTATTGTGGATTTCTCATATTAAAGAAACCATGCAGTATTTAACCATCTGGCTTTGACTCACTTCACTGAGCATGATGGTCTCAAGTCTCATCCATTTACCCACAAACCCCCCCAATCTATCAGTCTTTATTGAGAAGTAATACTCTTGTGTACATATACCACAAAGTTGGCATCTTTGGTGTGCTGATAGATATTTTGACGTCTTCAAAAATGTAACTATTGTTAATTGTGCTATTATAAACGTGAGTGTACATGTAACTCTGTTATACATGGCTGTTAACTCATTTAGAAAGATACTCAAAAGAGGTATTGCTGGATCAAAAAGAGTATTTCTTTTCAGCCTTTTGAGAAATCTCTGTGCTGCTACCTGTCATGGGTGAATCAGTTTAGTCCCACCAACGGTGTAAAGAGCTCCTTCTTCTGTGCAGTCTCACCAGCACCATTTGCTCTTTGACTTCTTGATATGATATGCACCATACTCACTGGCATTCGATTCTATCTTAGTGATGTTTTGACTTGCCTTTGTCTAATGTCTAGGATATTGAACATCGTTTCCCACAATTGCTGGCCATTTGAACACTTACAACTGAGAACTTCCTATTCATTTTACTTGGCCATTTTAAAATCTGGTCTTAGATACTGAGAGATTTATTTTTCTTCAATTTCTTGTATATTCCGGTTATTAGGCTTCTCAGGTGCTAGTGGTAAAATACTACTTTCCTATTTTGTCGGTTCTGTCTTTACTCTCTCTGTTGATAGACTCCTTTGCCATGCAGACGCTTTAATGTAATGCCATTTGTTGATTCTCTTGGACCAGATGTCCCATTTAGAAAGTCCTTGACCGTGTTTGCATCTTATGAATTTTCGACTGTTTCATCCTCCAGAAGACTGAATGCTTTGTTTTAATATCTAGGCCTTTGATCCATTTTGATTTGATTTTGTTATCTACTGAATATAGACATACACCTTTAGACATATAAGGCTGATTATAGACATACACCTATTACCATATACATTCCTTTCTATAATGCATGAAATATTCTCAAGTATAAATCATATAATGAGTGATAAAAACCTCAACATACTTAAAATATTATAAGAACATCAAGCATCTTTTCTTAATACAATGGAAAAAATACAAGAAATAAACAAGAAAAACACTAGAAACATTTGAATACAGAGAAAATAAAAAGAATCTTAACCAATACATCAAATAAGCAAGAAGAAAAAAAAGTTGCTTTAAACAAAAGAAAATGTAACACATAAAATGTATGCAATATAGCAAAAGCAGTACTACCTGAGAAGCTCACGGCAATAAAACCCTACAGGATAACTGGTGAAATATCTCAAATAATAATAACAATAATAATAATAATAATAATAATAACATTGTAACCCAAGGAGAAACAACATCAACAAACAAAACTCAAAATCAGTAGAAGGAATAAAATAATAAATATCATAACAGACCTAAATGAAATAGAGAGAACACTTGCAATTTATTGATATAATAATAGATTATTATTAAGAAAATACCTTTAAAAACTTGTTACTATGATAAAGTAAAATAACCCAATTTAAATGGACAATGGGTCTCTGAATGCAATTATTCAAGAAGGTATACAAACAGTCAACAAGCATACTAAAAAAATTACTCAAAACTACGGAACATCAGCGCATTTCAGATCAAACCCACAAGGAGGTATCTTCTCCATCTAGTGAATTGGGCTGTTTTCAAAAGGAGAAAAGCAAACAAGTGTTGATGAAGATGTGGAGAAAAGACAGCCCTCACCACCGGTGGGAATGTAACCTAGTAGAGATACTGCGGCAGACACCATGGAAGTCCCAGCTATTCTACATGTTAACCTAGTGGAAAACATGGGCAATGTATTATTTGCATTTTGCTTTTAGCTCTCACTTCCGCTGATAGAAAGGTAATGGAAGAAAATAATCAAGTTACTGTCTTAATATGTAGAAAGACATTCTGGCAGTTTTAGAACCCTATTTCCTAATAACTCGATTATAAAAGTGTTACATTATAAGACACACCCATAACTACTTAAAGTTAATAAAACCCAATGCTTGAACAAAAGATTCTGTTAAAATTGCCACGTGGAGTGATTTTACCAATGTCAACAGTGAAACCTCAGATACATCAGTTTCTTGTGAGGAAAGTGTGAATCTACTGGCTGATATAGCTGTTATTTCTGTCAGTTCAAAAGTGCTCTTGGAAAGCAGATAAAACTAGAGACATGGTAGAGAAACTTGTAGGCGTTTTCTCTGTTTACAGTGGCTGATGACATGTGAATATGAATGCCCTGTCCCCTGAGGAGATGTTTGCAGGTAGAGTAGTGAAGGTGCTAATGATAGGGCTAAGTGGTAAACAATTGCCAGGCGAGGGCCCAGTCCTGGATTCCACCTTCACAGTGTATGAAAAACACAAAGCAAAAAACAAAACCAGTAATGAGTCCTTCAGAAATAGTGAGAAGTGGCTTTGGCCCTTTATTGGCATATGAGTATAGATCTAAGTGTCCTGACCACTCACAGTTGCTCTTCAATGATTTCAAAGTTAGCAATGATAAGTAACTATGTACATTGGCTTTTTTATTTTTGGCTTCTTTTTTACCTTAAGTTTTTCAAGTGAATTAAATTGGGATGTGTCTGAAAAATAAAGTAAGACAGAAGGAAAAGAAGATAAAATCATAGCATGCCTAATTAGCATCTATTTCAAAATATATATGACATTAAAATAAATTTTATTTTTTCATTGAACTAAATAAATAAATTTAAGACAGTGGCGTAAATTTACATTGATGATATTTAATGCATCACATTGATTCATTTGACATAATTTTTATAATTTTCAACAGTTGTTATTTTTCTGTGGAACACTTTTAAATTTGATATTAATAAAACTAATGATTATTTTCTATGGATAGTATGATACATTGAAGTTGTTTTAAGACATTTGTATAGACCCTTAAGTAATAACAAAACAATAAATTTAAAAATACTTTATCTGATTGACCTCATACAACATGTTCATAAAACCAATATCTGCTACTGATCTCCTGTCAAATGAAAACTAGTTGATGTCTGATTGCCTGTAAGTCATCCCAGTGACAACCTAACCATTTTTATCGAATTAAAAATCACTTACATACCATATCTGTCATTAGTCAGTAACATCATGTTGGAAGTCAAGAGAAGAACACAAAATGATAGAAAACTCTAACAAATGTTAATAGCAGCTAATAAATGGAGATGTCTTTCTCAATTTCTTGCAATCTTCATGCTTTCAAAACATCTAATTTGGACTAATTTGAAATATTAGCCTCATAGTCTAAAAGAATACATTCTGTCAGTCACTTTATGAAAACTATTCTTGGCTAGTCTGGAAATACTACACTGCCTACAGTTGTGTTAAGCCATACAATAAGCATATAAAAATAATGTGGTTAGTGAACAATTAATACAGATGAATTGAACAATAGCATATAATGACAGTATTTGTTGTCAAATTCAATGAAAATTTTAGAGGAAAAACTGAATTATTGTCTTTCATTTTTCCGAAATCGTTGAATACTTATTGCAGGAATTTTATTGTTTCCATGTCATTATATCCAAGTAGAGAAAAAAATGAGTCTTCAAGTAACAAATGTAAAGGAAGCAAGCATCTCACGTCATAGGCAGAGAATGACTGTGATTGGCGCAGACACTGGACAGTCTGCTGAGCTCTGCTCTCCCCCGGTGCTGCATCTTTGCCATGGATGTGACAACCACAGTAGGAGCTCTACCCCACAGGTAGGCATTATTTAGAAGCAGATAAATACTTAATGAAATGAATCTTCTTCATAAAGAAAAGTACAATAGCAGAATAACTTGGCATGCAGCTGACCACTCAGAAGTGTCTTGTTGCTGAAATTTGTAAAATGTGACATAAAACAAAATGTCAAGAAGAACAAAATATTCCAAAACCATTTTTCATTCAGGTGCACCGGGAATTCACTTCAAAATGAATTATTTATGTTCTTTCAGCAGAGTTTTTAAAATAACAGGTACAACAACAATTCAACAATAGTGGTGTATTCAGAGGGTAAATAAAAAATTTAAAACACTAAAAAGCAACTTACTTTTCCTGTACAAACAAAAAAAATATATATATTTTAAGGGCAGCAGAATTGAGTCTTTATTGAGAAGCCCAGCTGGTCTTTTAATAACCTGTGTAGTTATTCAGGCCCAGTCATCAGCCACCCGGCCTAGGACAGACCCACAACACCGCACCGGCCCATTGCCATCTGTGAAGGGAGCTGTAGTCTAGCATCCTTGCTATGACCTGGTGTACAAGTCTTCTTTAGGTGGCTGGACTGATATCTGGTGAGAAAAAGAAACCAAAACCTGGGAAGATATTTCTTCCATTCTGACTCCACACCGAGTTCCCTCCTTCTTCCGTTATTGGCCCATCCACAAAGCCCATTCTCTGGGCCCCACAGACACTGTAGCAGTCCAAGGACTGCACAATTTCATGAGTCAAAACAGTACAAAAGGAAAGAATGTTTTCTTCTGTTTTTAGACCCTCACTTATGCTGTTGTAATACATGCGTGAAGGCTTCATTCTTTCAGTTCTGGCTTGTTGCTTTAATTGGCTACTACTGTGACTTCTGAAAAGTCAACTTTTTTTTCCAAGTGACCTGGCCTCTGTTATACACCCAAAGAAAATCAAAACCAGAGATTCATTTTGGAATTGATTATACTTGAGGAAATTGTTTTGAACCACATGTAAGATTGAGTAGTATATGTACTCCATGAAGTATACTAAAATACTGTAAAGTATCATCTTAGAATAGTAATTAATAAAACAAAACACAATACTTTACCAGTCACTCCCTCCTGGTGTTAAGTCAGCTTCCTATTACCAAAACAACATAACTGATAATTTATTTTATTTTATTTTATTTGAAATATAGTCTTGCTCTGTAGCTCAGAATATCCTCAAATTTATGACAATCCTCCTGCCTTAGACTCCTAAATCCTGGGATTGCAGACGTGTGTCAACATGCCTGACTAATTTTTATTGGTCTGGTCTTTCACACTCTAGGCAAACATTCTAATAACTAAGATATGACTGAAGCCATTGATAACGTAAATTGTTAGTGAAAAAAAGTATTTTGACACATTGCTTTAAAAGTTTCAGGCCTTGGTGTTTTGGATCTGTTACTTTCAGACCTTCAGCAAGTCAGAAACATCAGAGTGGAAGACTATGGTGGACTTCTTGGCAGTCAGGAAGCAGAAAGGAAGGGAAAGAGAGAGGAAGGAGGAAGGGACCAGAAAACTGCCCTAGACATACTTCCTTCACTAGGCACACACCTGTGTGCTCACCATCTACTCTTAATAATTCCATCAAAATATGACCTTGCCAGTGAATTAGCACACTTGAGTTCCTGCAGTCCAGTCACTTCTCAAAGAGCTCATCAATTGGCAATCATAACTTTAACACATGTATTTTGTGGGTATTTTACAAAGAAAACATAAAATCCCTGCATCTCTATTTTACTACCCATAGTACAAGTGGTAAAATTTTGTCCAAAGATATTAGATGGAAACTCCTAGAAATAGAAGTCATTAGGCTTCAGTTCCATGCCATGTTGAGCACTGTAATGAAGTTACCAACCAGCTATCTCATTCCTAGAATCTTCTGTCTAGCACATGCTGTAAATGTGTGTGCTACTCACCCATTTGTTACTAGCTATGGGCTTGAAAACCAGAGAGACTCACACAATTGTTTGTATTCAAGTAACATTTTTTTTTTTTTTGAGACAGGGTCTCACTCTGTAATCCAGGCTGTTCTGAACTCATTATGTGGCCAAGGCTGGCCATGATCTCACAACAATCCTCCTGCCTCAGCCTCCCAAGTGCTGGGATTACAGGCTTGTGCCTGCCACCATGCCAGCTTTATGTGGTGCTGAGGAATTAACTCAGGTACTTCCTACTAGCAAATTTAGATGTACCAAAGACAAGTCATAAATTACTTCCTTCCGTGTAAAGATTAAAGGTATTGAATTAATAATAAAATAAAATATTATGAAATAATTGCCAAGATCTACTGTAAAATAATTTTTGTCCTCAAAACTGTGAAAAAGACAAAAAGTTAGTGTTTGATTTTTTTCACTGCACACCTTAAAATTCTAACCATATTGCATGGCAAATGTAGGGCTCAGTGATACCCACAGGTATTAAGTATTCGCTAGGGTCATAGAATTGCCCCCTTTGGATAAGAATGAAGTAATAAGCCTTCCTTCTGGTTTAAAGATAATATATTTCTTTTAAATTTTCACAAGAATCATAGGTATTATAAACATGCATGTCTTCTAAAATATAAACTTTATTAATAGTCATTTTATTGCTAACCCAATCTATAATCTTTACCCATTTTCTTCTTTATTTATTCAAAAATTTATAAGCCTAAAATCGATCACTTGTTCTCCTTGTTATAGAATGTATGGGTGAAACAAGCTAAAAATATTATATCGTAACTTTTATATATGAGTGGAATATAGGGAACAACTGCAATTAAAATGTCTATCTATCTATCTGTTATCCATGTTTTATATTCTGGCAGTTTCAATCATGAACAAAATTTAAAGGAAAAAAAATTCGACTCTTTATCCATAAAAATGCAACTCGATTTACATCTATATTTTCCTTTATTTGCTTGTTTTATCTTAACATTTCAGCACTATTAATAAAATAGAAGCTGTAAAACTTGCATAAAATTGAAATTAATAAGATTTAGAGAATTTTGGAAGTAGTATTTAAAGTTATTCACTTGGTATAAAATTTTTATTTCTCTGTGACTTTTCCTTAAGTTTCTCTGCAGAAGGAACTGTAAAACTACAAGCGAGGGCTGGGGCTTTTCTGCAGCTCATTGATAAGCTACATGGCCTCTAAGGCTGGAAAATGATTAAGCATAGAGTGTGAACTTGTCTCTTAAGATCTTGACTTTTATTATCTTTATAAATCCAGAACTACAAATTT
Organism: Ctenodactylus gundi; assembly: GCA_004027205.1. Taxonomy (NCBI): domain Eukaryota; kingdom Metazoa; phylum Chordata; class Mammalia; order Rodentia; family Ctenodactylidae; genus Ctenodactylus; species Ctenodactylus gundi. Next base: position 122,419 of record PVKB01001576.1, read on the forward strand.
TTTCAATGAAATACTTTCATGAAGGACAAATAAAAACAATTCATAAATCAAAAATATAGAAATTTTATTATTCAACTGTTTATTTGAAAAAACATTTCTTTATAGTGTTCATTCAAAAAGAATTGCTTTCTAATGAATTAAATTGACACAATTGCTTTACTACATATCAAACCTATTATAAGATTTATAATTATTTGAATATAAAACTCTAAGCTTCATATATATATATATATATGAAAAATCTGTTTCATATATATATATATATATATATATATATATATATATATATATATATGGGTGTGCGTGTTTATAGTTATGTGACCTGTTAAATAATATTAATAGTTCTATTTAATATTTTGACTATGCTTTATTCAATGAAGGTGCTATTACAATGATTGCATGTATATTTCTATAAAAAAGCTTTACACATCATTTGTTATCTGATGTTCACTCATTTGACCAAAATAACCTCCACTTTTAATGAATTTGTGTTTAAGTATTTCGCTTATGCTTTGTATAAGAGACTAATAGCTTGATATTACATATAATGTAGTATACTTAATGTGTAATGAAGTCATTATCTTTAATAATTTTTCAAAAATATTTGTCAGGGTAATGACATCATTTTTATTAAAGATGACTGACTCATGATGATCACATTTGAATATTATAACCACATTTTAAAAATTTGATCACAAACACTTATTTTTTATTCCTATAGAATGCACCTTTATCTCTGCTGTCATGTTACTTGGATATTACTTTTCTATAAAAGGTAAGTAAAAATATTAAGCACATATGTTTGAAGGTTAAATAAATGATATCTAAGAATATGCCAATTACAATTCCACATCGACTGGTATAAAGGGTTAAGGTTACATGAATGTCATCTCTTTATGAAGTACTGCACTCAAGTTTTATTACTAATTCCCCTCTGCCTCTAATCAAACACTGCATATGTTTATAACATCGATTTCTTAATTTCATGAAAATTACCCTACTAACAGCTGGTCTCTTGAACAAATGAACATGTCGATGGCTGATTACAGATTAATGACAAAGCTATTCTTCAAAGGTGCGGCACTTCACATTCAAACATAGCCTCACGGAACTTTAGAATGCTTAGTTAAAAGAAAAGCTATTTAACATATGGAGTTCAATGATTTAAAGATATAAAATTGAATGTTTTAAGAGGCATAGCATGTGCAGCTTAAAGAAAAAAAGAGGACTGACAAAATTTAAATGTGGGCAGACTGGAGAGCACACCTGCTTTGGATGTAATGATTTATCACGGCTAGCAGGAAGCAACTGCTCATCAGATCAGCCCAAAGTCATCAGACAGCATTAAATTATCCAATAAGTCTATTCAGGATCAATTTTTGGAATATTTATTCAAGTTATACAAATTTGAACATACAGTTTAAAAATGTGGATGTACTTTGAAATCCCCTTTGACAATCACATTATGAAAAATATTTTATTATTAATTTTAAATGGCACAGAATTCTAATAGTAGCAAAAATTTTTGCACTTTGGAATTATTCTATCACATTTTTTCAGTGAATATTATTTTACCTTTTCAATTGTCTTCCTACCAGTTATTGTCATATATTGTCTAATGCTGTATCATCTATATAATTTAAAAAATCAGATTTCAATGACAAGAAAATGTATGGGAAATACAGTAGAGACTCTAAACTTAGTAAGTAAATCTATTGCTACTACTAATATGTCACTGGCTTTTGTCAATTTTGAAGACTTTTGCTTTTCTTTATTACTCTGGTTTACTTATTGAAAAGGGTCAACTTTGCATCTTCTAACACAAGGTTTAAAGAAAACTTTACTGATACCCAACTGAGAGTGATTTTAATGAATATTGATAATGAAAGTTCTACAAAACTGAAAACTCTCCTAAAACATGCAAGCAGTTGAATGTCTTCCAATAACAACTAACATTAAATTACTGCTTAAATTTCTATGTATTTTCAAAAATGCCATTTAAACAAATCTGTGTAAGTTTTGGTTATTTGAGTCTGTTTATTCTGTCACATGCTTTGTAAAATTTTATTCTTAGTAAAACAAGAATGTTGGCTGAAATCACAAAAGCATTTCAAAGAACTGAAACATACAGAAATGTGGGAAAGTCTGTGATCTTGTTATATGAAACATAAACTCATATAACAGTGTGTTAGGCAAGTCCTCACAAATCATTCAGATGATAAGGATCGCACACACACACACGAGTACACAGACACACTCCACTGACATGGCACATGTGTTTATAAGCCACGACTGAGGATTCAAGTTTCCTCACAAAGTTTCTTCTGTGATTGGACTGAAATATTATCTAGCTGAGATGAGCCAGGAGCAGAATACATGATTCTTGTCCAACATTAGGCAGGAACTAATAGAACTATAAGATATATTTTAATGATAAATATAATTGAGGAAATATTTATAATTTAATAAATTATTGGTGCTGTATTTGAGGACTTTAAAACAGTATTATTCTTAAACTTTCTCCACATTGTCAAAGAATAAAAGAACTTTAGAGAAAAATGGTGATTTATACTTACAATTGGTATTGTAAAATCATAGAAAATCTATAATTAATGATTTCAATGTTAGACTGTCTCAGAATGTAGAACCCAAACTTAAAATGTATTTATTCATTTTCTCTTCAGTTAAAAACATAACTGACGAGATTTATTTCATTAGGACTCTGATTATGTTAACAATTTTTGAGAATCCAGAAAAATCATTTATATCCATAAGAAAAAAGTTTAATTCTTTTGTTTTGGGGGGGGGGGATTTTTGGGGGTAGGAGAAACATTTTTTTTTATTTTTTATCACTTTATATTTACTTTTTCCATTTTTCCTCATTTTATTGATATGTATAAGTGCAAAATTTAAGGTTTATAATGAAGTTTAGCGTTTTCTGCACATACATATCTTGAAGGTGAAATATCGAATGGTCTCTCTGATATGAAAGACCCAGATCACAACTCCTATGGAACTTAAAATGTAAAACAATGTGAAACAGGGGGGTAGGGCGGGAAGTAGGGAGGGGTGGGTAAGGAGAGGGACAAAAGGAGAGTGGGAAATAGTTTAATTATTAAAAAAATCTTTGCTGTGCACAGGTGTTATATATTTAAATAATAGTTTTCATTTGAATTAGAAATAAACATAGAAACACAGCCATACTTAATGTTTTTCAATTATATTTTTCTCATTCTCAATTTAAAATATTTATGCAAATAAAAACAGTGAAATAGATTAATGATAAGAAAATAATTTTTATCCTAAAGCTTCTATAGTTTTTATCAAGTTAGCAATTATTTCTAATTAGCACAAAGGTAACTATGAAAATCTTCTCCTAATAGACTAAGATGTTCATTTATCTAACAATAAAAGAGTTGCAAAGATTAATATTCCAGAAAAATGCATATGTATGAGAATTATACAGGTGAAAAAGACAGAACAGAAAAATCTATAAGCAGAGTTAAAATGTCTGCTTAGCTGCAGACTCCCTGGGAAGAAAGCAATATTGCTATAAAATACTGTCTCATACTTCCTTTCTGCACCACACAAAGACACTTTATTAATAAATGTCAATAAATGTCTTTGAAATATATTCACAAAACATTCTATATTTCACCTAAAAGCAATGGTTAGAGTAACATGTTTATGCAGAACAGTGATAAACATTCCAACTATCACTTTATAATCATGCAATCTTTATGAGATTCCCTTTTATTATTTCTTTTCCATACATAACCCATTTTAAGTTCCAATATTGCTGCCACAATTTGACATTTGCAAGTTTTGGAAAGAATATTTTATATCATTTTCAAAATTAAAAACCTTATTACAAATTATTTCTGCCTATACTATAAAAAATAACTAGTTTATGTAATATAGCAAGAGTTGATTAGAAATAGAAGTTGTTGAACTCTAAAATTTAAAATACGTATGGTTGTGCATATTTTAGGGAGTATATTAACATTAAATATTATTATATTGACATGCAATTTTACTTCTCTCAGAAACTTTGCATATATTTCGTTAATCAAAACATAGTCTAATATACATAATGTGCTCAAAGCATTGGATATTTTACCGTGCTGTAGAAGAAGCAGAGTGAGCTCATTGACTTCAATCATATATTACTTATCCTGACGATATTTAATGTTTTAATTTCAAAATAAGAGAGCCTTGTTAGTGGAAAACATATGACCTTCACCCATTGCTTTTTTCTTTCAAATTATTAAGTCTCTTCTAATATATAAGAAGATCAAGTGTAATTTTAGGTTCATTTTGTTTCTTGTTGCCTGTACAGAAGTTATAGGTCTGTTCTGTGTGAGTTATTTTGTGTAATTATATTGTATTATACTACACTGTATCGTACCATCCTACCAGACTCAGGCAAGAAGATCAGCCCAAGGTGCAAGTCGGCTGAAACGTGTGGACACCATTTTGGTGTGGGACGTACTGCTAATCTTTACTCCCTTCTGTGCAGTGGGATATTCTCTTTTGCTATTGCTTATCAGGCATCTTGCTTTATAATATTTACAATTAAGTAATTCTACACTACATAAACTACACTCAGAATAATAATAATATTAAAGCGAAACATGCCAGAGATCAAAGGAGACATATTGAATGAAGAACGTCATTGAAAGGTATAATCCAAAAAATACGATACTTTAGAAGTCATTATTATAATTCCCTTTGTGTTGGAAGGGGATAGCACAAGATACTTTCTGAAGTACAACAAAGTATTTATTTGATCTCGTGGTTAAAACTGTTGTGATATTGCAGTCTTTTTTAATATTGAATTTTGTGTTCTCAATAACCTTACAATCATAAAGATAAAAGAAAGTGGGGGTTCAAATTTACAATCTAATTTTCTATTTAAAATATCATAAAAACTAAAATAATTATGACTACACAGTGTATTTAGAAATATTATTTTATGGCTCAATTTCATGTTATGCTTGCCTAAGTGCAAGAATACTTGAAAGAAATCACTTTGATTTTGATTTCTTGTACTGGAAATTATTTACAAAAATCAAAATTTGTGTTTGTATATTTTATGTGTATTTCTGCCTTTGTCACAAGCTAAATCTTCAATATTTCTTTAACTTGATTTTTTTCTCATTAAGAAAAAATGTAACATTCCTTAGCATGTAAAAATTAAATAATGAATGGGATAAATTGAATGCAATGTAACATCCAATTATTATATTCTAAAAGATATTATACTAATGTAAAGAATATTGATTTTGTGAAAATATTTTATCAAAATTGTGCATATGCTAACTTTAGTATCAAGTTCTCAATAATATGATTCGATATGAACCAAGTGAATGCAGCCTTGAGGTTAACAATTTTTCACAGCATGTGTCATCACAAAAGCCCCTTTAAACTTTGTTCTTCACCTCGTTCATAGAAACTGTAGAAAGTGAAAAGAGATTAAATGCAAAAAATTCTTTCACATCTTTTGAAAGTTGCAGCCTTGTATCTAATTTAAGAATGCTTATTTAGTCATACATGAGTGATTTCAAAGAAATTAGGGAAAACTTATATTTTCAAATACCTCTATCTCGTTGGCTTTGCTCATGTTATTTGTTCCAAATTGAATATCACCCAGATCTTTTGTCTAGTCCTTAAGATTTGGCCTGTTTTCCATAGAAACATTGAGAGAAGATGCACATACGTTTGCCTATGTATCATTAATCCTTCCCACGACTAGCTGACCCCATTGTATTTGTTTTTCCACTAGAGGGTACCTTTGTAAAATTGATGAATCTGCATCACTACTCATAGTCATCAATAGTACATGATACAATTGGTAATACAGTCTCTTCTTGGTGAGCATTCTCTGGGTCTAATCAAATGTATAACGTATTTTTATGACCCTAGAATCCTCTGTTCTCTCTTATGACTTTCTCCAAATGCTGTTAATTTGCTTTTTTCCACTAACACACTGATTTACAGAAGTAACACTTGCATTTAATACTATATAATTTTCTAACATTTATTCTTTTAATTCCTTTTACAGATACTTACACTTATTTGCATTATGATTTAGCTAAAGAATTAAATGTTTTCTGTGAAATTTGTTGAGTCATGGACCTTTATGAAGAATATTCTTTCTGGGCATGGTATTGTACACCTTTACCCCAGCATGTGAGAGTCTGAGATGGGAGGATCACAAATTCTAGGTCAGCCCAATCTCACAGAGTGAGATGCTACCTTGAGATAATAAAGCAAAAGGACACCGACAATTATTTTGAGAATTTTTAACTCTAAATTTGTTTAAACTTTATTTAAATTTCTAGTTAAATATGTTCATGGCCTTCAGGCATAATTTACATATTTTTTTTATTTTAAATGATTTGCCCAATATTCATTATATATATATATATATATATATATATATATATATATATATATATTGAATTATATATATATATATATATATATGTGTGTGTGTGTGTGTGTGTGTGTATGATATACAATGATTACATTGTTCTTGAGGATTCTGTGCATATATACATCAAGACAAAATTACGATTCTGCCTCTGCTCTTACTGGCATTCCTGCTTTTTAAAAAATCTTTCTAAAAGAGTTAAAAGCAACATATAATGGATACACGTGTATACCGTGTTCTTAGCGGCACAACTAACAAGAGCTGCACTGTGGAAGACTTCAAAAAATCCATCAGCAGACCAATGGATACAACTGTGGTGTATGTATAAAATGGAGTACCACTGTTTATTAAGACAGACAAATTTGAGGCTTTTGTACTAAATGGATGTAATTGAGACTTAGCTTAGCAAAGTGAGTTAAAATCAGAAGGTAAAATTTTGCATGGTTTCTCTAATATGAGAACACCAAAGTACAGGCATTATAAATGTTTTTAATGTTTGATTTCTGGCCTCTTCATGATTTCTCCTGATGAAGCTTCCATGTGCACTTGAGAGCAATATATATTCTGTTGTTGAATGACTCTGGATGAACAATTGTGTATTTTTTGTCTCGTGCATTTTGTGGTTTGTTGTTAGGTTCAGGTTGGCTTGGGAATGCTGGCTTATTACGCACACACACACAAACATTCATCTCTACTAAACTTTCATTTGCTTAAATTTTCCTTTTATTCTGAAATCAACATGGGCACACACGATTTTAATTAGTGATAGCAGTATATATCTTTCTCTATTCTGTAAATATTCATGTGGAAATGGGTGCTCAAAAAAGTATCATTGGTTTCATTAACAATTCATTACCTGTAAATTTATTTTCTTGTTTTTGCATTTTCAAGCTGTTGCCCACACGGCCATGCATACGTGCTTTCAGCGCACTTTTCAGCAAAGCAGAATCCATGAGACTTGCGTGGATTCCCGCGATGGACTGAATGCACTGTGCATATCGAGGTAGGCACGAGCCTGTGAGCAAAGAATTGACTGTTACGGTTTTAAAATGTGCCTGAAAGTTGCATGTGTTCAGAAGAGAGGCATCGTCACTAGAAGGGGGATATTGGGATGTGACTTAAAAGGCTGTACTCCTCTTGGTTCCACCACTCTCTCTCTCTGTCTGGGTGCCCCAAGTACAAGCGGCTATCCTCTGCCAGTATCTCCTACCATATTTTTTTCTGCATCTGAGCCAGTAGACCAGGGACCAAGCCGACTGATAAGCGTCTCCTCTGTTACAAGAGTTGAGAGTTTTGTTCAGCCAATGGAAATAAACAAGTTAGTTTCTTTATCGTCTATTTTGTTTCTTATATACAGCATGATTAATTTCCTCTCAGTAACAAATTCTCTCTTAAGTCTCGGATAAATTGGCATAATATTTTCATATAATCCTTTGTATGTTTTAATTCATCTGTAGTTTACATGAACCTAATATATAAATCCTATAAAACCAGTTTGTGTCTGCATTGTTCAGAAAATAAGAAAAAAAAAAATATATATATATATATATATATATATATATATATATTCAGTACAAAGACTTTATTTTCCCTCAGGCCCACCGCCAGTACAAAGACTTTTTAAAAAATTATCTGTTGCTTTAATCTGCAATTGAAGTGTAGAACTCATGAATACAGAGGGTCCGTTGTACACTTCAGGTCTCCAAATGCTAAGAGAACATTTTGATGTCTTTGTAGTTCTCTCGCTTGTGTATTGTGTATTGCTTTTTTATTCTTCTGTTTTGTTGGTTTTCTTTACGTAACAGACAGAGAGAATGGCTGGAGGCTGTAGCTACATAGATTTTCTTCTACCAGATGAGATAAAATTGCACTGTTGCTTTCCAGTTATGTTCTGCTGAGAACCAGGCCTTTGTTCCTAAATGAGGAAAAGCGAGAGGAATAACCATCATTGTTTTCATTTTTCTGCAAAGATGTGGGGTATCTTTCTCCAGATTTACCAAATCCTCCTTATAACGCCTGGTAGATTTCTCCAAGGACACATCAATAAATACATGTGTGTGAGAAGGGGGAAAGGCTGGAAGGTCTATGGAAATAGTAGGGATCATGCCTCAGATTTCCTCTGTTGAAGCATTAAAAGAAAAAAAAAACTAAATCTGTTTGCATAACAACTTTAAGCACTTATTTACTGGTTCTTTTTAGTAGAAACATTTATTTCTGGAAAATTGTGACCTGCACCACAGGGAACTGAAGAAATTCTGGAGTTCAGGTAATGTCCCCAGATGAAGACATACAAGTGTTGGTATTTGAAAGAAAAGTCAGTATGTCAGACACACCGAGGTGATAAGGACTAGCAGATGTGAAACTGTCCCTTCTTAATTCTGCCAAGTGCTTTCCAATGCTTTGGTCTGGCAAAATTTATCTATGTCTTGGATAGATTCAACAAGCCTGACAACTGACTTTGGAAGGTAAAGGGTAGTAATGATTTATAAAATAATTAACTTCTGGATTTTTATTGCATCTATATAGATCTCTGCTCTCACTGTTGCCAGTGGTCCTGAGGTCACAATGCTAGGGAAGGTGGACAGGTAGGTAGGAGAGATTACGGAAGCAGACTCTGGACAATCAGCTGGGAATTTGGTGTTAGCTGAGGATTGGAAACAGCAACTGACTAGCTGCTTCTTTGCCCTCGACCGACTAAACTTCTGTGGGCAACATTGGCCTGCTTTGTCCACACAAAGGGACAAAGAGGGGTGGAGGAATGAAAATGTGTGTCACTGTTTCTTATCATCACTTAGCCAGCTGGTACCCTAAGTGCTACATAAATTACAAACTGGGGGTTGCAGCACCAATCCTAAGGTCTACCGGGAATAAAGAGAAAGCCAAAAGTTCATAAAATGATTGCTAAGTAGGAAGATGAATTCTCCTGGTCAAGGACCCTTCCCCCAAGCCTTATAACAATGGAGTTTTGTCTCTCTATCTTTTACAATAAATCCAACTTAAAAAAATAACCTTAATAATGTGTGGTAATTTCCCAACAGCACCGACATCCAGCCATATTTTCATATCAGTTGAGATGAAGGCCCTCACCAAACACCAGGTACAGGTAAGCTAAGCCCACCCACAGATGCAACCTTAGCTGATATCCAATGTCATCCTTTTTCAATTGTTTTCTGAGTGAGCCATTCTCATAACCAGCATCATTGTTAATGTAGGTCTGTTTTATGGAGTACTCTGACTTTTAAATCATCAGTTGTCAATCTTTTCCCATTTTGTGACTTGATAATTAAACATGCAGAGTGGGACACCCATAGTAAGACTATGAATTCAAAATTATCCCCTCTCTATGCCAGAATGTATCCAAGAATTATTCCTTCATAATAATAGTCATTCGATTCCTTCATATAAGGAAGTTCTATTTTCCCTTTAGTCACACTGTCAAAAGAAGCTGTATTAAATAAAATGTATGGGAGATCACTCTTTTGGACTAAACCTTCGCAAGGCATCCCAGAATTCCAGGCTAGAAATCTACATGGAGTCCCTCATGCCAAAGTTACACATCAGCAAACTAAAACTAAGCTATTTATCTGACCTTTTGAGAAATCAGGATTAACGAGATACCAGCCAAATTTTCTAAACACACCAACTTCAATTCTCATGATAATGAATTTCTCTCTGCCTTAATCCTTATCCAAAAATGTAGTGTGTGCTAGTCTGATGTTAACCAATATTTTACTTTCTGCTACTCTTTTCTTATTCTTGCTATATAACAAAAGTAATTTTAAAAGACCAGATTGCTTTTTTTCATTTTATTTTTCTGTATTTTTAGTAGTTGTCAGTCTGTTAAGCCAACTTCTTCTATGAAGCTCTCTGGAATAACTACTTTGTTTTTTATAAAATAATTTGTTGACCAATTCTAGAATTGAAAATGAGCCACTTAAGATTAATAAATTGAATTGTTTTAATTATATATTTGAATAGATCAAATGACAACAGATTTAGATTTAGTAAACTCCTTAGTGGTTTCTGGTATAAGTAACACCCTTCACCTAAAATTAAGATTTTTGTAATCGAAGACAATGGATTTGGAACAAGATGTGTACAACAAATTAAAGACAATTAAGAGACAAAAGCTGATTCTTTATAGAAAGTAAGGAACACAGTGAAAATAATTTTCAAAGCAGGATCTCCTCAACGAAGAAAAAAAGAAAAAAAAGGTGCTTTTTAGGTGGAAACCGATACATTCATTTAGACAACATTCATGTCATGTAGCAGCAGGAATGTTACTGAGATTGTTCAATTCAGGGTTGTGCACTCCTTACCTTGGCAGGTGAGCAGGTAGTATGGTAATGAGCAAACTTTACATCACCTAAAAAGTGCATCAAAGTAACAAGTAATTTTGAATACAGTAAGAAGATTGCAAATTCAAGTCCAGGTTAGGCAACTTGGGGAGATTCTGTCACAAAAGGAAAGAATAAAAATAAATAAAAAGGTATGAGTCAGAAGCTTAAGGTGAAACATCAAATGGTCTCCCTGATATGAGAGTCCCAGATCACAACTCCTATGGAACTTAAAACGAAAAACAAAGTGAAACAGGGGGGTTGGGTAGGGGAGAAGGGAGGGAGGGGAATGTAGGGGGAGGGACAAAAGGAGAGTGGGAAAGCCTTTGTCACCTTGACAAGATATATATGCACATAAAAGGCTCAACTTCATTGTAAACTTTAAATTTTGCATGTATACATATCAATAAAATGGGGAAAAAAGATATGAGAATGTAGTTCAATGTGAAAGACTCAATACAATTTTCAGTGTTAAAAAAATACAGTTACTTAAATGTCACCAGCTACTGCCCCAGGCAAAGATACGTTAGGCAAAAAGCCCTAGTGTAGGGGCTGACACGCTTTCTGCACATCCTGTGCATTTCTGGAATCAGTCACAAGAAGACGGTTACTCTTGCTTGTAATCCACTGGCTCCTAGAATGTTGGATTCCACTTTGTAGTAACTGTGATAAATTGTTCCAAGACATGAGTTCAACACAATTCTCACTGCACTCGGCTTTTTCCCCCATTTTATTGATATTTACAGATGTAATGCACAATGCTTACATTGATCTTGAGTATTTTGTGCATATACATATCAAGGCAAAATTACAAATATTTCCCCTCTCCATTGAGCCCGGCTTTCCCAAGGTTCTTTTCCCATCTTCCCTTCAAGAGCTACAGTCTGTTTCCCAATCAAGTACACTACTTACGGAACTTCAATAAATTCTCAAAATTGGGCTATATCAAAATGATACAAAAGCAGAACTGGAGTTGTCCTTAATGCTCTCCACAAAGGAAAAATAATGAAGACCAAAATGTCATGATTATATGAGCTGATAGAATACTAAAGTATGTGTTTCTATGGTTGTATTTTGTTTTATTTTAGAGATTCATGTTCTAAAGAAATGTTTATATGTATAAAACCACAAAAATATTCCACATTTATCAACACAAGTATCATAAATATCAGCTACTGATATGAAAAAGATTAAAAATTATTCACTTATCCTGATTTGCTGTTCTATAGTAAATATTTTATTAGCAAAATAATATCCAATAAAAAGTTTTATTGAATATTATCAGTAAGCAAACACAGAAAGATTATGGAGTTAGAAAAATCTTTTATTTATTTAGTTTTTAGTATCTAGTGAAATCCTGGGTCCCAGAAAATGATTATCAGTAGAAGTCAGGTTAAGGTGAAACATATAGGAGACATTTTATATTGGGATATTACTGTAATACCACGCACACACTAATTTAATGAGGTAGAGGATCAGTTTTATAGGCCTGATGACATGATACCAAACAAATTTTACTTTGCTACATTATGTGCTGTTGCCAATAATACAGTATCACTGACTCGCTGAATTATAAGAAAACAGACTTTGGTACATGCTAGTGATTTGAGACAGATGAAGTGTTCATGGTGGTGACCTTCTGTTAATAGGGTACCCAACCAGTAGAGGGTACTATTTGAAAGTAGACCGGAAGGGTATATGTGTTTTCTCTTCCAATCTCTCTGTCCCCTATAAAACCATGAGTATTCAATTATGAGAGTTCCATAATGATCTTATATAATCCTAAACCCGTCTCAAGAAATTAGCCTCCGACGTCTACTTGCTTTTCTATCCCAGCTTCCTCATATCTTCCAAGCACACATTCACCTCTGCTGTATTTCCCCCAACTATCTTCCTCCTTGTCTTTCTATAAAGTGGCCAGGTGCCTACTCCTCTCTGCAACTTAGAATTGGTGTTCAGCATACTTTTTTCCTGCATCTGATTTTAGAGGCTAACTAACCTTTCTTTTTTCTTTTTGAATCCGTGTCATTCTCAGTATGTAGTTACGCAGTCCTAGCTCGCTTCAAACAAGTTGATCTTATCCCAGGCGGACCTTGAAGTCAAGATCCTCCTCGCATGTTTCCCAAGTAGCTAGATTGACACCCAACACTTTATCATGTCTGGCTCCATTTTTCTTTTTTAAAATAAGACATTGTATAATATTATGGGTTACATATTTATATAATATTTTTATATCTTTTTCCCACTATTTTATTAATATACAAATGCAATGCATAGTATTGACAGTGAATTTGGGTGTTTCGTACATCGATGTATCATATCGAGTTTACAAACCCTTCCAATTTTCCACCCTCCTTCTCCATCCCTATACCCTCCCTCAACTCTGGCTATCACTTCAAATGATTCCAAAGAATGTCTGTGTTCTGGATTTTCCCAGTCAGAAAAACCATACAGTGTTTAACATATTAATCTTCCACACCTAAGTCATTTCACTTAAGTCATCACTCTAACTCAGCTTTCTATTCCTCGAGTGGGTCACAGTAGTTAAATCTTGATGCCTCTTCTCTGAATCCAACCAATCCCTTTATTGGGATATTTACCAAAAGTTTTTTTTTTCCTATATTTTGCTATATCTTTGTTGTTATTATTAAACCTGGCCTTAACCACCAGTTCACACTAGAAAATAACTACAAGCATGTAGTTCAAAAGACTAGTAAATTTGGGAAAGAAGAAGGAAAAAAAATTAAATTTCAAATGCCTTAGCTGGATATTGGAAGGTACATAATTGTACCTTCACAGGGTTATCTTTACATCAATTAGTTTCCTTAGGATAAATTTTCCTTAGTGACCTAATAAGTGAATTGCTACAATAAAAAAAAGTTAAAACTATATCACATTGCTACATTAAATGAAATTAAATCTATAACACATAAATATACTTAAAGTGACAGATATGAAGGCAAATTTATTTATTTCAAAATTTTTTAACTCCCATAACTGATTTACTCATATTTCACTGATTACTAACCTACTTTTTTCTGAGCTCATTCTCCTCTAGCTGTTGTCACTTTTTCTCTGGGGTCATTGGTGTCACTGGCCTCCCTTTCACTATCCATGTTTCCTTTAAGTATTCTCTGCAATACTGGCTCAGTAGCTGCAAATTCCTTTAAGCTATCTCTGTCATGGAAAGTTTTAAGTTCTCCCTTTAAATTAAAAGATAATTTTGCTGGATATCACAGTCTTGGTTGACATTTATGTTCTTTTAGTGCTTGGATGACATTTGCTCCATGATCTCCTTGCTTTTAGAGTTTGGATTGAGAAAGTCTGCAGTTATCCTGATGGGCTTATCTTTGTAGGTCACCTTCTGTTTTTTTCTTACTGCTTTTAGTATTTTCTCTTTGTGTTGGGTTTCTAGAATTTTATTTATGATGTGTCGTGATGAAGATCTCTTCTGATCAAAGGTATTTGGTGTTCTACATGCCTGCAGTAGTTCCATGTTCATTTCTTTTGTTAGATTTGGGAAATTTTCTTCCACTATTTCATTAAACATGTCCTTTAAGCCTTTTGTTTTGTCTCAGTCTTCTCCTCAATTCCCATAATTCTGAGGTTGTTCCTCCTTGAATCATCTATTGGCCCTTGTAATGATTCACTTTCTTTATGTATTGTGTTCTTCATGGCTTGTATGTTGCAGCTCAGTCACTTTATTTTCTAGGTCTTACATTCTATTTAGAAGTTGTTTAAAGTGGTTGCTTATTATTTCCTACGTGTTTTTCATTCCTTGAATATCTGCATTCAATTTTTCTATATCTCTTTTGTATTCTTCTCTAATTTCTTCTTTTGCCTTCATTATCTTCTCATATATGTCTTCTTTGGTCTCCTCTAGTTGTTTTTCAAGGCTTGCTTTTTGCTTAGCTATGTGTTGGTGTAGCTCTTCTGGTGTCTGTTTTATTTCCTGCTTTAATTCCTGCTTTAATTCACTGAATTTCTGGGCCCAGGAGTTACCATCAGTTTTGCCATATTCATCCTTAGTATCCCTGGTATCATCTTCTGGGGAGTCAGGTCTTTTTGTAAGAGATTTGTAACCACTTTTGCCCATTTCTTCTTTGGTCTCCTCTAGTTGCGTTTCAGGGCTTGCTTTTTGCTTAGCTGTGTGTTGGTGTAGCTCTGGCGGTGTCTGTTTTATTTCCTGCTTTGCTTCTTGCTTTAATTCCTGCTTTAGTTCACTGACTATCTGGGCCCAGAAGTCACCATCATTTTTGCCCTTTTCTTCTTTGGGTTCTGCAATTTCAGCACCCCTGGTACCATCCCCTGGGGAGTCAGATCTTTTTGTATGAGATTTGTTACCACGTTTCCCCATGGTTCCGCTACCTCTGGCTGTCTCTGGTGCGCAGGAAATAAAATGGCTTCGGCTGACATCACTGCCTGAGAAGGCTGCTGAGCCCTGTTTCTGATCTGGGTTCCTGGGGCCTTTTCTAGGGGGAGTACACGCTGCATTTGTAGTACACACACCTGTGGGTTGGTGCGTCTGAGGCTGGGGCCGCCCGCTGCCAATAATTCCCACTTTTCCAGATCCGCACTTATCTCGGGCTGAGGTTCTGGCCTCTGGACCTTCCTCTGTCTGTGGTCTGTGAGTCCTGACAGCTTGGGGCCATGCCAAGTCGGCTGCTTCTTTCTTCCTCTTTTGATGTGACTTCAGGATTTCTGACCTGCCCACATCCTCCTCTCCATTGTTGTGTGCTCTGTCCTCTCCCAGCTCCATCCTCTCCTAGCTTCGTCAGATGTTCAGGTCCCCATGACCTTTCCTCCATCCTCAGCTGCCTGTGGCTCAAGCAGTTTGCTGCTTTCGATGATCCTTCGGAGTTTCTGGCCTCCGCTGGCTGCCTTTCAGTTTTGGGGGATGTTCCTCTCTTTCCTAGCTACACAAAACATGCTTTTTCTAACTAAATTCTTGACTTTTTAAGTGAGTCGGTAAGGATACATTGTGTAGGGCTGTTAATCAGCTGCCATCTTGCCTGGAATTCTCAGTAGATTTTATATCTTTTATTAGAATGCATACTCCATGAGAAAGTTTAGCAGTATGACTCAAAATTTTATGATGAATTGGAACATTTTGTTTAAGAATATATCAACTATGGAAGTCAGATTTTCACACTTATATCTCCAAAAATTTTCTTGTTGTTGTGGTTTTAGGTCTTTTTTTTTTCTTTTTTTCTCTCTTTTGGTGAGTTTTTTTTTTTTTTGCACTGTTTAGGGTTGTCTTCTCTGTTGCATATTTTAACTGATGTCTCTGTTTCATTATTTTAGTGGTTAATCATTAGAAATAGTGAAGCAAAAAATTCAAAACTAGCAAACAGATTTTGATTTTGTATTTATTTCATTTCATTTTATTATCATTGTTATTATGTGGAACACATTCTGCATTCAGCTGATAGCTCATAGTTCTGCCATTTCTTTTTCTTCTTACTCGGAAAGTTAGTCTGAGTTGTCAAATTGATGGGCTTATTAGCTGCCTAGGGCATTGGTAAAGCATACTTATGGGTATTTTCAAACTAGCTAAGGAAACATGACTTTAGGCCATGTCTGAAGCTGTGACTCACATAAGACTCTCCTTCTTTCAGTTGCAGGTGGTAGGTTATTTTTTTTCCATTGATAAGAAACCTGACCAACAAAGGGCACATATATAATCTGAGTTTAAGTCGAACATGAAAACATAGGAACTTTTTAGCTTTTTCCTGAGTCTTCTCTAGCTTTAATAGTTGGTTGAGAGCTTTTCAAGGTTCTTATTTCTCAAAATTCTTTATTTCTTAGCCTTGTAAAAGTTATCTTCTTAGTCATGTCTTTTTATCAACTGCCTGCCTTAACTAGCAGAGAATAGAATACTTTCATTTATTTTTGTTTATCTAGATTTACTTATTTATTTTGTCTGAACAAGTATCCCCAGAATATATATTTTCGTACAAGGACACTCTTAAGTTAAGTGAATTAAACACAATACCTATGAGATAATCTGCCATAGAATCTCCAGATAGATTAAAACAAATTTCTTTGAAGTTAAAGTGCATACACTTCTTTACTACTTTGAGGTTCCAATGCATAGCTTCACTTAATACTGATTTAGAAATCAGGTGATACAACAGGGTAAGTTAAGATACCACAAACTTCTCTCAACAAAATTTAGCTTTTTAAAAAAGAATTCATATGTCCACATTATTTTATAAATTTTTACTTATTAGACTTTTCAAGATATTTAATCTAAAAGCTTATTCTAGTTTGTTGTGTATTCATTTTCATTGTGTAAGAATGGACTTCCTGAACTTTCTATACAGATGCACTGATTCAACCTTTGCATTTTTGTATGGGACTTTTTTTTTTTTTTTTTTGAAGTGAGGTCTCATGCTATAGCCCAGTCTGGTGCTAAACTCACTATGGAGATCAGGCTGGCCTTGGACTCATGGCAGTCCTCCTGCCTTAGCCTCTTTAGTACTGACATTCATGTAGACTTTTAAGTTTTGCATGGAATTATGGTTCATTATACTTAGAGATATTGTTATCAGAAAAAAAATGGATCAGTTTTTATGTACCTAAATTATTTTTGTACATACACATATAATTTCTTGAGTTCAATGTAAAATTAGTATTTCTCCAGTTTTTCACAGAATTAGAATTGTATTTTATACTTTAAGATGGTCCTTAGTATATTACTCAAGCTGATTTCAAGCCCTCTCACATGAGCCTCCCACAATGCGTCACTTTATTTTTTTCAAGGTACAGAAAGTGTCTTTATTTATCAATCAAAGTCAAAGGGGTAAAAGCTTCGACCATCCGGACAGAGCCCCAAAGGGATTGCCCTTTCTTTCCTTTTAATTGATATATTAAGAAGAAATGTTTCACATACATGGTTGTACAAGTTACATGCAAGAAGTTAAAGTTTGCTATTTATCTTTGTTATTTGTTTTTATCCCTCCTATAACATAAGTATTCTTTTTCTTATGGATTTTGTGTACATTTTACAAAGCATTTAACAAAGCAAAATTCAATATGCAGTGTATTATAAAGAATTATCGTATTAACGAACAAAACATTCTTGAGTTAACATACTTATGTTGAGATGAGATATTAAAACTTTACATTTAAATAAAACCTTTTCATACATTTGATATTACCAAGTGAAAAAAATTAAATATTTAATTTGTCTTAATAGTTTTCTATAAATATCATTTGAGTAATGATTTTCAAGTTAGTTATAGATTTATTTGTTACAAATATTTTTAATGTATATCAGATCATCCAAGGCAATTAATAAACTTTAATGAACCTATTGATATAAAAGTTGGGAAATATTATGTGCATGCTCATTATTAGATATCTTCAAACAAAATAATCAAATCATTTTTGCAGTATGCAGTCATGCACTAAATATAATTTTTTTTCTTTTTTTCTTTTCCTTTTTTTTTTCTTTTTTCTTTTTCTTTTTCTTTAATTTTTTTTTTTTTTGAGACAGGATTTCAGTCTGCATTCCAGGCTCACTATGTAGAACTCACTATGTAGAACAGATTAACCAGGGACTCAGGGCAGTCCTCCTGGCTCAGCCTCCTTAGTGCAGGAATTATGGGCTTGCTCCACCCATGTCCAGCTTTAGGAGGTCGTGGAGAATGACACTCCAGGCATTGCACTTGCTAAGCAAGCTCTTTAACCACTGTGCCATTCCTCCAGCCCTGAGATCATCTGTTGAGTTGGATTCTGTGCTTAGAAGAGTCCTAGTCAAGAAACTTAGGACCAGGTTCTTGGCTTTATTTTTGAAAATCTAAAAATTAAAAACAAAAGAAAAACAAAATATTTCCAAGTGCTCTGATTGCTAAGACTAAACTAACATGAATAAAAGTTGTGAAACCTAGACTAACAATTTTAAAGCACGTTACTAGTACCTTTAATAAAATGTAAATTATCAGAGTCTAGTCCTTAAAATAAGTGTTTTCACTTTGTTTCCTGTATTTCTACTATTAGAAATTTTTTGTTCTTTAAAACCGAAAATTTGAATTGTTTCTAATGTATCTCAAGACAATATGTTTTCTCATCTTCTGGGCTAAAAATTAAAAGGTGAGAGATGAACTTTTTTGCACTTTGGTGAGTGAATGAGAAATTTTTAATAACTTTCTATGATTTGTGCCTAAATACCTTTAGGAAAGAAAAGAGAGAACTATCTTTTGCTGAAAAATTATATGAATCTCTACTACTGTAGGCAACTAGCAATACTCTTAAAACTGACAATAATCTTGTTTTCACATAGAGGGCAATAATTATAGTGCTGTGGACCAGATGGTGTCCATTATTCACAAATATTACTTGGCTGCTGTTTTGATGACAATAATATTTCATCAATTAGTGGGCTTCAATTCAAATTAAATCAATATAATAGATTTTTTGTATATAATGTTTGTTTCATTTACTAAGGCCGATGTATTAGCACATAACCTGAGCACAAGGGATTTCTGAGTACAAAGGAGACATTTATATAAAAATATTTTATTCCTAAACATTCATTTCTTCTCTAGCTCACTTACATTCTGATAATTTTGATTATTTTTTAAATAGAAATTATAAAACAAGTACCATCTATGCACTTATTAACTCCATTTATTATACATTTATTTATAAAACATTATCAGGTAAAAACTAGTCAGGAAAACTATTTAAAATTAAACAGTCATTGATAAATTGAAACAATTCCTTAAAAGACTCAATATCCCTTTTCTAGGAATTAACTAGAGATAAATCGTTTCTTTCCCATTATTTCTATTTTAGACTTTCTTATATAGCTTGAATTTTATATCATCACAAATAAATAAACAAGGCTTTCAAAATGTGGAATTTCTATGCAATAAACATTTCACGCTTTTGATTTGATTATTTTTTTTAAATGAGGGCATAACAGGTACTTTCCTAAAATAATCTCATTCACTTGTAAATTTTGATAGCATATGCTTCCCTCAACACTACATATTTTATTATCAATTTATTTGCTACTACTTTTCAAAAATAATTGCAATGAATATTAACACCCTTCTTCATTTTTTTCCTGCAAAATGTGTGCCTAAGTGACACCCACCGGGTTTTTACATGATCAGACCTTTTTATTTTTGCCCTTTCTTCGTATTGTCAATGCATAGCTCTCTCTGAAGCATTAGGGGATCTGTATGTACATAGAATTGACAGAAATTTGGAAGTAAAATTTTCTTACCTCATTGTTGCTGATATCTGATTTTTATTTTTGCTTGATAAGGCTTACCCATATACTAGCCAATTTTCTCCATGTATATTTTAATAATTTTACACATCTAAGATTCCATTATACTCTTAAAGAAGCAGTTTAATGTCAATCATAAAAAAAACAGTGAATAGTATTCAAGGAATGATGACACTGAATCTGAATGGCATTATAACAAAGGGGCGTGGCATGTTTAACCAGAAGTGTATTCGAAGGGATGGCAAAGGCGGATTCGAACATGAAAATGGACAGGACGGTGTAAGATGTTTTCATGGAGTAGTCCTTGTGATTAATAGCAAAATTGATACCGACAATGCTGAGTAGATGTGTTTGCATAAATTGGTATTGCTGTTGTTGGCTGTTCCTTTTGTGTGATGGTGTGGTAGTCTTTGTGCAACCGTTTTTGAGCCAATTAGTTCCTTGATAACCTCCTAACCTTTCAATTTAATTTTTGTTAAGGCCAACACACTCGGTTGTTCTTTCAGTCTGGCAATGTGCCCATCCTCTCCTAGGGTCTTAGGTGAAGAATCCTGAATCCACAGAAGCAAGATGCGTTAACACTGCTTTGCAAAACGTGGTGAGCAACATTGCTCCCTTCTACAATGGCAGACGCATTGAACTCAGAAATCTCCTGGAGTCTTACACGAAAGAACTACATTATTCTTGTTTACCCTTGCTTGCATCCTCGTGAATTGAAAACCAGTGAATGTCAAGTTGGTTGAACCCTTTAGTGGTGAAAGTTTACTTTAGAATCTAAGAGACCTCAAATGCTCATGAAAATATAGTTTTCTATTTTTATTACAGTGGTTTTATAATACTGTCATACTTAAAGGTGCCTTAATTCCTGAGTATTTAAGACATCCAAGTCTTTGACCTACATAGCGTATGACAACCTTTACAATGTATGAAGTTCTCTTTGCCTTCAACCGAGATTTCAAAATTAACTCATTAGTCACTGGAGAAATCTCCTCTTCCGTCTTGCTTGTCCTCCAAGGTATGTTCCCATCTTTCTGTTTTTCTTCCTGAATGCTCAATATACTTTGTTCTTGAGAAACATCCTTGAGTTTTAAAGTTAAATTATTTAAACTCTTCTAGTTTGTCAGAGATGGATGGAACAAAGTATTGGTATTCATTTGATAGAGTAGAAAAAAGACACAAGACAATAAACCAAGTGGTTTTCACTTAGATAAGTTATACTACAATTTCTATTAAATGTTGTGTTCTACATTGCAGAAGAAGGATGTGTATTGTAGTGTATAGAGGTGAGTCTCTGTCAGCAAGGTTATTAGTGCTGACTTAGAGAGAAATGTCAAAATATGCCTCTGTGTCCTTGGTCCAGACTAATTTAAGTTCAGATCTTTGATTAAAAAATAATAATGTACAAAGAGCAAAAGCAAACAAATCTGCCCGTATATGGTGGGGTTGATTTTCTTATACAGACTAGTATTGAATTTTGTCTTCAGATATATATGAAAGCAATCTTGAGATTATTTTATAATCAGTACAAAATAATTTACTATTTAATCATATGTGTTACCATGTGTGGACAAATAGACATAAATACAGATAATGAGGAAAAAAACAAAGGAAAAGATTTCACTTGCACTGGAGGATCTATTAAACATGGAGAAAAAAATATTCTCTTGGGCCAATAGATGCATGAAAAGATGTTCAACATCTCTAGCCATAAGAGAGATGCAAATCAAAACGACACTAGGACACCAACTCACCCCAGTGAGAAAGGCCTATATCAACAAGTCAGATAATAATCAGTGCTGGCATGGCTTCGGGGAGAAAGGAACCCTTCTGCACTGCTTGTGGAAATGTAAATTTGTACAACCCCTTTGGAAAGCAGTATGGAGAGCTCTCAAAAGACTAGAAATAAATGCCCCCTTTGATCCAGCAACACCCCTCCTGGGAATATATCCAAAAGAGGTAAAAACAACACACAACAGAGATATTTGTATACTCATGTTCATAGCAGCACAACTAACAATAGCTAAAATATGGAAGTCACCAAAATATCCGTCAAAAGACCAGTGGATACACATTGTGGTATTTATACACAATGCATCAATAAAGTCCGACAATGCGGAGGCTTTTACAGGCAAATGGAAGAAACTTGAGAACATCATGCTTAGTGTAGTGACTCAGAAGCAGAAGGTGAAACATCAAATAGTCTCTGATATGAGAGTCCCAGAGCACAACTCCTATGGAACTTAAAATGAAACACAAAGTGAAACAGGGGGGTCGGATAGGGGAGGAGGGAGAGAGGGGAGTGGAGGGGGAGGGACAAAAGGAGAGTGGGAAAGCCCTTTTCACCTTGACAAGATACATACGTGCATAAAAGGCTCAACTCCATTGTAAACCTTAAATTTTGCACGTATACATATCAATAAAATGGGGGGAAAGAACTATATTTTAATGAACATTAAATTAAAAGTATCTACATATTTGTACTCACATTGGTGTGCTGGATGAAATACTTTGAAGAAAATGACGTATATGAGTTAGCTGTTAAGGGAACAGTGAGTGTGTTAGATTCAGTCATAGGGCTTTTCCTGAAGGACTGTCTCACCCTAGTTTCAATGGTGAATTGCTTGCAGAGGATGTATTCCATTTAACATTTTCAGCATTCTTTTGACCTTGAACTACTTTCATTGTGGAGTATTTCAAAGTACTGTGTTTTGTAGGAACAATCAGTTTAAAGTGCTTCAATAGTGTTTCTTCTTGGCAGGTTTAAAAGTCTTTTGTCAGAGTTTCTATATATTTCTTCCTCCAATAAATTCTCGCGCTATACATTCTCTGCTCCTGCCTCAAAATCCTCCATGCAATTTCTGAAGTACTGATAAAATAACTAATTCTTAATGTGACACTAATGTATTTAATTAATGTTAAGTACGAATATTACTTTACAAAGTATAATACTGACAGTCTTTTTAACAATATTGCCTGAAGCTTAATTTTTTTAGGTATACCTAGGATTATTTTTAGAATTTTATCTTGAGCCCTAACTATGATTTTTCTTAATTGTGTCAGTGTTAATAGCTTTCTGCATCCTAGGCAGAACTATAACCTAAGTTTTTGATTTAGTGATTTGACATTTATTAGGTTTTATGAGAATGTATTAAATAGGAAAAAGATATTTCAGATTGATTCAAGTAATAGTGATGATATATTCAGATTTGAGACGCATTGCTAACTAGAAAAATTATGAAAAGTTATAAGCAAGAGAAAGTAATTGAAAAGGAAGCACAAAATTTTAAAAAACTTAAATGAAAAATGGGGGGAGGTATATTTTTCTTAGTGTTTAATGTGTTCTGGGTTAATCTTCCTGATGATACAGTGAGTAAATGTAAGCTATTTTTTCTCATAATCTCATAATATTACATACTTTCTGATACATAAAATATTGTCTAGAGTTCTTGTGAGCTGCAGAAACAAATGATCAATGTGACCTTGAATATTTTGATCTTGAGAAGACAATAAGTACTCATGACATGGCTTTCTATGATCCCTATTCTCTATTTATCAGAGTATTGAATCATTTTGATATTATTTCTGATTACTAATTTCTGCCAACCAGGATAACCTAGGCTAAGATAAATCTTAAGAAATATTTCCCTAAAGTCCTTAGTAAAAGTCTAAATTACACAAGTATGAAGTAAAGAACTAGAGAACTGAGTGATTTATATATGGAATCTGATAAAACTACAATGCCTTTTATGTCTGTTCTCATGCAGTATTTTATGACTTAAGGTATGATTAGTGCATCTTACATATTTGGTTCAATAGAATCCTTAAATAATACTATGCCTCACTACTATAAACTTTAACGTAGGATTCAAAATCAGAACATGCCATCACACTTTGTATGTATGATTTTCTGCAATTTGGGAATAGAATTTAAACAGTCGAGCTAAAATCTGTTTAATAATTTTGGCAAAATTTGGCAGACTAATTTCTTCCTTATCAAAATAAAACTTAGTTCATATTCAGAAATAGCAATGTAAATAATTACTTTAAAGCTATGCTTGAAATTATGATTCATCTCTAAATCCCGTACTTATAATCCCTCATTTTTTCAAAAAGTTAAAAATTTAAAATCAATTTCATTAGTATAGAAGCAACAGAATACACAATAGAATCAGACTATGCAAACCACAGTTAGTTTTTTATTTGTTGTTTGAAGATATTTTCAGGTACTATTAACTTGTAAATTATATGTTAAAATTCTTGTAATATTTCAAGCATTTTTCAAAGGCAGATACATAGGGCATAAAGCTATGTGATAATATTAGTAGATGGGTCACATTCTCTGTCTACTGGTAAAAACTCCTCAAACTGTGTAACTACAGCAAATGAAAAAAAAATCTGAAGGGATTCTTAGTTCAATAAATTACAAGAATTTTTTGTTGTTACTGACTTCAAACCACAAAAATCTAAAGACTGAAATTTTATTTTGCCAAAAAAAATCTTGTTTTAAAAACAAAACCAGAAATATAAACAATATCAAGTGTCAAGGGATTTTACCTGTTACATAACTATAACAAGTTGGTTCTACTTTCTCTTTTATGGCTGAGGAACTGAGTATAAGAGAGGTAATTAAATCACCTTAGTCATGAAAATGGGAAAAATCACCTAAGTTACACAAATAGTGAAGTAGCGATTTCATATTCCATTCCAAAGAGATGCCTGCACAGAGATGTCTCTTTGCGACTGTCTTCTCCATTCCAACCAAATGCAAATGTTGAAAAATTGTATTTAGAAGATACATATTTAAATTTCATGTAAAATTTAAATATCACAGTAACCATAAAAATATATCTGCACTTTAGTGAACTAATGGAAACATTATTGGATTCATTGAATGGCCAAAGATCAATCATACATAATATTCATTTGAGAATTAAGAGAAAAATATATAGAAATGACAGAACATGTGTAAAAATGATTTTGAAGAGTTACCTGGAGTTCTAGAATCATCTCAGCAACTCATTAATACTCAAATAGGTTTGCTGCTCTGTAAAAATTAAACTAATGATCATTTGGCCAATAAAAAACAAAACAAAGAAAAACAAAAAACAAAACAAAAAAGAATTTGTACCTGCAGTTATTGTTAAAGCAACAATTGGAGATAGATAAAAGCATTTTTTTTAAATTTTCTGCTCCAAGGAACACATAATTTCTACTCTTGAAATTAAAAGTCCTTGACGACCAAATATCAGTCCTTGGGGAAAATGAAGCCTTGGTGAAAATGCACAAGCTATGAATGACCCCCGTAGTTCTGTATTACAACAGCTTCTTAACCCTAGATTTAGGTTAAGTAGATTTGTACACTTTTGTCCAATATTTAGTTGAAAATAATATTGAAATCTTAAATTTTCTGTAGAAATTAATAGAATTAATCAAGCATACCCATGATTGATTAATTCTGGACTCTGAAGAGCTTGATGATTTGCATTCATTATGTTTTCTGCTAAAATAGATGCCATTATTCGAGATTCTTTCTGAAAGAAATGAATTAATCAAGTAATTCT
Source organism: Ctenodactylus gundi (assembly GCA_004027205.1). Classification (NCBI taxonomy): domain Eukaryota; kingdom Metazoa; phylum Chordata; class Mammalia; order Rodentia; family Ctenodactylidae; genus Ctenodactylus; species Ctenodactylus gundi. Next base: position 147,997 of record PVKB01001576.1, read on the forward strand.
GACTATCCAGAATTTATCTATAGTTTCAGTTCCTAAGTATATGGGGAACCTATTGAAAATAATCCATTGTTGAAATTATTAGCTACATTTGACCTAGTTAAAAATGATCAAAATGTGAACTGTATGTGCACCTGTTCTCAAGTTGAATGTAATTGTGATGTATCACAAACACTTGCTAATAAAAATAATAATTTGGAAGAAAATAAAAAAATGGTTTTTGGTTCTTTTGAATACACATTTATTAATCAATAAAAAATTACAAGGAAAAATCTTACAAAAGACAAAGAAAAAAGAAAAGAGTCATTTAAACTATGAAGAGAATAATTGTAGATTACTAATTTAGACATCTATAACATCCTCGGGAAAGAAAGTAGAAACTATGTTTTGCATTTTGTTGAAATTCATAAAAGATCTATATAAGTTTAGGCTCATTTAAAACAATAGCTGACAAACATGCACTTCTTATTTTAAACTTTTAAATTACCTAAATGTAAATCTACCAAAGTGGCAGAGTATTTTTATGTGTAATTATCATCAGCAACAGAAACGAATATGATTTTTCTTGATTCCTTAAAAATATGGGTATTGTTATTTTGAATCCATCATTTTTATGATAATGAAGAAAAAGAGTGAAATTATTTAAATTTGATCATTTCTTTCCACAATTCAGCAACTGTAAATTTATATTCCTCTTAGAACGGGTAATGATGTGGTAGTCAGGGAAAATGTTCTGCATGATTTAGCTAAGATAGAGAGGGGCAGTGTTGAGAAATATTGCTTGTAAAATTCCGACAATTTAAATATTTTTTGGCAAGATGGGAGGATGTTTTGCCAATCTTTTGAAAATCAGAGGAATATAGCCAAATCTATTCGTTTCTTTGCTCAATTTGGTTCATCTCTGTAAATAAATCTTAACTAATCCCATTTTCCTGTCAAGTCCATAGCCAATGGATTTTAAGATTCATTGTTTGCCATATGGTAGCACAAAAGTTTTCCAGAAGGAGATGTGACTTTCTAGTTCAAAGTACTCATTTCGGCATATGTCAAAACATCTGCTCTTCCTTGAAAGTAACCAATGCCAACTTTTGTCTATGAGAAGTTTTAAAATCTCACAGAACATTAATAAAAGCAATATTTCAAATTGTCTCTTTAAAGACATTCTAGACTAGAGCTTGAAGTGCCTATTATATCTTTTCCAAACGTGAAATACACATGGAAAATATAATATGTGTATTGTTCTCCTCAAAATACCTAGTTTTCATACTTTAAAAAAATCAAGCATGATGAAACCCAGGCCTTTAATTAGTAAAATACAGCAATTATTTAAAAATTTAATTACATGTATTCCTTAAAAGATTGCATGATTTTCCTTTCGTTAACCAATTACAAACTATTTCTTGAAATACAGGTCGTGAATGTCATCTCACTTAAAAAGCAGAGCAAATAACACAGTTCTAAATTTTGATATTAAAATAAAGGGAAGGAAGTGACAGAAATGAGAAGTAATAACAGTAGGAAAGAAGAAGCGGCAGTCGGGAGGGAGGTAATTAATACTCTGCATAGAGTTAATAAAACAGGTAAGTTCCAGCCTCTTCACTTAATACCCTGAAAACAAAAGATAGAGTAATTCAGAAAGACTAGTCTAATGAAAGTGCCGTGTATGTATAATAGTTCAGTATATTTTCTTTTACCATATATAACAAAGGATTATGAATATCAGGAATTGGTTTTCAATCCCTGCCGCATATGAAACATTAATGGATTCATTATGTTAAGTCTTATGCGGATTATGGTGTAACTATACTTGTGTGCTGTTTAGGTTGTTGATGATTTTAGTGTTCTTGAGTTTATGCTAAATGAAACACTTTTTGCCTTTCCTTTGCATGTAATTCTTTTCCTGGCCTTTCTACTAACACATATATTTAATCAGCAAGAATTGGTGAACATGCCTTTCTTGTTTTACTTTTCCTCTTACCGTATTTCATTTTCTTCACTTTTTAGGATTCCTATGTCTTGGAAAAAATGGTAAAGGATAAGCAAAAAAAAAAAAAATCATCGAGTTGCATGTGTGCATGTGGAATTGTGAAAGCTATGTGATCCTCATTCGTATCTGTTAACACCAGCATGTTTGCAGGAGGACCCACCCTCTCAGCCGCCTTGGCTTCCGGTCCCTCTCTCCCTGAGGCCGCTGTCGCTTTTGCACTGTTGGTCATTACTTCGTGTTACTCATCCCTTCCTTCCCTTTCTTTGAACATCAGTATTTATGCTACTGCTGGTTGTTCTGCTTTTTAAATGTGATTACATGCTCAAATCACCTGATGACATAAAATAACGCTGAGGGTCAGATCCGTCCCTTTCAAATGATGATGATGATTTTATTTCTTGAAGAGATTTCCAGGTGATCCTCATGAAAACAGTACTTCATTGGTTTTGTTCAAAGAAACTTCTGAATTGGCTAAATCAAATTTTCCTGAGTTTCTCTGCTTTAATAAATGCTGCCATATTTCTTATAATTTTTTATCAAAGTCTTCAGATACATGTCATTTGTTCCAGTCTCATAAGTTAAGATGCTTGAATTACTATTTTTTTCTGCACTCTATCTCCGCTGTGCTTAGCTACAGTGAATCTTTATTGTTGCTGCTGTTTTCTATTGTTTCCACTTTTCCACTTCATTCCTTCAGAAATGTCAACCTGCGAACACACGCATGGTGTGTGTGTGTGTGTGTGTGTGTGTGTGTGTGTGTGTGTGTGTATTTTTAAAATGAGCAATTTTTTGGAAAGTCTCTTCAGTATTGATTTATAATTATATTTTACTTTTTCATGTAAAGTATGTTTTAGTATTTGTTTAGACGATGCTGTATCTGATGAAAATAATGTTTATTAACTACTTAACTGCTTAGTGTAGGTTTTGTTCTTTGTTAGAAATAAGAAAAAGTTTCCTTTTTAATATTTCTCTCTTTTTTGTGAGGCAGGGCCCCACTCTGTATTTCAGGCTCAACCTGAGCTCACTGTGTAGCCCAGGCTGGTCTCAAACACAAGGCAATCATTCTACGTCAGCCTCCTGAGTGCTGGGGTTACAGGCATGTGCCACCATGCCCAGCTTGCGTGGTGCTAGGGAATCGAACCCAAGACCTTGTGTTTTCTATACTAGTGCTCTAACCACTGTGCAATTCCTCCAGTCCCCTATCTCTGTTCATTTTTATATTAATCTGTTATTTGATCATTTTTATCTATTATGTAAAGCTGAAATAATAATATCCCCTGTGTTGGGTGGCTTTCAAGTCAAAATGAAGCAAAGAATGCCACACTGTGCCCATTGTTTGGCTATATAACTTCCAGAGATTTTATGCTTTTATATATTTAATCTGATGTTATCTATTTCCTTCTGTGAACCTATTATCATATTGGTTGAAAAATATTTTGTCAATCTTAAATATGTAATTTATCCAAGCACAAAATTGTTAATAAAATTACCATTGTAATATACTTAATTTTACATGAGAATTGAAAATTTACCTGTTAACATAGATGCATTCTTGCATGAAGATTTGCCTAATTTCTGTGTAAGTGATTTTCTAGGAGAATATTTCTGATACACTAAATTTGAGGCCCTTGACTTTGTTTCATTCTTAGATTCTTTTTATGAAAAAAATGGGATGCAATTCTTGACTTTTATTTCAGAGGAGATTTTCTTAACAATAACTTTCCTAAAATTCCTGAATCTCTGACAACATTTTCACTCTATCCTTCATCACTCACTTCTTACTTCTTTTGCAGTTCACTGCAGTAAGCTGCAGCCACCAGATGGGAAGAAAGACAAAAATACAGTACTATGGAAGAAAGAAAGAGAGAGAGAAAGAAAGAAAGAAAGAAAGAAAGAAAGAAAGAAAGAAAGAAAGAAGAAATGAAAAAGGTAAGAACGCAGTATGGCTGATTTGACAGTGACTTTTGGATGGAAAAAAAAAGAAAAATAGACATCTAAAAAAAGTGCACTCATACATAAAGTTGCCAGCTCCCAAGATTCCAGTTTGCAAAGTTTGATAATTTCAGAACAAGAGGACAAATAATGAAAGTGGTATTCTCTCCTCACCCCTTATTAATTAATTTATTTATTTATTTTTTGAGTCAGGGTCTCACTATGCAAACCAGGCTGGTTTTGAGCTCACTGGCCTTAAATTCACAGCAATTCTCCTGCCTCTGCCTCCTGAGTTTTAGGATTACAGGCACGCACCACGACGCCTGACTTATGTGGTGCTGGGGAATCAAACTCTTGGGTATTTAGTGCCTGTCAGGCAAGGACTTGTACTGCCGAGCTATTCCCCCAAACCCTTGTTGCTGGCTTTAACAATGCCACTGAGTTGCTTTGAGTATGTGCACTGTGTTTTTTTCTTTTATTGGCAATATGAATTGCTGTAAGAGTCTAAGAATAAATGGGCATTCAAGTCAGTCTTGAATTATTATTTCTTAAGTCTCAGGTTTATGCATAAAATTAAAATATTTTAGGTGTGTATTTCAGTATTCAGGCCAGAGCTGTGAGAATACAGGTGCAGTTTCTAAGAAGCAACATACAAATAAATTAATCCAAATGAAATGGAAAAAGGGTTAAAGGGTTATCAAGTAGTGGTGAAAGGATATAAAGAAATTAAAGTGCAAATTGTGTTTCAGACACTTACGTAAATTTTTATGTAAAGTTGTCATAAATCTCTGTTCTTTAGCATCTCCAACATGTGGCCTGACCTTTTAGTCTCTTTTTGTTTGTTTGTTTGTTTGTTTGTTTGTTTGTTTTTGGTAAAGAGGTGTTGTCTGAGCTCCATATAAACTGCATAATACGGTTAACATAAACATATAATATTATTTTTATTATAACGTTGAAGAACCATTTGTGTAATTAAAAATATAAAGAGTAAAAATATGGTATGCCAAAGGCTAGACATGCCTACGAAGAAGCGTCACTATTTCAGATCTAAACGTAAGGAGGCTACAGAGGTAAGTTTAAATCACATAGTATTTAAGAGTGTATGAGACTAAATTGCTATTGTGCAAAAAATACAAATGTGGTTTAAATTTGCAGCGAGGAGAGGAGTGAAGCGCACCCTGGGCGCAGTGGGAGGTCACACGGTGGGTCATAAGCTGCAGCACGCAGGGTGGAATCTTCAGGAAGCTTAGTGGGCGAGAGCTCATAAATATTCAACAGAACCACTGTCTTCCAAAATATGTTTCTTGAAGCTCCAACTCTCTTGCCCCTACTTCTACAAAATAGTGTAGCCATTCAAAGCATTTCATAAATAGAGTTTCTGCATTTTTGTCACGCGGAAGTGGCTTAGCAACTACAACAATTTCAGGAAACTTCACTTCATGCACTGTTTTGTATGTTTACTCATTCCAGACATATTTGAATGCTACGTAATTAAGTATTTCCTAACACAGACCCTTTTGTGAAGCGGGGAGCTACTGGAAAGAAACAGTGCAGGTGAGAATCAGCCTTTTTACTTCACATAATTTATGTTCACGTTTTCTCAAAGGGAGGTCAAACGCTTTGTCACCAGGAAGCACCTGAAATAAGAGGCCAAAGGCAATATTTAGATAGTGAAAGATACATATAAATGTACAGGGTGACACTTCGTTCAAAAAGTGCAAAAGTGCAGTGCGATAAGGACTGACTTATGACAGAATGCCAGTGTACGTAGCAGAATACATGACCTCATTCCCTTTCTGCAATTATTTACATACCATAGATGTATATGCATATGTGTTAATACAAAATACAAATTCATTCTTTTTATACAATTCAGCTTTTTCATTTAATAAGCTTTTTATAATGGCCGTTTGATTTTTTTTAAATTTTAAAAATATTTTTTCAAAGGCCTATTTCTGATATGAATGAAAAATACTTTTTCAAAAATGTTTACCTCATGTAAACACAACAGTCAAAAACATGATTTAGAATTAAAAAGAAGCCAAGAGCTTTGTTTGAGTTATTTGGGAAAGCCGTTTTCCCTTTGGTGAGACAGAATCTCACTGTTGTTTCTTTTTTTTTTTTTTTTGTATTTCTCTGATGGCAAAAGATGTTGACCACTTTCTCATGTGCTTGTTGGCCCTCTGTACTTCCTCTTCTGAGAAGTTTATTTTCATTTCAGTCACCTGTATTTTAATAGGGTCAATTATTTTAGGGAATTTTATTTTAATTCAAATAAAAATATATTTAAAAAGAGAGAAGCTAATTACTTGGAATCAAAACTATGGAAAAAATGTTTTGAACCTTAAAAATTCAGCAAAACTGTGCCCTTTACCCATACAGAGGTACAAAGAACAAGATTTTGCTCTGGGAAGTGTACCCCAAGAGGAAAGTGTTTGCCACAGTTCAGCTCCTCAGACACTTAGAGACTGCTGCAACAATTTTCCAAGGGAGGCAGACTCCTGCTCAAGCCAGTGAAAAATGCTAATGTCATCCACGAGGCACTGGTTTCACAGGCACTCAGAACGCAAGACGTGTAAGGTTATGGAGGCTTCCAACAGATTTCCAAAGAAGGCCTTGGAGGCCAGGCAGTATGCCCTTTGGGAGGACAGTACATGAAATTGTGAGGGTGAAGCAAAAAATATAGTGGAGACTCCGGAAATTTGGAGTTGCCAGGAATGTGAACCTTTTTCAGAGGAAGAGCACAGGGTGAGTGAAGCCAGCCCAAAAAAAAAGTCATGGAGGTCGCCATAGAAGGTAGTTCTACGGGGGTAAAGCTACCCAAGGATATTGTAACACATGTCTCACCACATCTGGGACTGGAGTCTGGATGATGATCTACCATATTTAATGGAGCTACAGATTTAAAGGAATTGCCTGATTTGGAGTTTGCCATGGTTTTCATTCTTGCTTTGATTTGATTGTTTCTTATCTTCCTTATTCTCCCTTTTGGAATGTAAGTTTTTATCCTACTTCATTATATGCTGAAAGTGTTTAACTTTTTTTAAATTTACACAGGAGCTCACAGCTAAGAGTTTGCCTTGCACCTAAGGAGAGACTTTGGACTTGGACATTTTAGCAGTGCCAGAACTATTAAGACATTGGGAACTCTCAGGGGTGGACTAAGTACATATTGCATATGATGTAGACATGAGTCTTTGGTAGCTGGGGTAGAGTGTTGTGCTTTGTGCCAGAAATGTTTCCCAAAACCTTCATGTATTTGGATGTCATGGAATATCTATATATTCTATGTTATGATAAGAGTGGCTTGATGAGTTTTCCCCAGGAAAGAATAGATCACTGGACCTGATCTAGAAGGGTGCACTCTAGATCCACCTTTCTTTTCTCAATTTACCTTTGGCCATGCCATGAGCAGAATTTCCTTGTTTGGCCTCTGCCATGTGTTTCCACCATGGTGGCTTTCCATGAATAGGATGTAACATTTCAAAGCTGGGAGTTGAAACAGATTTTTTTCTCCCTAGAGTTGTGGTTAGCAGATAATGTATTCCAGCAAAGCAAAATTAACTAAAACACTCTGGGTTTACACTACCGGAAGACAATAGCACTGCACCTGTCTCAGTTACTTTTCATTGCTGTGATTCAATACCCGACATACAGACATACACATACATGTGCATTTAGAGGAGGAGAGGTTTATTTTACCTCACAGTTGGAGAAGGCCTCAGTCCACTCAGGGACAGCTGGCAGCAATTGAATTACATGGCAGCGACAGAGGTGGACGTCACAAACTGGAAGGAAAATTGAGACTAGTTGAGACTACTCCAAGGCCTAGTCCTAGTCCTCCAAGGAAGGCAGGAAACAGCTTATATATCCTTCCAGTCTCTGCCCAGCAATTAGTCACGTCCCCCCCTACCCCCCCTCCACCCCAGCCTTCAGGTGTGGAAGGTGTGGCCACTACACTCCTTTAATCCTAATTTACAAACTTTTAATCCTACTTTACATGCCTTTAATCATAACTTAGATGCTTTTAATCGTAAATTACGTGCCTATAATCCACCCCTCCAGACTAGGCCCCAATCTATCAACAGCACATGGTTCCACAGACGATCCATTAACATTTAAATGCATGAGACTTTTGGGGGACATTCCAGAGCCAAACCATAATAGGGCTGAATGAGCATCCTAATAAGTATCATGGAGAAAGTGGGAAGAAGGTATTGATGGGCACATTGCTATTGTTAAAAATAAAAAGTGTCTTATAAAAAGTAAGGTAGGAGAACGTTGTCATTTTTAAGTAACTATATAACAAATTCATAAAAATCAGATATAAATACAAGCTGTGTTGTAAAAATGCATAGTTGTAGACATCAATGATTAAAAGATGAAGATTTTTTTGTAAAAAAATGAAAAGTTTTAACATGTCAAGAAATTGAGTGTTAACACAGTTATTTGATAGCAAAAGGTCTTTCTTAATCTGATCAGAAACTAATTTTGTAAATTAATTAAACTTTAAAAATTTCTCAACAAAACTGATGGAAAATATAATTTTTTACTTCTACAAAGTTTGGACTAAGACTGCTTCAAAATGTATTTTTGTGTCATTTCATTTCTTAAAGGAATTGATGAAGTTGATGGTGGTATAACTTCTTAACACTGCATTTTTTTCTTATTGTATGAAGAAGGAGTCTTGTAGACTTTTTTTAAGTTTAAACACTAGTATATTCAGCAACATATATCAATCGTATGCAATTTATTTTATCAGGACTAGAACCTAGTACTTCTAGACTGAGAGGAAGCACATATGTTATGCCCAGATTTCAGGGAGCCGCAAATAACCAGAGAACGAGTCACGCATGCCAGAACAAGGAGCTTTTATTTGGGCTTAAGCTCTGGCTCTCAGATGTCACCAACGCAGTGGGTCCGTGCAGAGAGCCCCGAACAAAGGATGAGCAGGGTTTTTATGAGGTAGGGGCAGGGGTGGTCTCAGGAGTTGTGATACAGGTATGTCATTTTTCACAAAGAGGCAGTCATAAGTTCACAGTTTCTATGACAGTGATGCTGACCACTTAGACGAGGCATAGTGGCCATAATTTTTGTTATAATGCAATCATGACTAGGAGTCTTTTGGATGTAACCAACCAAGTGTGGTATCTTAACATCCTGGGTAGGGTCTAAAGGGGCGTGAGTGATTGGTTAGTTGTCACTGGGCAACTATTTATGATTTCTTTACTCTGCCCCAGGCCCAGAAATGCCAGATTTGTGTTTACCCTTTCTGATTGGCTATACCTGGGTAACCAAGTGCCCCAAGACTATCCTGGCCTTGGGCAAATTTTTACAATTATTTTACGATCTGTGGAAGCTGAGGCATAGATCCAGTAACTTTTAGAGTAAGTTTGAAGCCTGTCCTGAAGTCTGTTCAACTTGGCCTCTTCATTCCCCTACGCACTTTTTTTTTGGTAGCTACAGGAGCCCCCATTATGGGCCTATGAGTCTCCCGTTATCCAATGTCACAGGTTGATGTCGAGTTTTTAAGACCATTATTTGGACCGTGCTAATGTATTTCCTGACAAAAGCAGCTAGGATTTTATATCATTGTATATAATATACACAGTGACTAACCATAACTCGACATGACTCTTGCAAAATATGTGACTCTCATGGAATGCTGATTCTTGGCAGGCTGTCCTGGAGGCAAAGGAAGGGGTAGAGATTAAACCTCTGTTTTTATCACAAGATTTTAGAGCCATCCCGACAAGTGTACAAAGCAAAGCCCCACAAGGCCCCACCGGCAAGTCAGGCAGGGCCTCACAAGATGAGCTTACAGCAAAATTGACTTGTAAATTTTGACTTACACAGTAAACTCTAATTTATACAGCGAATATGTAACTTGAATAGCATAATTACCACAAAATGTTATTTTACAGTATGGACTGTCTGAGTCTTACCATTTTATAGCTTGGTTGCAGAAAGTTACAAAATTACAAGAGCATACCTAATGTTGGATTTTTAGTACACTGTCAATTTTTTCCCTTCTCTCAGGTAAATATTTAAATCTTTGAATTTTTATCACTGTGTATATTTAATTTTGAAGTACAATAGTCAAGTTAGTAATTACGCCTAACATAGCATAACTGTACTGCGTATAAACGGAAACGTCATAAATTTTTTTCTTAATAAAGTTTTTTTGGAGAACAATTTTTTTACAGACCTGTGTATGATTGACATATTAAAGTACAGTAGCAAAACCTAAAGTTTAAAAGGGGCCATATATGTTTTGGTTTTTGGTCAGAGAGCTGTGGGCTATGTTAAAAATTTAATTGTTGGATTCAGAGTCCAGGATTTTACACACAATCTGTTTTAAATCTTAGGGAAATAGCATGGCCCAACCTCACTGATTATTTTAGCCTTGTTTACCTAATATAATTTTATTTTAACTCTTAAACCTATATTTGTAAAACAGAATCTTTTGCACTGTTTTTTTATGAATTTGTCTACAAGATTTTTGCTCAGACTGTAGCCCTTGCAGGCCAATGAAAACTGACACACACATATCTAATTTAGGTCCAGTTAAGGTAATAGTCTGAAAGAAGCCACAAGATTTATTTGTGACCAATTCGTTCGACATGTAGCCACTATAAGAAACTTATGTGTGAAGACCAGTCTATTTTATTTATAACTCAAAGACCCAGCAAAATACTGAGTCACAGGAGTACTTGGTATTTTTCTTATTATTCTTGATTGGGTTGATCATGGCCCTGGATAAGAAATTAGGATTGAAAGATCAACTTGTGGTATCAATTATAAAACTTACCAATTGGCTCCCTATAGTGAAGCTTACACCCAGAGGCTTGCAGAAGCTTAAAAGAGGTGCTAAGGGAAGCCAGTAACCCCAGGCTCCATCAGTTGTCCTTTTGAGAGTACAATGTCCTCCTAGATCTCTCTCTAAGGGGGAAGTCGTACCTCCAGTGAGGACCTTGGCATCAGGGTACAGCAGAGGCCTGCTTGCCTCAGGACAATAAATGAATGTCCCTCCTTCTTGCACCGAAACTATCTCGGGTCACACTGGCAAGCTTGACGGTTTTCTCAGGCTTTTGCTTCAGGAGCCAGTTTAAGGTTTTCATTCTCGTAGGGTCATGATCAAGCCTCTTTTTTTTTTTTTTTTTTTTTTAAGACCAAGGTAGCAATTTTAATGCAACTATCTAGAGACTGTGTTGGGTTATAAAACCAGCTTCAGTAAAATGAGTCATTTATATTTTGTAGCTGGCTAAGGGGCTGTCCTATTCTAAGTAGCTCAGTACTTAGGGCTGGTTGTTTGGTCTACCATCTTTAAATTGGCTGTTGTAGTCCAACCTTAGTTATTGCCCTCTGAAGATTTTGGATCAACTGCAGTACACCTTTTTTTAGTGTCTCTTTAGTTTATTTATAAACATGCTTATCTTTTGTCAATTTTTCCTCCTTTTTTCCATGCACTTATTTATTTGCCTGTTCTTTCTTTCCTTTTCCTTCATAACATTTATGTATCTGCCTGTCTCTTTCCTTTCTAGTATTACACTTTTGTTTTTGCATTTTTATCTACTTGGTTATTCCTTCTGTAACTTATATTGTATCCCCAAGTAAATCCTTTCCTTAAGGCAAAGAAAACTTAAACATACAGGATGTTTACCCAACCTTAAAAAAAAAAAAAAAACGGGTCTAGTTGCAAAATAATCATACATAATTAAGTGAGCCTGTGGAGGGTCAGGCTCCATTGTCAGGCCACTCACGTTGGGGCCACACCTGGATGCAGCAAGGGATTAACTTTTATTATTCATATGTTTTAGGCTCAAGGAATATAGCACATCATACTAAATTTTAATTTTACTTTGTTTTAGTTGTTTTACCTATACTTGTCTAATTTTAAACCTAGGCTTTAATCCTTGAAGGACCAAGTTTATTTATTATTTTTTAGGAAGAGCCAACAGAATGACATAAATGTTGCAATTCAATCACCACAATGTTGAAAAGATCACAAGGAAGTAGCCAGTTGAGTTTTTATAGCGTTAGAAGCTGCCTTGGGCACTGCATCGAAACTATTAGTACATAGTATGTACCCTTGTCCTGGATACACAGTAGGCATTTAATAACATTTAAAATATTTAATCCTTAATACGTTATAATTATTATTTTATGTGTTTTAAACTTTCTGCATGTCCTTTATCCTTTAAAAATAAATCTCTAAGGACCTTAGAGAGATGTTCAGTTATTTTCATGGTGCATGTTATGCATAAAGTACAGCAGAAATCTCAGTATCACGAACACGTTACCCTGAGGTGGCATTTTAAGGGTAAACAGAAAGGCAAATGGCTCTTTTGTCTTTTAAAGCAGTGATAACCAACTGCATTAACAGTAAATTACCATTTATTTGTACCAATATTTTTATCAATACCCAAGATTATGAAAATATAGTAAGCTGGCATAAAATATTTTTTATGAATAGAGTACATAAATGGTATCATCTAAATTACCAGAGATTTATGATAATTAAACTATTATATCAAGTATCATTTCTATTTATTTAATAAAATTAGTCAATTTTTTAACCAGAAAATGAAAATTTGACAATATTAAAAATACAATTTTTGATAAAGAAGCTAGTACAGTATAAATGTAAACTCATCCACATTTACCACCTTAGGACAATAACTTTTAATAATCATAACTGAAAGCAAAATGTCCATTTAGGAATACTTAATTTTAAATATACCATCCAATAAATGGAATATGAAAATGACAAAAATATTTTTAAAACTTTAGTAGTTTATAAATTATGGTTTGTATAATTACCACAAAGCATAGTCATAACATCCTTTAATATCAACATTATACTTGAAAATATTATGTTTATATTTTTAAGAGCAAGAATTCTTTACCAAAATTAGTACATTAACAAATTAGATTGGCCAAACACCAACTGTGAGAGACTATCTGCTCAAAAAAATGTATTTGTTACTGTGGCCAGACAAGATTGAAATGACCATTTATATTATTTATAACACTGCACTTAAAATGTAAATCTGTCTTGCTTATACCTGACAGAACAAACTGGCAAATTAGCAAACAATTTAATCTCTGTCAAAAAATGTGGTTTAAATTTATATATTATAAGTTATTTAATAAATGATATCTTCACATTTCATGTTGTGTTAGCTGGGGTTTAACACATCTCTATAAGGTAAAGGATGAATCTGAAGTCACCTTATAAAGCACTGAAATTTCTATTTTTAGACATTATTTTAAATTATTATTATTGATATAGCATCATCTGGTAGTCATTACTGTTGACACCATGTTAAAAATACTTTAAGTTTTGACTGTTTTGCCAACAAAGGGGGCAGGAAGCAACAGTTTGTGAACTCCAGGTCAGAAGAGAAAGAAGTGTCATATAAACAATGAAACCAGAACAAAGGTCAATCTGTGACTACAATTAGACATTTTATAATATCCGAAATTTTAGTCTTTGAATTATAAATGGAAACTCAATAAATAACCCATATAAATATAAAATGAAACTCTCACCAAAATTTTAGCCTTAAATACCCAGCGTAAGTTATTGAACAGAGAGCACATTTTATCCAAACATTATTTAAACCATTTTATAAATGTTACTTATGATTAGTAGTCTCCTGGGCCTTTTTTAGTTGAGAGCTGAGCTTCCTTAAGGTTCAGTCCAGTGAGTTTCCAGGTCCGGAGGTGAATGGCAGTGTATATAGACCCAGACTCCAGGTCTAAGTTCTAATTCTGGTTAATGCTTCTCCTGAATTAAAATCTCAGTTAGATGCATAGTATTCCATTGTATATAAATACCACAGTCTGTGTATCCATTGATCTGTTGATGGTATTTTGGTGACTTCCATATTTTAGCTACTGTTAGTTGTGCTGCTATGAATATAGGTATGCATATGTCTCTGTTATGTTGTTTTGGCCTCTTTTAGATATATTCCCAGGAGGGGTGTCGCTGGATTGAAGGGGATATTTATTTCCAGTCTTTTGAGAGCTCTCCATACTGCTTTCCAAAGTGGTTGTGAGAATTTACATTCCCACCAGCAGTGCAGGAGGGTTCCTTTCACCCCACAGCCTCGCCAGCACTGATTGCTATTTGACTTGTCCATATAGGTCATTCTCTCTGGAGTGAGATGGTATCTTAGCATTGTTTTGATTTGCATTTCTCTTATGGCAATTTTGCACTAATACATATCAATAAAATGGGAAAAAACAATTAAAAATCCATTAAAATATCTCAATTAGATCTAGTGGGTGATAGGGGGTCCTGCTTGTGCCTGGAACCAATTTCAGGGCTTTAGTCTGAATTTTTTCTCTTTCTTCTGTGGTGAATAAGATCTGCAAAAGTTGCTGCCAGTCATCCCAAGTGGGCATGTGAGTTAAAAGCACAGAATCTAATAGATCCATAAGGGTTGGAGGATTGGCATAGTGGTTAAAGAGCTTGCCTTGCAAGCACAAGGCCCTGAGTTCAATTCCCCCGGCACCACATATTAAAGAAAAACAAACAAACTAATAGACCCGAACTGCACCCCCACCCCCTCCTAGATTTCTTCAAAAATGTAGAGGTATGTAACTTTTAGTTATAAAGATAACTAGGGGCCAATGGCTAGTACTGGTAGAATTGGTTTCTATCCCAGGCTGCCCTGGGGACCCCGCTGAGCCCTCCTCCTCCTAGTGAGAGGGGAGGGGGAGTGCCCTGCTGGCCTCCCGCAGGCTCAGGTTGGGCTGGGCCCTTCCAAAGCCTCTGTTGACTCTGGCCTGGGAAGGATAAGATAAAAAGTGGGGTAGAGAGGAGAAAGGGTTGAAGCCACCTGAGAAGATTTTTGATTACATTCTGCCAGGTTGCAATGTAAGGAGTCTGGTGTGGGTGTCTGGACTTTTCAAAGATCATGTCTTTGACCCAGCACATGGAGGGGAGGTCGATGGTTCCATCTCTGGCCATCTGTGGTTGAATGTCAGCCACTTCTGTAAGAAAACGGAAAACTCCCCCCACCTCCCTTTTTTTAAACTTTTAGTCCTAGCCCTCTGGCTCTTTCCCTAACATCTCTGAAATGGTTCAGAAAGATACTCAAGAGTGTGGTCTGGGTTTGTCCTAACCTATCAGTCAAAAGTTCATCCGTCAATAATAATAATAATAATAATAATAATAATAATAATAATAATAAGACACAAACTGAAAAACAACAGGAACTGAGGCAAGCAACACCAATACACGTGGCCAGCCAGCACAGAAGCCAAAATGAGAGGAAGGTTACTAACTGTAACGCAGGAGCGACCCGCCAAGTCTCTACAAATCTGCCAGGGGGATGTCCTCCCCCCTGGATCCAGACAGATCAGCCAGGGGAACCTCTTTTCCTTGGCCCAGACGGGTATCTGAGAAGTCTCTGGAACTTCACCACCCGGGGCCCCCCAGTGCATCTGCTTTGGACACACCAGGCTTCAGACTTTCAGAGTTAGTAAGGGAAGACAACAGACAGACAGACAGACAGAACACTTACTGGGTGGCAATGAGCTCCACCTGCTGGGGATCCCTCGATCCCTGCTGGGGCTTCCCGGGCAACGCACCAGGTGTTAAGCCCAGATTTCCGGGAGCCACCAGAGAGCCAGTCATGCATGCCAGAACAAGGAGCTTTTATTTTGGCTTAAGCTCTGGCTCTCAGACGTCACCAATGCAGTGGGTCCGTGCAGAGAGCCCCGAGCAAAGGATGAGCAGGGTTTTTATGAGGTTGGGGCAGGTGTGGCCTCAGGAGTTGTGACACAGGTATGTCATTTTTCACAAAGAAGCAATCATAAGTACACAGTTTTTATGACAGTGATGCTGACCACTTAGACAAGGCATAGTGGCCATGATTTTTGGTATAACCCGATCATGACTTTTAAGGAGTCTTTTGGATGTAACCAACCGAGTGTGTTGTCTTAATGTCCTGGGTAGGGTCTAAAGAGGCATTGAGTGATTGGCTAGTTGTCACAGGAATGCCAGATTTGTGTTTACCCTTTCTGATTGGCTATATCTAGGTAACCAAGTGCCCCAAGACTATCCTGGCTTTGGACATATTTTTACAATTATTTTACGATCTGAGGAAGCTGAGGCTTAGATCCAGTAACTTTTAGAGTAAGCTTGAAGCCTGCCCTGAAGTCTGTTCAACTTAGGCTCTTCACATACAGGGCTCCAGTGAGAAATGTAACCCAAATAGGGTAAACACACACCACCACACAAACACAAAACACTATCCACTAATGTTGATTACGAAGATATGATTTGGTGCTGGAGAAATGGCTCATCAGTTAAAGTGCTTGCATAGCAAAATAAATATTAAATATCTGACTTCAGTTCCCCAGCAACACATAAGCCAGGCATGGTGGCGCACACATGTAATCCCAGCACTTGAGAGGCTGAGACTGAAGGATTGCCAAGGCTAGCCTGGGCTCCAAAGGGGTTCAGGACTAGCCTCAGCTAGAGAGTAAGACATGTCTCAAAATTTAAATATATATATATATATATATATATATATATATATATATATATATGATTTAGCATTTTATGGAATTTTTTTTAAAAAAACCTTCGTGGTTACCATGGAGAATGACAGGAAATGATCAATTTGCCATGAAGAAGAGCCACTACCCAGTTGTGGGAGGGGGACAGATTGGAGCCAACTTCAGTATTCCAGAGTGGCTCACACTGAGCATCATATGATACTTTGTGTTTTTGGACTTACATGTCTTTTCATGTTCCTGAGAATTCTGGAGACAACATCCTCTTTATCTTCAGTAACAGGAATATGGACATATGCAAAGATGTTACTTGTAAACTGTTAACATGCAAATCACTTATATCAACCCGTTCGCATGCACATAAACATAACAATAAGCAAGGAGAGGAAATATCAATGTCTAACTTAATCTAAATATCTAATAAGTCAGACATTTTGCATCTCACAAACACATCACAGCAAAGCTTCATTAGAACAGAAGGAACTGTGGTATAAATACCAAAAGAGTGTCTCTATTTCTTCAGTATGAATTCAATTCTCAATGCACCCGGGAGGCAGCTCTGCAGAAATACTTCAGGAAGAAGAGCAGGAGGGGAGAGCAGAGCTGAATAGGAAGTTTCAGCCATGATGTCTTTATGTCTCTACTCCTTTATTGCAGACAAACTCTGTCAAAGATACAGAGTGTAAAGAGTAAGCCAGGACGACATGACAGCTTAGGCCTTGACCAAAGCCCCTTGGTTCAGCAACTGGCAAAAATGACCTAGTCCCTTCAGAAAGGCCCCGGATCAGTTTCTAGAGGCGTAGTATGTGTGATTTCTATTACCACGGAAGAGGCTCCTAAGTGATATCAATGGGAAGATTAAAATTCTAGGAAACACTGGAAAGAAAAGGAATTAAGAGCACACGTTCATTTGACTATTTCACCACACCACCACGTGTAATTCCAGAGATCCTCAATTTTTATCTACCCAAAGAACAAGCTTTCTTCTGTCTGTATTTACAACTATACCATTGTCTGTATCATTCTCCATATTTACCAAAACAAAGGGATAAGCATAAATAATTCTTCATAAAATTTATACTTCCTATCCTTCATTGGCACCATTTGATGTAAAGAAATTGAGCCAATAATGACATCTGACATTTAGTGAATATGTCGTATTCTAGGCGGGGATTGGTTCCCATAGTCCATACATGTTTTATACAAAATGCCCAACCCCAGTGAAATCTACCACATACACTAAATGTTAACAACTCTTTTTCAGAGAGGAATTTCGTGAGTGGTAATAATGTCAGAAATGAATGCTTACTCTGCATATCTTGCTTTGAAATGACAAAAAAAAAAAAACCCTTCAGACTATCACGTGTATTGATGCTTTGTTTTTAACTCTCAAGAATGTGAGAAGCTGGAAGAAGAAGCCACAAAGACATTTCAGGAAGAATGAGATTTCGAGGCCTACACTGACCCCGTTGCTCGTAAGTTCATTCCCCTGGAGACAGACTTGAGGGCAGAGGCACAGGTGACTCGGAAGTGAAGAGCAGGTGTGGGTGGGGCTTGCCCAGCCTCTCTGCTCATCTCACAGCTCCTTCAGGTAGAAATGTGCCTTCAAGAATAGGACACAAGTCCTTGGAAAGATCTTGGATGTGAATACTGAGGCAGCGGTGGGTGAGGCAGGAGACCACACTCAGATTAAACCAACTCCCTCATACTGGCAGGAACTAAGGTCTCCACACTCTTATGTCAAACTCCTGTGCACTCACGGTGGCCGCATTTTCCTTCTCATTTGCCCTTTCTCTTGTCCTAACATCTCCCTGTCCTCACTGTCTTTCCAGTTCCCTGTTACATCACACGCCTAAACCTTCTCTCTCCCACATCTGCACATAAGTCCTCAGATTTATCACGTCACACATAAATCCCATGAGCAGCTTCACATACACTTAATAAACAACCTTTTTTTTTTTAAACTACGCAATGCCAGACCAACTCTCAAATATGTACATCACATAATGGACCAACAACTTTTTGATCAAAAGTTACTAATTCCAGCCAGCACTCTTTCGTCCTTTCCAGCAGTGGCATGTTCTGAGCTCACACAGATTTACCCAGGGCTTAAGACTCACTATGACATGGTTTACAGCATTTGTGTCTCATAGGTCCTCCCACACGAATTGTCACACCTCCTAATTCTCACACAAGCACAGGTCTGGTCATTAGCGCTCCCTTTTACTAATACCAGACACTTTCATCAGATGCATACCAGCAACGCAACACATATCTATACCCACGAGGCACAGTGCAGAACAATAGCCCACATGGGACTAGCGTGCGTACACTTGGCACAACACCTACCACACGCAGACGTCTGAAGCATCCCAGAGCCTTGCACTTCTTTCCCACACGCACGCATGTCCATGGATGTCCCCACACGTGAAGATAAAGCAGAACAACCACAACTTGACGAGCAGCGAGATTCTCTCCCGATGATCCATCTACCAGGCACCTTCCTCCTGGGACCACGGCCAGCTGACCTCCTCCCATTCTTTAGGCAAGAAAAAAAAGTCACCCACATGTATTTCCCTGCAGTCAGAGTCAAAAGGGGCACAGAAGCCTTAGAGGAGAGGGAGAAGTGGAGCCCAGCCACAAGAGAAAAAATCAAAAATGGACTCAAAATGGACTCAAGTAAGGAAAACCCCACTGACAACAGCGAGTCTTTGGCATCAGCTGAGGACCTCCTCCTCCTCCAGACTGAGGTGGAGGCTTCCGGGGGAGTTAACACCCGAGTATCTGGAAGACGACCCTAATAAAAGTCTTCAGGTGTTTGCACTACCCCAGGGTTTTGGCCAGCATGGATCTCCTTAGGGAGCATGTAGAGACTGAGGGCCAGGAGGCCGCTGACTGCACTGCTTTCTATCAAAGCTTTGGGAAGCAGCCAGACATAGGCAGAAGGAGAAGACTGAGGACAGTGAGGCAGGAGAAGAGAGTAGAAAGCGAGGGAGTGGCGGGGGACAAGGCCTGAAATTCACATCAGAGAAATTTATTCACTGGTGTAGATTTGTTTAGTCTTTCATTTCTAGTAAATGAAAATTTACTAGAAATAATTTGAAAAGTAAACATTTTGTTTAATTTTTCTACAAATTATTTTTGTCTTGCCTTTTGCTAAATAGAAATTGAATCACTTAATTTGTTGCTGCTCAAAAAGTGGAAAGGCAATAATGATGACTCCATCGGTGATTCCTCTGCAAAATAATGTGAAGCAGAAGCACTTTCTCCACACAAACTTAGGCAATTTTTTTCTCCTGATTTTTCTTCTGTCACCAACAATATAGCTTGCTGCTTTTGCAATAGGACTCTGGACTTAAATTTTATACTGGAAATATTTTATCCTGTCAGCTTCTGTGATACCATGAGTCAGGTCCTTAAATTACCTAAAACAACTGGACTAGCTTTCTTCGATATCAGCTTTACCCTAATGCCCATGAATGTGTTTTTTTTTTTTTTCTGCTTTTCTTTTTAAACACTGAAGGTGAATTATACAGAAAGGGCAGAGACATCAGATGAACACTGGCAGTAGGCAAAGGAGGAGCCTCTCATACCACCTGTAGACCAAGGCCCTGAGCCTGAACATGCCAAAAGTAGTATAGCCATCACATAGCTGCAGAGGGCACATGCCTTCAGTGTTTCTGTCTCTTGGGCCACAGTGTAGAAGACTGTTGGCTGATCTCTGCATGATAAGCACACCGTTATGGCCAAGGTATGAGGAAAGGCAGCCAGAAGAAAAGAAGTCCTTTGTCATGGATAGTGTGCTAGTTACAATAGCACTAGTGCCATATGGGGAAAAGATAAGGCATCTAATTGCGTAAAGATAGATGTCTTACTTTTTCATTGCTGTGATAGAATACTTCACTTAAGGGAGAAAAAAAAGTTTATTTAGCTTATAGTTTCAGAAGGTCTCACTATATTCATGAACAACTGGCACTGGCGGAAGGACATGGTGGTGGCCCTGCTAGAGAGAGCTCTTTAGGTCATGGCATAAAGGAAGCCAGTTCAGGGAGGAAGGGCAGAACTAGCATATTCCTCTAGGTCATGTACTTGTAATCTGCCCGTTCTGGCTCAAAGCCACATCCCATAATCTACTACATTCTCCCAATTCACCACACACCAATGATCCATAGTGTACCACACATCTACCATCTGCCACAGACCTGTAATCCACCCTTCCTGACCAGGGCCCATGTCATAAGAGTGCATGGCTCTGTGGATAACTCATAACATCTTCGTGTATGAGGCTTTGGAAGGAAATTCCAGATCCAAAAAACAAAACAACAACAAAAAAACCACAACTGACTGTTCAAGTTAAAAAGGAAGAAAGGAACCTTTCTGAATTTGCTATAAGCATTTACACAGTAAAATTCTCGCCAAAGCCTAGAACTAAAATAACACTTCATGAAGTTTGCAGGAAACAGGATAAACTCACCCCAAATTAGTCACATTTTTATGCAATTATGAACAAGAGTGGATCAGGTTTGCAGTG
This sequence comes from Ctenodactylus gundi, assembly GCA_004027205.1. Taxonomy (NCBI): domain Eukaryota; kingdom Metazoa; phylum Chordata; class Mammalia; order Rodentia; family Ctenodactylidae; genus Ctenodactylus; species Ctenodactylus gundi. The sequence goes on from PVKB01001576.1 coordinate 168,978, forward strand.
TCCCATTGAGTCTTATCCCTAGGAAGCTGTGTACCTGGACACATAGTCAGCGAGTTCAGTATTACTTTGTCGTGAAAATTAGACGTTCACATGCAGAAACATATCAAGGACAGACAGCAGGGAGTCCAGATGGAGAGCTGATAGGATTGCTCCACCCGTGGCTCTAAATGAATTCTCATGAAAGTCTGAGATTTAGTGAGAGAAATTTCTCTCCAGTTTGACTCAGGAAAGCAGAAGACTGGCTTGCCCGGAGTCTTGACCACAAGAGAAGCAGTGAAAATAACCAGTCAGGGAAGCCGACTACACACAGGAAAGGGGTGCTGGGTCCAAGCAGGAGGGTAGGACCTTGGGCCCAGCCGGGAGGCTTATGAGCAGCAAATGCCCTGAGAGAATTAATGGCAAGGAGAGTGGCCTGAAAGGTGTCAGTCTGTCTTGTGGCTCTTTGAGACAGACAGGAAGGGACCCTGGCCCCAGCATGCAGGAATGTTGTGTCATTTGGTCATAGAAACAGGGAAAGCCCTGCCTGCTGCTGCAAGGTCTCAGCTTAGGGACTGAGGACTGGAACCTCACTGGTCAGTTTGCAGTCTGCAGCTTTCTAGGCATGCCCAGAGAGGTCACTGGAAATCTCCTTGTGAGCTCTTCCAGGAGCTAAGAGTATTGACACGTCAACCTTCAGAGAATTTGGGGACGTTCAGTGATAGTGACAAGGGAAAGAAGAGGTCCTGTTGCAAAGTGGGAAAACCCCGTGATTGTCCTGAATAAATGGCGCCCAATAAGAACAGGTCCCAGAAAGCAAGGGTCCAATAGCGCTGCCCCAGCAGCACAAGTGGGAGATGACCCGGCTTCAAGTGTGGCTTGCACAGCTGGAGGGGAGTGTACACGTCTGTGGATTTAGGACTACCCTGCCTTTGCTATAACCCAACTGCACCAGAGAGGGACACACCGGAGAGGGGAATCTTTGCAGGCTGACACACAGGAAAAGAAGGATCTGATCACGCCTTTTGTCTCTATCAGCAATATTGAAGGTTTGGGATATAAAATCTTTCAAATCAGATTATACAGAAAAACAATTTCTTTGGGCTTTGGGATTTTTAATTCTTTTTTTTTTCTTTTTTCTTCTTTTTTTTTTTTTTAGGAATACTGAATGTGTATTATTTTCTGGTATTGATTGGTGGGTTTTTAAAAAATGTTTCCTTTTTTTCTCTCCTTTTCATTCTTTATGTTTTTGTTATTTGTTAGGCTTGAAGCAGGAAGAGTTCCCACCATTTTAGATTCTCCCTGACATCTTTGTTCCAGTGGCTTCCTGGTGCAGCTGCCTCATGCCCCGGTGCCTCACCTTCTGCTGGAGGTCACCCTCTACTGACTTGCCGTCCCTAGGCTGCTGCCAGAAATCTCACAGGCACAACACATAAGCTTTTAATAACTCTTTGCTTATTGATTTTTGATTCTGTAACTTACTACTGCTTATTTTGTTTTAAAACTCCCTCACCCCAGACCTCTTTTCCTTTACACACTGGTGTTATCTTCCTCTGTGGAATTCTTGTGACCCATCCCATTCAGGTGGGTTTTGACTTTGCAAACCCTAACCAATCCCTCTTCAGCGCTGAGGATTGAGTATGTGCTTGCTCTCAGTAGCCAGCTAATACAAGACTCCTAACCTCTCCTCAGTGAGGACAGCTACTCCTGTGGGTTACTGTGTCCTGCTCAGTTCGTAAGACCTCAAGGGAGATCCTAGGAGCTGACTCCGATGAAGATACATGAGAGCCCTTATTGCAAGCTCCAGCCTGGGGCCTCCTTTTCCAGTGCAGTGGGTTCAGGGAGAAGCCCCACGTGCCCTTTGCAGAGGGTTTTTATTGACAAAAAAAAAAAAAAATCATGAAATTGCAACAAGTTGTTTAGCATGAAAAGTAGTTGGATGACATTAAGTACAGAGAAATTTGTGAGCTTGTGATTGGATAAGGTGCTGCTCTAATGGTTAGTAGAGCTATATGGAATGTCCTTATCAGCTAGATAGATTTGCTCTAACAATTAGTGTAATGATAACTTTTCATTTTCGGACTAGGAATCCTGTTTGCTTTACTCATTGCTAAGAAACTGCATTCCTCCCTGCTTGTGCAGAAACCTGGGGGCCTTGCGGGGTCAAAATGGTGTTACTTTGGTTCTTCATTTCCCCCTCTCTCTAGGAACTAGTGAGCCCAATCATGGACGTTCTTGGAGTTGAAAACCATTACCCGGGTTATGGGAGATCTGCTGTCTGAGGATCATTACCTGAATCGCATTTGTCCTTTCCCGGATGAAGACAGCAAATCTATTTAAGATGCAGGGTCCAAAAGTGAGGAGTAGGATTAAAATTATCAGGGGTCCAAGCAGAGTAGATGTGAGAGTGGTCACCCAGGGGGAGCTGCTGAACCAGGACTCAAACCATCCCTGGCTTTCTCTATATTCTTTTTGTCATTTTTCTAAGTTGTCTCTAACTTTAGCCAGGGATTCTTTTGCTGTTCCTGAATGGTCTGTATAGAAGCAACATTCTTCTTTGAGGGCAGCGCACAGTCCCCTTGTTGGAGGAAGAGAAGATGTAACCCTCTCCTGTTCTATAAGACAACTTCAGCTAACGAGGAGAAGGAGTCTTGGAGGTGGGAGATGGACCTCCCCAAATTGTGGATATCTGTGTCTATAGCCAGTCTAAGATCATAATAATTTTTGCTATAGATAGCAAGAGCTAAAATGCCAGTGTCTGCGCTTGCCATGCCTAAGCCTAGTAGCACAGACATGGTTATTGCTGTGGTAAGTTCCCTTTTATTCCTCTTAAACCTATGTCCAAAATAATGTTGAATTTCTTCATCTGAGTGAAAGAAAATTCTCAGAACTAATTGGACTAAAATACAGAAGTCAGAAGTCTTTGTCAATACAGTTCCATGGACACAAGTTATCAGTCCTGATTTACAAGCCCACCATCCATAATCAGGGGGGGTATATAATCAGAGGAATTTAATGTTAAGGTGAAATTTACATAAATGCTGATGGGTAGGGGATATTTTACCTGAGCAGAGTCCTTGCCCGGTCACCATGGGGAGAGACATCTTTTGACTATTGTGTTGCCACCTACATCCGGTGAGTCAGTACTTGTTATAATATTCCCAGAAACAGCAATGCCTTCACAGCAAGGGGGTTTGGAACTATAACACAGCCAGCAAGATTTAGTCAGTTCAGGCCGGGAGGTATTAAGTACAGTATAAGTGTGGACCAAAAGGTGCCATAAAGGGTCTATACATAAATTTTCATCCAGATCTGCTTTAAGTGTCACTCTGGTTTGCGGAGTAGAAATTAAAATAAAAGTATTCAATGTGGGCAGTGAAGGTGCTGGTGGGATGAAGATCTTATTGGGGCCCATTCCTGTTGAGTAGGATGAGGAGGATAATTTTTGAGACACTAAATGGATGGTAAACAGTCCCTGTCCTTAGCCATCCTTTTACACAGCTCCCCCAATTCTTCCCTAACTCCAAAGTCTTATCTTTTTGTTCCAGGGTGGACCCTGTTGCATAGAGGGCATGGAGCTTAGGCCAGATACGTCATTGGGCCCACCGTATAACTTGGAGGTCAGTCAGAAGCTGATAATCATTAAACTCAGTTAATTGTCCTTCCTTAATGCCTGGTAGTATAGATGGGGGTTGACCATGCATAACCTCAAAGAGTGTAAGACCTAGCACATAAGGGCAGTTACACACTCTGAATAGGGCAAAGGGAAGGAGGGTCACCCAATCACTGCCGGTCTCTATGGTTAATTTAGTTAGGGTCTCTCTTAGAGTTCTATTCATCCATTTTACCTGTCCTGAGCTCTGGGGTCTATATGCACAATGTACTTTCCAGTCAACCCCCAGAATTGGAACCATGCTCTGACTTACCTTGGACACGAATGCTGGTCCATTATCCGACCCTATTTGTACAGGCACACCATACCTTGGAAAAATGTCCTCCAAAAGCTTCCTTGCTACAAGTTGAGCAGTCTCGTACCTGGTTGGAAAAGCTTTAACCCAACCTGAAAATGTATCTAAATAAACTAGCAACTATTTATAACCATATTTACCAGGCTTTATCTCAGTAAAGTCTACTTTCCAATAAACACCAGGCCTTAAACCTCTTTGGCAAACAACCAGTTTCAGCAGAGTTTTTCGTGGCATTGGTAGGTTGACCTGCTTTGTAGCTTACAATCTGTTCCACAAGAGCATGAGCTTCTTTGATTTTAAGATTCAACTGTCTAATTAAATCATGCATTTTCCAACTCCCCCTGGAAGAGACTTAATGTATTCTTTGAAGCTGTCTTTCTCCCGTGGCCTTGGGCAAGATTAGCTTGTTGCCAAATCTCCACCAATTATCCTGGTATTGAGATGTGGCTAACGTCTTGGCCCAGAGAATGTCATCTGCGGAGTATTCAGGTTTGTCTGGCAGTTGGGGATGTCCTGGGCCCAGTAGGAGTACAGTCAGGGAGGGCTCAGTCTTAAGGTCTGCTTCCTTAGTGGCTTGATCCGCTAAACTATTTCCTCTTGTTATGGGCCCATCCCCTTTCTGATGTCCCGGACAATTCCAGTTCTTTGGGAGCCCAGATGGCTTCCGAGAGGCCTATAATTTCTTCTTTATTTTTAATGGTCTTTCCTTCTGCTATGAGGAATCCCCTTTCTCTGTATATAGCCCCGTGGACATGGGCAGTCTCAAAGGCATAGTGATTGTCTGTATAAATATTGATCCTCTTACCTTGGCCAATATTGAGGGCTTGGGTCAGGGCAATAAGTTCTGCTTTCTGTGCCAATGTCCCCTAGGCTGAGGTCGTTGCCAAAGTATCAGGTTGGCTGTTACTACCGCTGCTCTAGCATATCTAAGTCCATCCTTGACAAAACTACTTTCATCAGTATACCAGGTGGCATCTGCATTACACAGCGGGGTGTCCTTTAGGTCTTCGCGGTCTCCAGGTACCTGTGCCAAGATCTCAGAACAGTCACTTAAGGGGGCCTGAAGGTCAGGCGTAGGCAGCAAGGAAGCTGGACTTAGAGTCGTGGGTGGCTGGAAAACAATCCTGGCAGGATTGAGTAAGAGATCTTGATAGTGAGTTACATGGGCATTGCTGAGCAATCTGTCAGGGGCTGCTTCAGTCCTCCCTCAGTAGCGTGGGGGTTTGTGATGGTTAACTCTTGTCCTAAGGTCAATTTGTCAGCATCTTTAACAAGAAGTGCAGCGGCAGCAACCATACGCAGGCGGGGTGGCCATCCGGCAGCTACAGAATCTAAATTTTGGGCAGATATGCCACAGGTCTGCGCCAGGAGCTCAAGGTCTGCGTCAGCATCCCTTTAGCCATTCCTTTTTCTTCATCAACAAACAGCTGGAAGGGCTTAGCAATACCAGCGAGTGCAAGGGCTGGTGCTTCCAGCAATGTTTCCTGCAAGTCTTTAAAGACTCGATCTTGGGCCTCTCCCCAGAGGAATTTGGAACATCCTCTCATAGCATCATATAAAGTCTGGGCTCTGGCTGCAAAACTTGGGACCCATAGTCTGCAGAACCCCACTGATCCCCAAAATTCCCACACTTGTCTAGGGTTTTAGGAATTGGAATTCTCAGAATTGTCTCTTTTCTCTCCTGTGACAACCATCTCTGTCCCCCTTTGATAATGTACTCCAGGTACTGTACCTCAGCCTGGTATAGTTGTGCCTTCTTGGCAGAGGTGCAGTATCCTAGCCCACTGAGGGTTTTTAATAGGTCTGTAGTGGCTGCTACACATTCTGCCTCTGAGAATGCAGCTGGGGGTAAATCATCCACATGCTGTAAAAGTGTCATGTTTGGGTGGTGAGAACGGTGCTCACCCAAGTCCTCATGGAGTGCCTCATCAAAGATGGTGGGGGAGTTCTTGAATCCTTGAGGCAATCGAGTCCAAGTCAGCTGACCATTGACACAACTGTCTAGATCATTCCATTCGAAGGCAAAATAATCTTGGCTTTTTGGAGCCAGAGGGACACTGAAAAGGGCATTTTTTAAGCCCAGGACAGTGTACCAGATACGCTGAGGGGGTAGAGAGCTGAGTGGTGTATACGGGTGTGTCACAGTTGGATGAATGTCATGATTCTCTTGTCGACCTCTCTAGGTCTTGGACTGGACGACAGTCTCCAGTCTGGGACTTTCTAACTGGTAAAAGGGGCATATTCCAGGCTGACTGGCGGGGCCTCAGTACTCCTGGGTCTAGCAAGTGGCATATATGTGGGGTAATGCCTTTTTGGGCTTCCAGAGGCATGGGGTATTGGCGGACTCTGACCGGGTCTGCACCTGGCTTTAGTTCAACAAAAACTGGAGACCTATGTTTTGTCAATCCCATACCTCCTGTCTCTGCCCATGTCTCAGGAAACCATTGTGACCAGTCATGGATTTCTGGGTCAGTATCAGTTCGCTGGGGTTGTTGGAGGTGATATTCATCCTCCAACTGGAGGCACAGGACGTGAATGGGATTTCCTTTTTTTATCTAGCACTTCTGTGCCTTTGTCAGAGAAATGAATGTGTGACCTATTTTTGTTAGGAGATCACATCCCAGGAGAGGAAAAGGGCAGTCTGGTATAACCATAAAAAAGTGGGATACCCGGCCCATGCCTAGATCTACCATTCTTCTGGTAGTCCACGTATATTTTTTTCATTCTGGCTGCCCCCTGTACCCATGATTTGCGAGAGTCCAGGGGTCCCATTGGTGACAGCAGATTAGAGTGCTGAGCCCCTCTATCTATCAAGAAGCTTTCCCTTCCACTTTCAGGGTTACTCTGGGCTCAGGGAGGGGTGCCAAAACCCATCCCCCCTATTTATTATCCCCAGCCAAGGCTGGGACAGCTGGCTTGGGTCTCGAATTTTTTCTTTTTTGGACAATCTCTGACCCAATGGCCCTGTTCCTTACAGTAGATACACTGGTCCTTGTCTACTTTGGGACATTTGTGCCCGACATGTTTGCCTTTCTTGTCTTCATTTCTGGTTGACCGTTGTTGGAGCTGGTGGCAGTGGTCGCCTCTGTCTGAGGTGTCCATGGCTTAGCCAGTCCTTGTCTTTGACATTTCTCAGCTTTGATCTGCTTTTCCTCTGCACTTTCCCTATTATTATATACCCTTTCTGCCACCTCTACCAGATCCTGGAGAGATTTTTCTCCTAGCCGGTCCCTTTTCTGCAGTTTCTTATGGATGTCAGGAGCTGATTAATATATGCCATCATAACTGCAGAACGACTAAATTCGGCCTCTGGGTCCATAGGTGTGTGCTGACGGAAGGCTTCCAGACCCCTTCCTAGGAAGCCAACGGGGCTTTCTTCTGGTCCGAGCTACACTATAAACCTTAGCGATATTTGTAGGTCTGCGTGCAGCAGCCCAGAGACCCCCCAACAGAGCCCAGCAGTAAATGAGGAGATATCCCCTAACTTTAGCCGAGTTATAGTCCCAGTTAGGCCGCGTGAGGGGAAATCTAGCGTCAATCTCAGCAGGGATTGTGGTAGGGTCCCCATTGATGCCAGGAACCAACTTCTCAGCCTCATTTTGAATCCTCCCTCGTCTTTCTTCTGTGGTGAAAACGACCTGCAGAAGCTGCTGACAGCCATGCCCAGTGGGTTGGTGGGTGAAGAGAACAGTCTCTAACAGGTTAACCAAACCTTTAGGGTTTTCTGAAAAAGGGGGGTTTTAGGTTTTCCAATTATGGCGGTCACTTGTGGCGAACGGCCAATACTGAAAGGTCTGGTCACCATCGTCGTCTACTAGTCCATATGCCCGTAAGGACTGGACGGTGGCGGAGTCAGGGGCAGTTGCTCCTCAGCAGCTACGGGGTCCTTCCAGCTGGCCCCACATCCACCCCGGGGCTGAACTGGAAGCCGGGCTGAATCAGGAGCCAAAGCCGGAGCCCGGGCCTTGGCTGGAGCCCTGGAAGGGGGAGGACTCTCCTTCCCGTGGTTTCTTGGCTGCTGTCAAGATCGCTTGTTTGGGAAAACTTGAGGGGAGAAAGGCTTTTACCCAGTCAGGTGGATTCCCCACCAGATCTTTCCAGACTACTTGGTCAGGATGTACCACTCCTGGGAGAAAGATGATTTGTTCCACCCGGCCAATGGTCTCCAGGTCAAAGGTGCCCTCCAGCGGCCAGCCAACGTTCATTGTCGGCCATTCAGAAGGAGAGAGTCGTCATCTTTGCCTTCTTTACTTCTAAAGACAGATTATGTGCCCGCACACGCTCCTCTTTAAAGTCTGTAAGGACCAAGTCTAGGGGCTTAGATGTAGATGGTCCCATCTCGTCAGTCAGTTTCAGTCAAGTGGAAGAACGATCCCACACAGAACACAGAGGTAAGAGCAGACTCACACAAGGCCAGCCAACAGATCCCTGCAGTAGGTCGGGAGAGAAACTGAAACCAAAAAGATGGTGTTACAGCTGGCGGTGCACAGGGTGCAGGGAGCGGAGGGGCCGGTCGGGGTGCGACACCGGCAGCTCAGCCCCCTGCGAGGCTGGGCGCGGGCCGGCCAGGAGTGTGTGGCGGGGCTGGCGCCGGCCGTGCTCTCCCGGCGGCTCAGCCCTGCCCACTGTTTCCTGCTCTGGGTACTGGTGACCCACAGGCACCTGTGCCCATCTCTCGCGCTCATTCGGTCCCCCGCCCCAACAGCCCCAACCGCGCAAGCTTAACCGACCAGCGCGTGTCCAGACCGTTGGGCAGGGGAGGAAACAGCTGGTTGTAGGCTAGAGAGTTTTAACTTAAAAGCCAGTTTTTTCTTTTCTCCTGAAATCAGAAAGCTTATTTAACATACACAATTCCAAACACAGGAAGCACACACAAGCACGCGCAAGCACACACACACACACACACACACACACACACACACACACACTTCTGGTGGCGGGGGGAGGGGAGTGATGGCCTCACCATGCTGCCTGAAGGACCATCTAGCCTCTTCAGATTTGCCAGGGGGACACAATCCCCACTGGCTACAGAAGGATTGGCACCCAGATATCAGGAGACTCTATTTCTCCCAGGGAGTGGAGAGTAAATCCAGCCCCCTGGGACCCCGACCTTCCAAGGTGCATCCGCCTAGCCTGTTCTCTGGGTCGTTACAAAGTTACAGAGTAACCTCGAGACCTCAGAATTTAACGGCCGTTTTCAGACAAACAGACAAACGTCTTACCGTTTGCTTAACCACTTTTCACAAGCTGACCCTGACTTTCAGGAAATGAAATGAAAACTGGCAGAAGAATCAATTCGAAGATCCACAGTCCAGAAAAGGAGCCACTGCTCTTTTCTGGGACACCACCTCAGTATCACTGGTAAGTCCCCATTGCCTGACATACTGGTAAAGCCAACTTTTGAGGGTTTAGGGCATTAAGTCTATGCTAAATGTGAAATGTCAACCCTCGCTTTGAACTTTCCCTATTCAGAGCATCAAATGAAGACTTCACTGGATTTTACAGTGGCTTTCTGATTTTTGGTAGTCCATCCAAGAAGGGAGTTTGAAAGTTGTTGTATACTGTTAACGATTGTGTGCTCAGGTCCTGCCTGAAATACCATGATTGTTTATGAAAAGTATCTTTAATAAAGCTGGATATAGTTTGGCTTGGAAAAAAGAAAATCTTACCAGTAATGAGACTGTCTGGTCTTGGGAGTCCTGGGAGTCCTGAGCTTCCCAGCCAACGCACCAAATGTGCCCAGTTCGCAAGACCCCAAGGAAGACCTCAGGAGCCGATTCTGATGAAAATACATGAGAGTCCTTATTGCAAGCTCCAGCCTGGGGCCTCCTTTTTTAGCACAGTGGAGGTAGGGAAGAGCTCTGAATGCTCTTTGCTCTTGGTTTTTTATTGACAAAAGTAAATAAATAAAAAAAATAAAAATAAAAAATCATGAAATTGCAACAAGTTGCTTACCATGGAAACTAATTGGATGACATTTAGTACAGAAAAAATTGTGAGCTTGTGATTGGAGAAAGTGTGTTTTAACGGTTAGTACAGCTATATGGAATGTCCTTATCAGCTAGATACATTTGCTCTAACAGTTAGTGCAGCGAAAATTTTTCATTTTCGGACTAGGAATCCTGTTTGCTTTACTCATTGCTAAGAAACTGCATTGATCCCTGCTTATCCAGAAACCTGGGGGCCTTGCAGGGTCAAAATGGCATTACTTTGGTTCTTCAATTGTTTCACTTGTGTTCAACAATTTTTGCATTTTTTTCCTATTCCAGTATTTCATGCACTTTCTGGAAAGCCCTTGTATGGATTCTGGAGACACAATCTCTTCATTTCACCTATAACTCTCTTCTTTTCTTCTTATATTTGTCTTGATTACTGAAGTTTTTCTGCCTTCTTCTGATTTGAGGGTGGAGCTCTGCCTTGCTTTTCTCTATCCTACAAGTATTTTTATTTATTTATTTTTATTTATCATGCTTCCCATTGTAACCCTCAGTCTCAATCTGTGCTCTCCCTATCTCTACCCCTCTTGGTTTATTAATATTGTTGTTATTTTTATTTTTCCTTTGAGACAGGGTCTCACTCTGCAGCCCAGGATGGGTCCCAAACACACTATGGAGCCCAGGTTGGCTTTGGACTCATGGCATTCCTTCTGCCTCAGTCTCTTGAGTTCTGGGATATAGGCATGTGCCACAACACCTGGGTTATGTGGTGCTGGGGAATTGAACTTGGGTACTTAGCACTTGATTTAGTGCTTGCTAGGCAATTACTTTAATGATGAGCCATTCCTCCACTGCAATTGAAGAATATTTTGTTAAATAAAAAAGCCAGGTGTAGAAACAAGTTTGCAATGTTTTCTCTCCTATATGGAAACAAACGAACTAATAAATAAATAAATAAATAGAAAAAACAACTCAAATAGAAAACAGACTACAGAAATGTCACAATTAAACCCATTGATTCCTATGAATAAAATATGTAATGTGCATTAGAAAAAATTTGGTCGATAAATTTTTTTTTTCATTTTCTTGCCCCCAACAACTATGGGATGCCAAAATAGAAGGCCTCACACTTCCCAGGGACATCAGCACATCAGAGGAAGGTCCATTGGCACTCAGTGGTTAGAAGGGAGGGCAAGCACTGGCAGACACCATTCTCTCCGCTCTCTCCTGGATTACTTGCAATAAGCATGCTTCTCAAAGGCAAGACTGTACGACTGAGTCAGCACAGACAAATAGGCTCAAGCATTTCATCAGGAACACTCTTACCTTTGATTCTATGAAGATATACAAATCCAGGGATATTGATAATAAATCTTTCTCTTGTTGAGTCAATCTCACTGTCAAGTTTAGAATGGATACATGAGAAACTCATGTTGCAGCTACTAAAGCTGGTTCATTTCAGTTGCGTGCATTATTGCATTTCTGAGGTTAAAATCATTTATGAGATAAATAATATTTCAAAGAGGAATAATAACAAGGATATGGATAATGAAAACTGAAAGACCAAAATATGGGAATAATTGAGAGAATTAAAGACAGGTGTTCATATATATTCACTGAGCCATCCTTTCTCTACAATTCCTGTTCCCTTTTTTTCTTCTGAATATCCTTGTGAATAGATAATGCTCTTTGTTAGTAGCTGGTGAATGTATATGCAAGTAAAGATGAGTGTACAACTTGTGTCGTGTGTGTGTGTGTGTGTGTGTGTGTGTGTATTTTATTTTTCCCCTCAGTACAAGGACATCCACTGCTTCCTTATTCTGCTTGCCAGTGAAGCTGCTTTCATTGAGAAGTTTCACAAAGCCCCCTGTCATTGACTTGCCTTCCTCCTCAGGTGACATTATTTACTTAGAGATATTGCATGTTGACAAATTTGCAGAACCTTGCTGCAGTGTGTTTTTATTTTACAGTACCTGGCAAAAGGATGTGAGGTAATTTTTCTGTAGAACTGTGCAACCAGGACACTTTTTTTCCCTTTGATAAAGAAAACGTAATGGGATGTTTCCACCACATTATAAATATGATGGTGCAGTGAAAAAAGGGGTGGGGGGTCAATCATTCTCATCTTCCCACGATAGTGGAAAAACAAAGGGTGTTTGAGCCCCAGGGAAAGGTTTTGCTGATGACTGTACTTGAAGCTGTTTCTACCAGACCAGATGTAGTGGTGTATGTATCTTGCAATCATGAGAGTCGTCTAATTGTTTTTCACTGACTGTTTACCAAGATTGCTTATAAATGTAATGGCTTGAATAGAAGGACAGATCAAATATTCCCACTACTCTTAAAAACATGTGTCCCCCTTCACTGTGACTATGCATACTCAAGTTAGGAAAAAGCTGAAAGGTGGAAGAAACAGGTTGTTACTAAATCTTAGCATAACGTGGCTTTCGGGCAATCCAGAAGAAATAAAGAAAAGACAAGGAAGAGAAGGAGGATGGGGGAACTAGGAAGAAGAGGGGAGGCAGAAAAAACGATTGAAGGAGGAGGAGGAGAAGGGGAAGAAATAAAGAAAAACCTTTCAGGTCAAGTATTCAGAACTTAATATAAAGATAATATCACTACCTCAGGACCTGCTCTGAACATAGCAAGCAGGGTGTCATTGATTTAAGAAGCCAAGACATCTGAGGGATTGTAGAGAGGAAATTTCTAGCAATAGTAAAAGTACTATAAAACAGTCACATGTGGCACTCACCTTGTAGCATCTCTGCTCTTCCTGTAAAAAAAATGGCAGATCATTTTAATAAAGGTGATCGATCATTATGACTTTGGGAACAAGTGTTGTTCCATTCACTGTGTAACTCCTGATCCTGAAAAATATCCTGAAATTTCACTACAGTGCTGTGGTCTGTAAGGTTTTGCTCTGTAGGCTGTTTGATCACCTTCCTTCCTTTCTTTTCTTCCTTTCTATGCTTCTTTGTTTCTTACTTACTCTCTCTGTCTTTCTCTTCCTCTCCTCCGTATCTGAATCTCAACATGTGCTTGTATTATGAGTCTTGCGTTTAGGCCAAAGGACTCATCAAGGTTTCAAAATCTTAAACTACTTTCTATAGATAATTACAGAAGAACATAAACAAATATGTCCAACATTTCCATGTGGAAATGACTTGCTGGTGGCCCCAAAATTGCATCCTATCTGGGCTTTATTGAAATGCTTAATTCACAATGGCACAAGACCTCATTAGACAAGTAGCAATGCTGTCAACTGAGGTAAAATATTTAGCCTTTTATTGTCAACTGTAGACTCAAAATGTGACAGTCTAGGAATTAGCCAATTTTGCAAATAAAATGACTTACTAAAACAAGCCTTCAATAATTTAGGAGGCTAGTAGTTTGTTGTTGACAGTGAAATGCCATTTTTTTCCCCAGAGGAAATGAGTCTCTGAAAAAGAACATCATATGCCAGTTATCAACATCCTCTAATTTCATCAATAGAATTTGAAGAGGTTTTTGAATAACTGAAATTAACTATCCACTTCTCTCTTTGTCATTATTTTGACAATACAGAGAATAACACTTAAGGCATTAGACGTGCCAGGCAGACTCTCCACAGCAGTACCATAAGTCTGGCCTGCTGCATTTTGTTTACTTAACTGTCATGATAACACATTAAAAATGCACCTGTAGTATTAGAAAAAAGATGGTACTAATACAACATTAAACCAGAAGTTGAGATTAAACTAAAAAAAAATCACACACTGGATCTCTTAATTTGTTCCCATGTCTCCAATGTTGTGACAACGTTCTCACAAGATATAAATACCCAGCACTCCCCATGGAGTCATCAAACTAGCTCCGAAGGATTATTATCCAACCTTCATCTTATGCTTGAGCAAAGCCGCCTCCTAAATCCTGCCCCAAATCCTTAACATATTTGACTAAATAATGGATTTGCCTAAAATTGGGGTAATTTTCTTAAGACAGTGTTTCTCATACAATGAATTCAAAGTTCTTTACTCTTCCTCATTTTCTGATTCTCTTTATGACAAGATAAAATGTATCTCTTGACATTTATTTCATTGGCAATTTTCTGAATAACTAACTTTCCTAAAATTCCTGAAATTCTGAGTACATTTTCAGTCTATTCTTCAGCATTCACTTCCTTTGCAGTTCACTACAGGAAGTTATAGCTTCCAGATCATAAAAAAGAAGAAAAAAACCAAAACAGCAATATGGCAGATGTGGCAGGGATTTTGTGGATGAAAGAAAAGAAGAATAAATACACATCTAAAGATGATGTACAGATGCATAAAGTTGCAAACTCTCAGGTTTCTAGGTTGTAAGATTTGTTGTTTTCTGAATGAGGAGATCAGTAAGGAAGAAGGCATTCTCCTCTGCTCCTTAATTTAACAATGTGTTGCTGTGAGGAATATGTGCATTGTGTTTTGATTTTTTTTGGCAATATCAGTTGCTACCAGAATCTAAGAAAAAATTCATGTATGAAATCATGTTCAAATCAATCTTGAGTTATTGCTTTATAAGTTTCTGGCTTGTGTATAAAAACCAAAATAGTTTAATTATGTATGTCAGCATTCAGGCTAGATTGTGAAGATAACATTGCAATTTCTAAGAACCAAAGTACAAATAAATTTGTCTATTTTAAATGAGGAAAGTATGATCAAGATTTCCTAAAATGGTGTAAAGAAGCACAAGCTCCAATTGTGTGTCAGACACTGCAAAGAATTTTTCCACAAATTTTTCATAAGTCCTTATTCTTTAGAAGGTATCTCCAATATAGGGTGTTTCCCTCTTTTTTTGTGAAGAGGCATTGTCTGAACTCAATATAAACTATATAATATAGTTAATATGAATAAGCAAAAACTTTTTCAATTTTTATTATGGTATTTAAAAATAAAATAAAATATGGCAGACTGAAAGTTGGACATGCTCATAAACAAATGTCATTACTCCAAATCTGAAGGTAAGGAAGCTACATAGCTAAGCCTAAGGCTCATAGTTATTGAGAGTGTCTGAGTAGTGATGGTGCAAGAGGGGCATAGGTGGCTTAAATCTGTAGCAAGGGATCAAAGGAATGCTAACAGCAGATAGGACTTAAAATAATTGACCACAAGTGGCAGCCTGGAAGAAAGGAATCTCTAGACAGCTTACTGGGGTGAAAACACAAATATTCAGCCTGAATACTGTCTTCCAAATATGTGTTTATTAACTTCAAGCCCTACTGCCCATCTCCGCAAAATAATGTAGCTATTCAAATAACTCTATGTAAAGTTTATGTATATTTTATCAAGTGAAAGTGCCTTAGAAATTAAAATAACTTTAGGAAATTTCATATATTTCATAAAATTGTTTTGTATGTTTACTCATTGTAAAACAAATTTGAATGCTATGTGAATATTTTTTGATGCAGACCCTTTAGAGAAAGGAGTAGCTCCCAGAAAGGAGCAGTGCAGAAGGCACTCAACCTTTCTACTGCACGTAATTGTCATACATGTTTTTCTCATAGGGAGATCGAATGCTTTGTCACCAGGAAAAACCTGATATAAAAAGGCCAAAGAAAATATTTATTTAGACCTTCAAACATTTACATAAATTCCATTGCAACACTTCACTGAAAAAGAAGTTCAAAAGTTCAATGTTATAAAGACTAATTTATGACATCCTCTTAACAATTTTAACCATATCAGCTTGAGATTGCCAATATACATAATATAATATATAATTTCATTGTCTTTCAATAATTATTAAGTACAATAGATATATGTACACATGTCAGTATAAAACAGTCATTCTTTTTATACAATTCATTCTCTCTTTTCCATTAATAAGCTGTTTTATAATTGTCAGATCAGACCTACAGTGCAAAATATATACATAGTCAATTGTGCATTGACTTTTTTGTGACTTTTACTGTATAATAAAAAAAACCTATAAATTTAAGTATATAAGTCTTTCAGATTTTCTGGACTTCATTTTTTAACAAATTTCTCTCCTAAACAACAAATGTGCTGTCAGGAGCCATGGCATCCCTGGCTGTTGGTCAAGATGCATGGACATGTGTTTGTCCCTGGCCCTTGCTTTCTCTCTGTGCTTCTGGCTGTCATAGCTTGAGCAGCTCTATCTGCCACTGTACCCTTATGCCATGCATTTTCTGCCTAGGAACAGGCCAACCATGGACTAAATCCCCAAAACTGTGAGATAAATTAAATGTCTCCTCATTGAATTTATAGAGCTTGTGTGTGTGTGTGTGTGTGTGTGTGTGTGTGTGTGTGTGTGTGTGTGTGTGTTTTGTGGCAATAACATGAAAAATGCTTTTTAATATAACACACAAAAGAATTTCCTGTACTGAATCCACATTGTCTATCTCCAGATTTGCATGAAACAACTTCCACTAGATAAAGGGTGCCCATTCCTTCAAACGAGTGTTTCTAGCAACCCTGAGTTACCCTGAATACTAGCATGAGGTCATCTATAAATCACAGAGCCCTGGCCACCTTGATATAACCAGCCCACTGAGCAGACCTCTGGAGAGCATCTGGTGATGATGAGTGTCTAATAATAGAGAGCCTTTATAGATACTTCTTGTGTGTCTGGTAATAGAGAGCCTTTATAGATACTTCTTGTTTTACATTGTATAAATTTAGATACTTCTTGTCTTATATTGTATAAATTTTGTTATTTATTATTTGATGACTCTTTAGGAATAGTTGCTGAGAGATGTTACCCGACTTAGATACATAGGATAGTCCAAGTCTAATTTTAACCATGAAAAGAAAAGAAAAACGCAAACATCTGGAAGATACATCTTCACCTAGACCTGGAAAAATAATAAAAGGTATGAGCTAATATATTTTTGGGAATAGAACAAACAGGAATTGTCACTTGAAATGGGAAGAAGGACACAATACTATTAACTAGTGAAGGAGGGAAGGAGAAAGAATTTGTATGTGTGTCTTCCTCAGGGCTCAGGGTATCTGAGAGGGAAGTTTCAAATGATCTACTTCTCTTCTTGTGGCTGTGGACCTGAGCTAACTATCTTGGGTCACTCTGAATTACTCTATCACAGACACAGTCTAGACTGAGTTTTTCCTTAAAAATGCTTTTTTGTGTCATCTCATACCTTGAGGGAATTGGTGATGAACATGGATATGCAGCTTTTTTATGAAGAAGAAATGAGATTCATAGACATAAAAAACAAGTTTAAACTCTGGAATATTGCACAAAATACATAAGTCATATCCAAGCTATTTTTTTTCAATAGTAGAACTTACTTGTTACAGATTGTGATGAGGCACACAAAGGGCTCCAGTGTGAAATGTAAGAAAAACACAGGGTATCCACACAGCATCACCCATACACAATACACTACCATTAATATTGATTAATAAGATACAATGTGCCTCTTTAGGAAAAAAAAAAAAAACCTGAAACCAAACAGTTGTGGTTACCATGCAGACAAACAGTAAACAAGTAACTGCTATGAAGGAGGACCACTGCTCAGCGGAGGGAGGGGGCAGATGGGAGCCAACCTCAACATTTCAAAGAGTGTAACATGATATTTCAAAGTTTGGGACTTAGATTTTTTTCATGTTGGGGAGAATTCTGGAAAGAACATTGTTTTCATGTCATCTTCATGAGTATGGACATAACATGAGTATGGAGATAAGCCAAGGTGTTATTTGTAGACTGTTAAAAAGCTAATCACTTACACCAACCCTCCCACATGCAGATAAGCACAACAATAAACAAGCAGAAGATATATCAACATCTAACTTAGTCTAAATATCTACCAAGTAAGAATTTCACATCTCACTCACACATCGCAGAAGGGCTCCATTCGACAAGAAGAAACTATATTAGAAGATTATCCTTCTCTTTAAAATTTAAATTCAGTGTGCATGGAGTTCAAAAATAGAGATATCAAATATGAGTTAGTACAAAGTCTGGGACTGATGAAAATATTCTCATTATGATTAGTTTAATATCTGAGACTGATGATAATATTCTCATTACTGACAGACAGCTTTCATAGAGATCATGGGTTATTAACACAGGTCAATTCATAAAGAAAAAACACAAAGAGAGAGATTTATGTGGCAGTGGAAGAGTTACTTAATACTTCTACTCATTTTCTTTAATAAGAAGCGTAAAGGCCTGGTCAGAGACATAGATAGTATAGGACTGAGTCTGAGTTAAAACTTCATGGCTAACTGAGTCTGCTTCAATGAACAATTGCACAAATACAGAGATCTGTTACCTCTACTGTCACAGTAAGTGTCATGCTAACATTAAACATTTAGGAATAAGAACCCATATTAGAATCACCATGAGGGTGGGATAACATATGCTTTCTGAGTATGTCAAAGAGTAGACTCATTTTTTTTTTTTTCACAATACACTGACAAATACCAAAAAAGACTTACACCTCTTACGCTTATTTAATCTCTGTTAAGGAGAATCTCAAAATGATGATCCGGAAAGTGAAGAAAAATTCCTGGACCAACACAAAGAACGCCAAGCAAAGGACAGTCAGGCCTCTTCCTGCACAGGTAATGCAGGTATGAGAGGGCAATTGGGCTGGGTTTAGGAGGTCCTCTGGTGTCTGGAGAATCCCAAACTGAGTTGCGTGGCTCTGCTCATGTGTCGATACAAGCCTGTCCTGTCTGGGAAGTAAGCGTTCATGCTCCTGCGCAGAGTTGGAAAGTCATCAGAGCAAGGAAAGTATCTCCAAGTGGAAAACACACCATGGGCAAGTCTAATCCAAGACACACCGAAAATGACACGGTCCTGTGAGCAGAGACAAGTACCCTACTGTGACATCAGCGGCTGTGGGGGCGCCCGAAGCCAAAGTGAGCCAAACTAATAGAATTCTCGGAGACAGAGTCGAGACACGGCAGATAGAGACAGATCACAGGGACACACCACATTCAGAGATTTTAATAACCAATAGTTACACACTTATCACTGCACTGGCCCATATGCACTTCCTCCCTGCGATTTCTTCAAAATCCTCTAAATGTATATAGGTCTCTTGCATTTTTCTACACCAAGACTACATTTTCCACTTCTTTTTTGTAACTGTAAATTTAGACGTGCAAAACATTATTACATACTATCTGACTGGCTTCTATGATTCATTATTGTGATTGTGAATCTCATCAATATTACATTTGATATTAGAGTATTCATTTACTTCATTGCCTATCTTCCCTGTTGTGAAAAAAATAATGGATCTGCTGGTTATATTTTGCTAGGCATTAGGGTTGCTTTCAAAATGGAGAGAGACTAAAATAAAATTATGAACTCTGTTTCTTCTCATGTGTTACTTAGTCAAATTATGAGGTTTTATATTAATAATACTCTTTATTTTCTAAAGAAATCAGATTAATAACCTCTTAAGCTTATATACTCTTCTCTATACTTTCATTTGTTATATCTCCATACTCTGGAATTTTCAAAATTCCTGGTATCTTTCTGTATACACGCTTACTTTTGTAACTTCATTTCCTTTGACCTTACATAGAATGTAATTGTTTGAACTTCAAAGGCAATATTCTTACTACTTACACTGTAGAGCTTAAAAACAGTGAACAGTACACATATATACACACAAATCTTCAATGCAAGAAACATAGTCCAAATGAAATTATATGTCATTTTAATACAAGGACTCAAAACTAAACATGAGTCATTTCCAAACAAATATCCCATATTAAAATTTTAAATACCAAGTCAATCTCATCTTAAACCCTAACCCAATTTTGAATAACGTGCTCTAAAGTTATATATATACTACACACAGTGTAGTCACCACACACCTCCGTACTGCATCGTGGGGCATGGGGCATCTTAGGGCAGAATCCACTAAAACACTCAGAATTGAAAGCATTTCCTGCTGGAGCTGTACCTCCATGTACAAGATAGAATACTCCTGGAGAGAGTTCTGCAGAAATAGTTTGGGGAGAGCAGGAAGAGAACAACAGAATAGAATCAGAGGTTTCAGCCATCATCTCTTGATCACTCTGCTCCATTATTGCAGAAAAACTCTTGTCAAAGACACTGGCAGAAAGAGTTGGAGCTGGGAGAGGAACAAGGTGGAAGCCAGGACAATACGAAAGCTTAGACCTTGACCAAAGCCCCTTTGTTCAGCAACTGACAAAAATGACTCCTTCCCTTCAGAAAGGCCTAGAATCTGTTTCTAAAGTCATAGTCCATGCAATTTCTATACACTTCTGAAGAGATTCCTAAAAGATGTTAATAGGAAGATTAATATTCCAGGGAAAAGTGGAAGAAAAAGAATTAGGGAAAAATCTGTGAAGGCTTTGCTTGAATGTTTAACAGCACCAACATGCACAGGTCCTAGGTTTCCTCAAACGATTTTTAACTGTCCACACAGCAAGCTGTTTTCTGTCCATATTTACAACTATACCTCTGTATATTTACCAAAATAAATGAAGAAAAACATAAATAATTAGTCATAAAAATTGTCCTCCATAGTCTTTATTGACATCATTTTGCATGAGGATTTTGAGTCTATAATAACTTCTAACCTTTAGCGAAATGTCATACTCCAGGCATGGCTTGGTTCCCATTGTCCACACACATCTCCAAAAACTGTTACGCACAAGATGCCCAGCCGCAGTGAAATCCACCAGATACACTTAATGTAATTCTTCTTTTATTTAGAGAGGAACTTTAGACCCTTAATGTTAGTAATTCTACTTCATTTAGAGAGGAGTTTAATGGGTGGTAACAATGTCAGAGAGGGATGCTCACTCTGCACATCCTGCTTTCACATGACAAAGGCCTCACACTATCCTATGTACTGATGCTTTTGTTGTTCTTATTTAACTCTCAAGGATGTGAGAGGCCTGAAGAGGATACCACTGAGACAAGTCAGGCAGACAAGATTTTGGGGCCTCCGCTGTCTACTCTGACTGTAAGTTCATTCCTCTGGAGAAGGATGGGAGGGCAGATGCGCAGGGCACCTGGGCTTGCCCAGGAGGTGCAGGGAGCTGCTTGCCTCGTTTCTGCTCACTTCACGCTCCCTCAAGTGGAAATGTGCCTTCAATAACAGGACGTAAGTCCTGAGACTGCCCTTGCATGTGCACGCTGAGGCAGCCGTGGTGAGACAGGGGACCACACTTGCAGGTGTGTGGCTATGTGATCCAAACCTCCATTCTCAGTCTGGCAGGGATTAACGCCTCCACACAAGTCAAATTCACACTCAGCAAAGATGGCCCAGTTTTCCTTTCCTCTTGCCCTTTTTCTTGTCCTAATAT
The DNA here is from genome assembly GCA_004027205.1 of Ctenodactylus gundi. Taxonomy (NCBI): domain Eukaryota; kingdom Metazoa; phylum Chordata; class Mammalia; order Rodentia; family Ctenodactylidae; genus Ctenodactylus; species Ctenodactylus gundi. The sequence continues at coordinate 190,155 of PVKB01001576.1, forward strand.
ATCCCTGTCCTCACTGTCTTTCGGGTTCCCAGCTCCATCACATGAGTAAATCTTCTCTTTCAAGCCTGCACATACAGTCCTTAGATTCACCACTTTACACACAAATCCAGGAAGCAGTTTCACATTCCCTTAACAGACAACCTGCTTTAATGATACAATACTAGACCGACAATTAGTGCATTTCATGGACTGATCATTTTCTTCCCAAATGTTACAATTTCCCCCTTTCCTTTAGTGGCACGTTCTGAGCTTATACACACTTACCAAGCACTTAAGACTCATTGCGACATGGTTTACAGCATTTGTCACTCATATGACCTCCCACCCATTGCCACACGCCCTAACACCTGACACACACACAAGTATGGTCACCAGTGCTCCCTTTGTGTAATAGCAGACACTCTCATCAGGTATATACAAGAACTTCAAACACACATCAATTCCCATGAGACACATTGCAGACCACATAGGAATCACGTGTGCACACTCGGCACAACACCTACCACACGCAGATGTCTGAACCTTCCCAGATCCTCGCGCTTCTATCCCACATGCACACATGTCCATTCACGTTCCCATCTTATCTCCTTATGTTTGGCAAACCTCTTCCCTGGACATCAGTGACATTTCCGAAAATGTTTCAGGTATTGAACACACGGAGGTGCCCCCAGAACGACCATGACTTGACAAGCAGTGGGATGAACTTATCTCATCTATCTACTGGGACACCTTCTTCCAGCGACAGTGGCCACCCGAACTCCTCCCATTCTGTGGGCTAAAGAAAAGTCGTCCATATGGACTCCCTTGGGGTCAGAGTCAGAAGGGGCACAGCAGGTTTAAAGGGGAGAGAAGAGGTGGAGCCCAAAACGAATGAGAATTCAAAAATGGACTCAAGTAAGGAAAACCCCACAGACAACACCGAGTCTTTGGTGACAGCTGAGGACCTCTTCCAGGCTGAGGTGCAGGCTTCCGGGGTTGAAACACCCGAATACCTGATGACGACCCAGACGTGTTCTTTAGATGCTTGCAGTGCCTCGGGGTTTTGGCCAGCATGGCTCTCCTTCGGGAGCACGTGGAGGCCGAGGGCCAGGAGGCCGCTGACTGCACTGCTTTCTATTAAAGCTTTGGGAAGCAGCGGGACAGAGGCAGACGACAAGAGTGAGGTTAGTGAGGCAGGAGAGGAGATCAGAGAGCGAGGAGGAGGGAACAAGCCGCGGTTCGCTTACTCGTGGTATTTGCTTAGGGATGCTCATCACTGCAATCTTTCGCACTGTTCTTAAGTCCTTCAATTACATAAAAATTACATAGGAAGACGTTTTGTTTATATTTTGACAAATTATTTTTGTTTTGGCTTTTGTTAAATAGAAATTGAATCACTGAATTTGTTGCTGCCCAAAAAATGGGAAGGCAGTAATGATAATTCCAGCAGTGATTCCTCTACAAAATAGCGTAAAGCAGAAGCACTTTTGCCATACAAACATAGGCGATTTTTTCTCCTGATCTATTTCTGTCACTTTTGGGGTTTTCAGGGCCCGAGAGCCTCAGCATCGCTGACCTTGGCCGAGTTCCTTCCTTCCCACGAAGAAACTTTACTAATTGTAATCTAAGCCAGGTGTTGTTTAGCTTAAACATGGAACTGCTGGGTTTGGTTAATTAAGAGGCTAAAAAAATCAACTGGGGTATTCCATCCTCCTTCCTCTGCTCCTTCCCTCCCCCTGGGCGGCCCCCCGCTCTTTGAGGCCTTGCTGATTGGCCCAAGATAACTACCTTAGTCTATTTAAGCCCCTGTGCTCCCTAAATAAAGTGAGACACAGGTCACTGAAGCAACTCCCAGAGTGTGTTACTCTGTCGCCCAACCACTCCTCGGCTGTTCTGGGGTCCCCACGGGACGGAGACCCCTACAGGTCACCAATACTAGCTTTCTGCATTTTCATTTTTTGAGACAGGGTTTGTTTGTTTGTTTGTTTGTATCCCAGCCTAGTTCTGAACTGACTGTATAGCACAGACTGGCCTTGCACTAAGGGCCATCATCCTGCCTCAGTCTCCCGAGTGCTGGGGTTAAAGACATGTGTCACTCTGCACAGCTTTACGTGGTGATGGAGAATCAAACCCAGGGCCTTGAACTTACAAGGCAAGTGCTTTAGCTGCTGAGGTAGTTCTCCAGCCCCTAACTTGCTGGTATTTTAATGGGTCTATGGACTTAAAATATTTTACGGAAAAAATACTAGCCCAGGAGCTTCAGTACAAACAAGATGCAGGTCCTTAAATTACCTAATACAACTGGACTGTTTTTCTTTAATATCAGCTTTACCCCAAAGCTCATGATTTGTTTCTCTAAATACTGAAGGTGAATTAGATAGACAAAGTAGAGACATAAGATGGAAAACCACAGTAGGAAAAGGAGGAGCCTCCCACCCCCTGTAGACAGAGATCCTGAAGACCAGATGTGCAAAAGGCCGTTCAGCCGTCATGTAGCTACCAAAAGTCCACGTCTTCAGTGTTTCTGTCACTTAGCCACAATTTAAACATCCGTTGACTGTCCTCACCATGATAAAGTGTGCAACTATGGGCAAGGAATGAGGTCAAGCAGGCAGAAGAAAGGTCTCCTTCTTCAAGGACAGTGTGCCAGAGACAACAATAGCAGTAGCACCGTATTGGAAAAAGGTAAGACATCTAAGTGCATAAAGATGAACGTGTCAGTTGCGTTTTCATTGCTGTGAATAAGATAGCTGACACCCACAACTTACAAGGTATAAGATTTATTTAGCTCATCATTTCAGAAGATATCACTGCATTCATGGGCAGCTGGCAATGGTGGATGTACATGGTAGTGTCCTACCTTGAGGGACCTCTCCATGCCCCGACATAAAGGAAGTCAAGTCAGGCAGAATTAGCAGAATCTTCTACATCATGGCCCTGTGATCTACTCCTTCAAGATCAAAGCCACAAGCCCATAATCTAATGCATTCTCCCAATTTGCCACACACCTCTAATCCACCATACACCTATAATCCACCCCCCCCCCCAACTAGGTTCCATCTCCCAACAGCACAGGGTTTCATAGATATAACACCCAACTATATGAGACTTTGAGAAGATATACCACATCAAAATTGAAGCTGACAATTCAGAATAAAAAGAATGAAAGAAACTTTCATTTTGAAGATGTTGTAAGTATCCACACAATAAAATTCTTGCCAAAGCTTAGAACTAAAATAATGCTTCATGAAGTTTACAGAAAACAAGATAAACTTACCCCAAATTGGTCATATTCCCATGTAATTATGAGCAAGAGCAGGTCAGATTTGCATTGACACAATGAGTCTCTTCTCTAGGGAGCTCTCATTATCTGTCCTCTTTTGCAATGTGAGCTACAAACACCAGCAAGAAACTCTGGGAGAGAGGTAGATGAGATAAATATGCAGAGTATTGCTTTATCTTTTAAATGTTTAATAACACAAAAATTAACACAAGAAAACTATTTCTTCATATAAGCGTAAAGAAAAGTGAGGGAAACAGAAAAGTATTGTCCATACACAGATAACAGATAACAGGAGATCTTCAAAACATAAAGCAAAAATTTATAGAATGTAATATAGATATAGGCAATTCTGTGATCCACAGATGAATTCAATATGTTCCTATAAAGGAATGTCTAATTAGGCAGAATCAGAAGTATAAATCTTAACTGGTATATAATGAAAAGATAATTTTAGTTCTGTAAAAATTATCTTGAAATTTCTGAACAAAAAAGCATGACTACTGAATTGTTTCAAATATTTGAAACAAACTACTCTCAGAAAATGTGCTTTGACTTACATTCTTATGAGTTTGGTGTTACACTGTCATAATAATCAGACATTCACATTCAGAGAAGTATTGAAGACTAAACGTTCTTATAAATATAGATACCTGGGAATCAAGACAGAGACTGTGTAAGAATGCTCCAGTGGCTCTGCATTAATTCAGATGAAAGTCTGAAATTTTGTGAAAGAAATTCCTTACAGCTAGGCTGAGGAGGGCAGAGAAATGACCTACGTAGTGACCACAGGACCTATGGATAAGCAGTGGAAATAACCAACCAGGAAGACAGACAACATAGACAGGTGAGGGGTCTCTGGCTCAGTCAGAAGGATAGAGCCTGGGCCAGCTGTAGGCAGGCATTCCCAGCCAGCCTGTGGGTCATGAGTAGCAAATGCCAAGTGAGAATTCTGGTCAGGATGGTATCACGGAAGGTGTCACACAGTCTTGTGGTTGAGACAAGAAGGGCCCTTGACTCCAGGGTGCTTGAACACTGACTCATTTGGTCATGAAAACAGGGCAAGCTCTGCCTGCTGCTGCAAGGTCTCAGACCTTAAGGACTGTGGATTCAAAGCTCAGTTCTGAAGTCACAGTCAGCAACTTTCTAGGTATGTCAAGAAAAGCCGTTTGGAATCTCATTATTAAGTTCTTCTACGAGATAGACTATTGACATGACACACTTTAAGGAATTTGGGGACATTCAGGGCTGTTGACAAGGGAAGGAAGTGTGCCCTTAGCAGACAGGGAGAAACACAGTGATCCTCCTGAGAATCTGGAGATCCATAAGAGGAATCAGAAAGCAGAGATGCCAGGTCCCTAATGCTGCAGCACCAGTGGGAGAAGAGCCAGCTCCCCTGGGCGTGGTTTGCCCAGGGGAAGTGGAGTGTATGCACCTTTGGACATAGATGAATCCTGTGTTGGCTTACCCCAGCTTCACAGGAATGGCAAGAGATTTGTCGGAGAAGGGAGAAACACATCTGCAGACTAAGACACAGGAAAGGGGGAATTGGGCACACCCTGCCACCTCATGGGCACGATCAAGGTCTGTAATATAAAGACTTCTTATTCAAATAACACAGGAGAGCAATTTATTTGAACTTTGAGCTTGTTTTATTGATTTATTTTTCTCCATTTACAGAGCATGTATGTTTTCTGATATTCATGTGTGGGTATTTTCTGCTTCCTTTTCTTATTTTTTCTGTTTTCTTATCTGTTTTTGCATTTCATTCTCATTTTGGCACTTTGTGTTCTCTTCTGAAAAGTCTTTCTGTAGATTCTGGAGACATTCTTTTTCACTCACAACTCTCTGAGTTTCTTCTTACATTTATTTCTACTGCTTACACGTATCCATCTTATTGTATTTGCAAGTGAAGCTCTGTCTTGCTTTTCTCTATCCTACATGTATTTTAATTTTTTTATTCATCACACTTCCTGTGCCAATAATAATTCTCAAGTCTGCTCTCTTCTCATCTTCATCAATCTTACTAAGTGTTAAGTATTGGCAACTCACAGCCATATGTTTTCTCCTGTTGGAAATCAATAAATTTGTAGTAGTCAGACAGAAGACATTAAGGTAGATTTTTCTCTGCATTACCAGTAATATAGTTTTGCCTTGTAAAAACTTTAATAAGTTACCAGAAAATCTGGAGAGACACTTCCACTTGGAGTGTTGATCACATTTCTAAAGAGAAGACTATAATATTTGCATGAACAGATAACTTGCTATGATATTTCAACAGCTGGTGTATATTAGATTTTACTATTGATGCTCATTTCTACCCCCCGACTAAAGAGAGAATAGCAGTTGGAACCTATTAAGTGTTGATATACTTGTGTTTTGGTTTAGCCTAGGCCAGCAAAATAATGGCCATATTATTATTGATATTGTTCTGGTATTGACATTAATGGAAGCTTTTGATAAGTCAATATTATCTTTATTTAGGTAAATACTTTGATGGTGAAGATAGTGCCTTTTCATGTTAGGAGAGAAGAGTTGTGGCATCAAGACTAGTTATTGGGTTCTGTGAATAATCTGGTAGGCATAGACTACAATATTACTGTGGCCATGTGAATGGTGGCATAGATGATTTCAACATATGCCAATGAGCACCTTGTCCTGATGCCACATACTGTGCTAGTAGTTCTAGTTCTACTTCACTGAAAAGAGGAAGAGAGAAAGGTTGTCATTGGAAGAAATCTGTATGGTAAAATGAACGCTAAGCTTTGAAAATACTTCTTACATAGTAAGATATCATAAATGAACATGCTAAATACATAGTTCAAGGCTTTACACGTGATTAACCAATTATTTATTTTTCCTTAATATTATATACAACTGAATATGATACAGTGTGTTTTCTTAATGATTTATTGACATTTATTTTAATACCTTGAGAGTATTTGCTCCCTTGTATATAGCAGTCGTTTCTTAGTATAATAAATTTTCCCAATTTGCAGAATACAAAGTACAGTAAAAGCATATGGTGAAAATCTAAAAGAGATAGAGTAAAAGGCACACTGTCATTAATCTTCTGAAAATATTCCTCTTCACATACTTTGGACGTACTTATCTCACTGCTCTTGCCACTTTCTGAAGGAGTTCTGGAAGTCTTTTTTCCTCAGTGGCTTTAATAGGATTGCCAGGGCTGCCTTACTACAATGAATTGACTCAAAGTCTCTATTTTTCATGGTCCATTATGTTGGGTGAAAAATAGCCAGAAGTAGCATAGTGCCAGACCTTGTGCATCTAGTGTACTAGAACACACTGGTGTGTCTTTCTAAACATGATGTTCTAGAGAATAACCTGCACCAATGACATTTACCATATTTTTTATTCATAAACATATGCATGAAAGATTTCCAAAACTGCTGTAGCACATAGCAAGAGAAGTGGGAGCATGATCTTATCCCTCACTGCCCATAACCCCACTGCCCGTGTTACCGCCTGTCTCTGAACTCTCCCCAGAACTGCTTAATGGATAAATGTGAAAAAGTTAAAAGATGATTAGGTGAAAGACCTTAAGGTTAGAGGTCTTCCAAAGCTGCTTAAAGGTAGGCTTCAGCAGCTGCTTAAAAACGGGGAACTTAGCAACCAGCCTTAGCAGCCGAGTGGCTTAGTGTAGTACTGCCCCTTACCAAGCTTATTTTAAAAAGCACATAGACAGCCAGCCACAAAGGAAACCCGCATTTCAAGGGCCCCTTCATAACCTGCAGAAACAATCTTTAATTTCTTTCTGCATTTCTCGAAATAAAATGTCCTCTTCACAACCTGCCTCACATTGTCCAAGGTGCATTCTTTAAGCTCATAGAGACAGGAACCTGGTACAGAACTCAATGGCATTGGAATCTGGCAGTACAACTGTTCACATATTAGTGGCAAATGACATTAGTTGTTCCTCTTAGTTGAGGACTAATGGTTTATCTTGAGAATTTGCATGAAATAAGTTGAATATATTTGGCTACAGAAAATAATTTTTAAATTGTATCAGTCTATTATCTGCCTTTTAGTCTTGCAAAATGGTTATTTTTTTTTATCTTAGCTCCATTTTTAAATAAAAATTGGTTTTCTCCTAAATTTCCCACTTCTTTTCTCTTGTAGTACCAAGGTTTGGAATTAAGAATCGTCGGCTACTGAGCTACATCTCAGCTGTTTATTTGTTATTTTGAGACAAAGTCTTGTTCAGTTGCCCAGATAGGCCTCAAACTTACAATCCTCTGCCTAGGCGAAGGGTAGTGATATTTGCAATTCTAGATCAGTGTGAAAGAGCTTAGTAAACTTTCTTATGAATAAGTCTGTTATTAGTTTTTGTAGGTCAGGCATAATTTCATGACGTATCTAAGCAACTCCTTTTGTTAAGAGGCTAATATTTTTGTTCTATAACTTATGTTGAAAATGTAAAATTTGTAATTATCTTTTTAAGCAGTACACAAATAGATGTTTGGTCCAGTTCGGCCTGGAGGGTTTGTTGCCCTTTGCTTTACTAAAACCAAGATGCTTATGAACTGCGAATTTGGTAGGTTGGCTTTTTTTACTTCATTCCTACTAGTGGGATAATGCTTTAGGGTTACTCTAACCAAAATTGGCTTGTTAAATAAAGCTCTTCTGTGTGGTTTTCTCAGATGTCCAATTATTTTCCCACTCGAATTCTCTAGAGGCTGCTGCCAACATATTTGCTCAGCTACTCGATCTACATTTTTTCAAGGATGAGTAGTTACTGTCAGGGAAAAAGTCAAACTATAGACTGAGCCACACATGCTAAGCTTTCCTACTGTCCTTCAATATTGGCCAGGAAAATTCTCACAACATTGTTCCCATCTGACGTAATTTGTAGGTTTTAATATTAAGTTTGTTTTTTCTAATTGTTATTAGAGGAATAAAGTTGTCTTTTCTTTCCTGTTTTCAAATGCAAACAATAGCTACAGTTGTTCTTCAGAGTGAGGGCTAATCCTCGTTCCTATCAAGGTACACTGGTAGAATTTCATGAACATGCCTCATTTTAAGGCTTCATCAAATATCTGAACAGACATTGGAGAATTTAGAAAACATTAAACAGATAGTTCACAATTTTCTGGCTCTCTGAACCCTTTACAAGGGAACACACATATTTCATTCCTTAAATATCTGATGCAGAAAGACCTGTCTCTTAAGTTTTCTCATCCAGGAAAATGTGCAGATATTTGTATACACATAAAGCCACTGAAATACATGGGCTCAGATATGTAATTTTGTTTTATATGCCTGTAACTATTTACTGATCATCATAAATTAGACAATGTGGCAAACAACTGAAGCGATGTGATCAACTTTTAAAACCCTTGATATGCATGATCACCAAGGAGTTATATTTTCTAAAATTTATTCCTATGTAACTGATGTCGTTATTTCTCTAATACACAGTTATCATAATTTCCCCAGCCATATTCTTTATTCTAAAAGAAGTTTTTCATAAAATGTTATAGGTACATATTTAAACAAAAACAGGATAACTGTTAAATAGCTAAGTAATCAAATAATTAGATCTCTTGGGTCAGGCTGATTCAAGAAGAAACAGAAGAGATTGATTTTTTATTATTTCATGAGATGCTCTGTCTTGTGTACAAGATGTTTTATTCATACATCTTTGCTGCACACTAACATTTGTGTATTCTCCTAAGCATTCTTAGCTCTTCTTTCTAAATACATCTTACTACATGGTATTGTCCTGTCATATTTTTAGTTGGCAGGTTGCTGAATTCCTCCCTTCAATAGCCTTAACAGCAGAGGAAATTTATTCTCTGGCATTCAAAATCAGCACTGCTGACTGTTCAGAAATACATGAACAAGAGTTAATACTACATAATAAACATTTGACCCTACATTTGTTCTTTTTTCCACCATCATAGTTGTATAGCTAAGGAGCAGGCAAGAAGGAAAGTAGAGGAAAACTCTCCTTTCAAATTACATTTATAACGATATGCTGATATAAGTGCATCAAATATAAAGAATGATTCTCTAATGGGAGAAGAGAGAATGAGAGGGGAAAATAAAAGATGATCATTTCTAGTTTTTAAAATCTATATTGCATTTACTGAATAATTTGGATCTGGAATGTAGTCCAAAGGCTGTTGTGTTGAACAGAAGACAGGCAACGTAGGAGTTGGCGGCTGCTTATGGGACGTAGGTAGCTAGGGGTGTGTTCCTGATGGATCCCTGGGAACACCCTCCTCTTCCCCTCTCTCTGCCTCCCATCTGCAGTGCGGCGAGTTGCTTTGCTCCTCCCCTTCCTCCCAAGATGATCTTCTTCTGCCTCGTCAAAACCCCTGAGCAAATGAACTAAAGGACCATGAGACCATGGACTGAAAAGCTTTGAAACCCTGAGACAAAAAAAAAAAAAAAAAAAAAAAACCTCCCCTAAATTTGTTTTTCTCAAGTATTTCACCACAGATAGGATGCTGACAAGCACAGTTAACAACATCCAGATAGAAGGAACAGAAAAGTGCTTTACTTTCAGCGTGATGGGAAATCAGTCTCCCTCACTGTTTCTCCTAGGCTTCAATGGGATGAAGAATGACTGTCCCTCTAGAACAATCAACAAGTATTTTCATTATTTCTTTAGTGGACTAGAAATGATTTGACCAAAATATGCATTGTGCAGAAGAAATATCTTTACAAATAAACAGATTTTGGCATAAATCCTTGTTAACAAAACAAATGAACACATTGTGATTCTTTTTAAATCTCATATGATTTTTTGCAATGCTTAATACATGAAAATGCATCTTACTTATGATAAATATTATAAATTACATTATATACAGTGTCTTAGTTATTTCTCATTGCTGGTACACATACCCAACACCAAAAGTTAAGGGAACGGAAGGTTTATTTTATCTCACAGTTTTGGAAGGTCTCAGTTTGGTCATGTGTTGGAGGCTGGCCACCGTGGAATGGTCTGGGAGAACAGATGCTCACAACCCCACACAGGAAGGATACAGGATGGATGAGGAGCCAGGGCTGAAGTATGTCCTCCTAGGCCACACCCTCAGTAATCCATTTCTCCTGATCAGTCCCTGCCTCCTAATACCATATGAAGTCCATAGATAATCTACAACACCCAGATAGTTAAGGCTTTTGGGAACATTCCAGACCAAAATCTTTATACATCTTATTTGGTATAACCTCACATAATGGCAACAGAATAGTGAATTTTTTTTTAACAGAATTGTTCATTATCAAAATTCTGAAAGATAGAAAGTATAGAATATATATACTATATTCAGCAGAGATTATATGCCTGTTCAGCCCTTGCTATATCTGTATTTCTTAAGTGGCAACATAGAAAACATGGACACTGTCTTCTGTTGCACAATGATGGAATAAAGATTTGTCCTTCATTAATTGGATACGAAGCATATAAAACTTGTAGCAAAACTGATGGGCCCCAGGCTAAAAATTAAGTAACATTAACTGTTCTGATATCATTTACAGGATCATCATTGTACTCCATAGCCAGAATCCATCACTGAATTTTTTAGCAGGTATCTAATACTTTCCAAAATCAAACTTTGAAATTAGAACATCATGGTGAGTTTGACATTAATTTCTCTACTTTCTCTACAAGCTCCAAGATCTTAATATTTAATAACTGCTGTACGCTAGCTGTTTTTGAAATGCTAATACATAGTGTATTTGCTACATTGTTTCACTGAGTTTTATAAAAACTGATCCTGCTTTGACTAAACAGTATTTAGTGGTGTTAAAATTTAGATACAATCTCCAAACTTTAGATATTGAAAAGAAGATGACTACATTTCATTCTGTTCACATTAACATTTCCTTTCTTAAAACTGCTATTCATAAGCGCAAGATTTTTTCTTCAGTTAATATGAAATCAACACACAAACACATATTTATATGAAATACAAGCTTTTTTATTGAAGAGGCAAATATTTACATATGTTAATACATTTAAATAATAGCATTGATGCGATTAATATTAATGGAGGCCCAACTGAACAGAATGTTTTTCTAGATCTAAGGCAAAAATTCAAAAGTAAATTCATTGTTTTCTATCACAGTGAATTTTGTGTCTCATTTGTGAGATGTGTCATGGGTTATCCAGAGTCAAAATGGGAGTTAAAAAATATGCCACCAGAGAAGTCCTTGAAACTATGGAAAACATAATCCCATTTTGAAGTGGATTCGTCTTCACAAAGGAGAAGGAGTTCGATTTGATTCTTGTGAGATGACAGTCACAAATCTGATCCTCACAGCATTTTTAGAGATGCAGCTATTCTGACAAGGGATCTTGTAGTTGGGGAAGTTTCATCTATCCGTCAGCGTGTTCCCTGAGTATGCAGTAGGTTTTGATGGTGGCACTCTTATTCACTTAAATATCTCTGGATTCCACTCTCCATTTTAAAAGAAGGTAGCTTACAAATGCTTTTGAACAAAGTTAGAATGCGAATAATCTTTTTGTTTTGTTTTGTTGTTGTAAAAAAATGGACTTTGAGTATTGCCTTCTACGTACATTAAAAATAAGAATTTTTTTCATTAGGCAGAAATTGATTCCATTTGACTTAACCTGAGAGATTATTTCACTTAATTAATGCATTTATTTCAACTAAAATGCCTTAGTTTTAGTTAGCTATCAGCATGCCTATCGTCACTTTTCATCAAAGTGGATTCTGATCATAATAAAGAAAATTGTATGCAAAATACTATATTATTGTTATCCAGCTTGTGAAGTTACCATATGGGTCATTTTCAGCTTTTTCCATTCAGTAAGATTGCATGATAGTTGACAATTTCTTGCAACAACGTGCGCATGTGCACACGGCGTGCACGCACACACACACACATCCCATCATATCACATCATATTTGTTATACAATAAATATTTAAAGAACGCCATTATTGATCACCTGCTTAGGGGCCTTTGCATTTTGTGTTTTGTCTGAATACACTCCTCTTCCTCAAATATCAAATACCACTTCTTTATTATCTTTCAATCTTTGCTTAAGTATCACCTTTTCCAAGTGGCCAGATACAAGATTTCAATCTCTAAAATAAATTTACCTGCTGGATTAATAGTACTTTACTTTCTGTGATAAGCTTTCTTTTTGTGCCCAGTGAAAATTTTCTGCATAATAGCAAGTCCCTCAGATCCTTTCATGTATATATCAATGACATTGTGATGGATTTTTTTATCTTTTTCTCTCATTTTTACAGAAAGAGTGGAAAATACTAAGACTGGTCCTTGAATGGAAACACAGCTGTGTTTTTGCATTTCACTCTGTGAAATATTATTAAAGTAGCCCACTGTTTTTAGAATATAGTTTTGGCCATTTTTTCTTTCATATGTCTTATTTTGTGGTATCCTTGTGACGTTAGGACTAATAAGAAGGCCTCAAAAAGTAAATAGTCATGTTTCCTATGATCTTCTTCTTCATGTATGTAAAATAATCTTTCTGTAGGCTGAGCAGACAGATGAATGCAGAAAGAGTAACTTCTTTTGATTTTTTATACTATCCTTTTTATACTATCCTACTGTGTAGCTACAAAAACTTTTGCTTGCTAATATGTAAGCATTTGTGTAAGTATACTTTATGAAAAGTCAACATACATCCACAAAACATACATTCTTCAAGGTTTAACATATGTATAACCAAAATTGATTTAGTAATCACTGAAAAAAATAAAAGAATGTTTATATCTGAGATATCTTGTTTAACATTAAGTGCATCTGGATTACTCTTGATGATAAAGATGTATGTAAGTATTTTCTCAGTGCTTAATTATAGTAAGCCCAAATATTTAGTTTCTCTTATTTTCTGCTTACCGTCTCTTATTTTGAAGTTATCACAAGGATTTTATCTATATCTGAAAATGATTCTTTACACTGAGTATTACATGCTGCTTAAGGTTAGACTTTTTTCATTGAGAATTTATTTCTCTAAAATTAGGATTTGCTATCAGTTTTATCACTATCATAACTTAATTGACCATGATACCATAATTGCTTTAAGCTACTGGAATAGATACATGATAGAATAATGGATATTTCTAGTTTTCTTAAACATTTTTTAAAAGAGGACTTGATCCTAATTTTATTTTGTAAAATTGTGTTGTAAACGTAAAGAATTAATTCCTACCCTGACAAGTTTGCATCTTTAAATACCTATTAATTTAAAAATCCTACATATAATCAATTGTTTAGCACTTTATATAATGTTATACAACAACTGAAGTAACTTTTAGAGTTGACAACACTTTCATTAATGCGAAAACTGTGAAATAAACATTGTAAGAATCAGTCATTATAAATAATTTCTGTATATTTAATTAGAAGTAAAGTTTATAAAAACACATGAGTATTGTAATGTGTCAATATAGACATTGTTATGTATCTATAGTATTGTTATGTATCTATCTAAACATATTCATAGAGTATTGCTATGTATCTATAGAAAGAAAAAGTATTTTAAAATAAGCAATAAAGTGTACTTTTTTATCAAGCCCAGTATCACAAATTTTTAAATTATTTAAACAGGTCTGTCATTTTTACTTTCAAAATGTGTACGCGGTCTATGGAACATTGACAATTAAAATTTAAATGTAAAGTAATTATACAGAAGTACATATTCAAATCAGTATCATGATACTATCTACGCTTAACTTTCATAAAATGTCATAAAACAGAACTTGTATGGCAGATTTATTGTTGACCATTGTCCAATGCTTTTTCCAATTTTAAGCTTTTAAGAAAACATACTGGAGTGGCTAAAAGTATAGTGTACAGTTGTAGGTTGGCCGAGAGCGATTCTCCATGCGGAAGTTTGGTGAGGGTAAGTGGGGTACTTCGCTTTCTTCGCTTGGCTTCTGTAACTACTTGTTTTTCCTAATGAAAACAACACACTCTATAAACAGAAATAATTCAGGGAGTATTTTGAGTTATAGATGGAGATCAGTGTTCATGTCTTGTCTCAGCTGCACATCATCTTTGCTTTTAGTAAATTCTTCCAATGTGTCCAAATCATTCATTTTGGGGCAAGGATGTATAAGATACAACCATTAGCTATCATGATTATGGGCACACTTTGGCTGATCTTTTTTTTTTTTTACCAAAATTCATGGGATTCAATGCCAGCTGATTAAATAATTCATAAGCCTTCAAATATTGGTGCTGACTACATATAATGCATTATATTAGTCTGATAGGCCTTTCATGCAAAATAACACAGACTGGGCAACTTACAAACTAGAAACATTCATGGTGTTGACTGAAATATTTTTTTCTTAGCCTTTTATTTTTTGTCTGTATATGACTTTCTTCTCACTGTTGCTTCATACAGTCTCCCCTCTGTGTCTGCACCTGTCCTAACCTCTCCTTACAAGACCAGCAGTCACAGTGGATTAGGACCCAACTGAACGACTTAATTTTAACTATTTATTAAAGAAAGTTTTCTAAACAGAGTAACACTCTACCTAAACATCACTAGGTATCAACGTAGGAATTAAGGAACAGAATTGAGCCATAGTACTTAACATCTATATATCATTTATTTTTTGTCAAAACGTGACTATATCATTTAAAGAAAGGGAACACATCCAATCAAGTTGCCACCAATTGCTTTCCTGGCATTCACGAAGAATGATGTCATGAAGAATCTTCCATCTGTCATCCTGGTCAGTGTGAACATAATTCTGTATTATGTTAACTTCTTTATTGGGCTGAAATAAACTTGTGGCTTGGTAAGTCAGACTGAACCACACAATGGAGTGTAACTCTTCTCTGGAGGCCTCTTGTCTTTAGGGGTTCATCCTTGTATGCTTTGTCTTTACAGGCCCTGAGAATTATGGTAAAAGTGAGCTATTTTCCTGCGTTCAATAAGGACACCACTAGACATTTTTTTCAAACTCTGGCACCTTCAATATCTTAAGTTTTCCACGTCATTTGTCCCAGGGCAGTGCTGTTGATACTGCAGCTTGAATTATTTGTATAATAATAGTCTTTCTTATTCTGGACCTCACTCAAAATTCATAACTGTCCATGTCTTCAAGTATATAAATTTGAGTAATATTTTTGTATCTGAAATATATTGTTTCTAGAACTAAAAAAAGCATATGAACCTTAGTACTTCTTTAACTAGAGCAGAAATTTTAGGCACAGTATTTTGTATGTCCATTTTCAATGCAGGATTGGGATAACAACAGTCAGAGATTTAGGAGACTGTGGGCCGAGTGTCCCTTTCCACTCTCATCCATGTGTAAAACCTCTGATCGCTCTTTGTTCAGTCATATAATCTCTCATTACAGCATCTAATCCAACATTTCTTTCATTTCAAACTTACTCCACATCAAATATCACTTATTCCATGGTTTTGTACTATCTTCACAGTGATTTTGCATAAAACCTCTACCTTGATCTCAGGCCCCCAAGGCCAAGCTACGTGGTGATGGTACTTGTATATTGTGTAACCTGACAGCCAGTAACATTTTTCTGTCACATTGACATAGAAGGATTAAGATAATCCTAGGCCTCAACCTCTGTGATACCCTAACAAAAAGCGTTATTGAATAGTTGAGCTAGTTTTTAAGTATTAGTCCAAAATGCAGTTTTGTGCATGAAGTAATTCCCTGCACTCACTATGTACACATACTGACAACCGCCATCTCATGTTAACCGTCTCCTCATCTGAATCAATTGTCACTTCCCTGGATGAAACACCTGCATTCTCTTTTCTTCTCTTAGATCATTCTAGGAATTCTTGTAGCTCGCTTGACTGTTGTCAAATTCACCACATCTTCCTCTTGATTTTACTGCAGCTCCATTTCTGTCTTAGTTACTTTCTCATTGCTGTGACTCGTATCTGACATCCACAACTCAGGGAGGGAAGATTTATTGTAGCTTACAGGTTCAGAAGGTCACAGTCCATTCAAAGGTAGGCATCTGGAAAATAATGGAAACACATGGCAGGGCTGGAGCAGGGGCGGGGCCAGAGCCAAGCTTTAGGCGACAGAGATCTTCACAGCATGGCTGCACAGACAGTGAGAGGAAAGGTAGAAGCAGCACCCACCGCCTGCCTGGCCAGACCTCAAATACCCCGCCTCTTCTATCTAGGCCCCGCCTCCCAACCCTAAACAATATACATAGGAGCATGAGGAACTGGGGGGACACTCCAGATCCAAACCACCACAATTCCACCCCCGACCCCTGAAAGACTCATGGCCTCTCCTTAAGCAAAACGCCATTAGTTCTTTTCCAAGAGTTGCTAAAGTCCCAATAGTTCCAGCACTGTTAAAAATTCCAAGTTCAAAGTCTCCTCTGAGACTCAAGACAAAGTCACTCTATGTGTAGATCTAGTCATCAATAGGAGATGTGAAGGAAGATCTTGAGAAGGGTGCAGTTACTTTAGCGAGGACGCAGTTTTTCAAGCAAATAAAAGCAGGATTTTTAGTCTCAAATGGGGTCACATGTACAGTTCAGAAGGTGCAAAGAAATCACGTGATGAACAGGTACAGAAACATCAGTTTGGATATCATAATTTAATTTTTCAAGGTTCAGTTTTCTTTCCAAGCCGTCCTGACATCTTGTTTCTTATTTAAGACTAAGTCTTTGAAGTACATTTTCTCTAATATTAAAGTCTTAGACCTGTTTCTATTCTTTTTCTGCCAATTCAATTTTGGAAGAGATTTTGCACTTCCTAGAATGATCTTCAGGTTTTTTTTTTTTTTTTGCTTAGTTTTGAAATAACAACAACAAAAAATAACTAAGTAACCAAGTCGGTTATCAGAGATTAAAGATACATTGTACACATAATCAAAAATAAAGCCTGATCTTGTCCACGTGCGAGGCAACTAAAAGGATACTGCTAAGTCATTTTAAGAAACAATAATTTACTGCAGATTAAATAGTAATGCTTTATCAGTGTTAATTTCTTCATTGCAATAATGAAAAGAAAATATTGTTGTTATTAGTAATTATGCAAGACAATATTTAAATATAAAAGAAGTACCATTTATGCTTTTATTCTCTTTTTAAATGTTTCAAGTAAATCAAGATTGCACAAATACAAAGTAGAATAAAGATATAACAGGGAATCATATTACCGTTCTTTCAAATTTTCATAGATTTTAAATTTTATAAAACCAAAAAGGCACAACGTACTTATTTTTTTCTTTTTTAAATCTAGGAGAGCTTTATTAAAAAGAACAACAAGGAGATTAGAGACAAGATTGATCTTTTTAAACAGCTCTGTTTTCAGTTGAAGTTGGCTCCATTCCCAAGCACTTACCTACTTTTTCAGTCAGTGAAACTTTTCCTTAATGGAATTTTGTATCAAAAGAAAGGTTTAACTTATTTCGGCTTACTTCACTCAATATATTTTGCATACTTATCTATGTTTTTCTTTTGTTTTATCAGTACTCAATCCATGTGCAATCAATACTCACATCAGTACTGAATCCATGCTACAATGGACTGATTTATTTGCTCAGAGAGGAAATAATAGATTATTCCAAATTGGGAGTGCTATTAATGATATAAATATGAAAAGTTATCCAGCTGATCTTGGTAAGGTTTAGATTAATAATAATACAAACAAATTTCTTCTTCTAATGTTAACAAGAAACATACAAGCATTATGTTAGCATTACATTTTTCATAAAGGGGAAATGTTATTGCCACTTTTCTCCACTTATTGCGATAATGCTTTTCTTTTAAAATGTTAGATGACTTATATATTTTTGAAATAATGCATTTAGATATGTGGCATTATATTTGTAGGACTGCATTCAATTTTCTAATAATTTTCTAAGCACTTTAATAAAATTTTTATGTAATTTGACACTTACCCCTCAGAATTCATGAAAGATACCATGTTCATAGCAGCACAACTAACGATAGCTAAAATATGGAAGTCACCCAAATACCCATCAACAGACCAGTGTATACACAAACTGTGTATACACAATGGAATACTATGCATCTATAAAGTCCAACAGTGTGTAGGCTTTTGCAGGCAAATGGAAGAAACTTGAGAACATCATGCTTAGTGAAGTGAGTCAGAAGCAGAAGGTGAAACATCAAACATCACAACTCTTATGGAACTGAAAATGAAAAACAAAGTGAAACAGGCGGGTAGGATGGGGGTGGAGGGAGAGAGGGGTGGATAGGGAGAGGGACAAAAAGAGAATGGGAAAGCCCTTGTCACCTTGACAAGATATATGTGTGCACAAAATGCTCAAATCCATTGTAAACCTTAAATTTTGCACATAGACATGTCAATAAAATGGGAAAAAATAAATAAGTAAGTAAATTAAAAAACACTTTCAATACACAGTACATTGACTCCAACAGAGGGAAACCCACAGATGTGGAAAGCCAACTGTATTTTCCATAATTTCCTGGCCTCCATTTCATATTAAAATATTATCTTTAAGCAATTAGTTTTTTCTTGAAAGAGACACCTGATTGGCAGTAGAATTTTCATTATACCAAACTCATAAAAGAAAACACAGATTTACAATGTCTTTAGTAGAAGGAATGCTGATTCAAATTTTTCCAAGGAGTTCAAAATTACATTCATGCTACATCAAAGATCATCAAAATCTGAGGATGCTAGTTTTGTAAATGTAAAAGAGGCTGTTTTATACTAATCTTTACTAAATGATAGTCCTCATCTTCTCAATATCTGGGTTGAGAAAATTTAGCTATAGAATTATCTAAGGTACAAAAAATGCTCTAACATAATCATAAACATATTCCATTCTGAAAGAATCAATTTTGTATATACTAATATAAGTCTAAGTGAATATATTCGGCATATTAGGGATAAATGCTTTTAGGTGCATTAATTCGAGAGTCAAAATGGTTCATAATAGCTAAGTAATTTTAGATAATTACAAGTAAATCAAATAATAGTAAAAATTGCTTCAGGCCAACATGATGTTTTGCCATCAAAAATATATTCGATCATTCTCTAAAATGCAGAGGTTTTTGAAGATTAGTGTCTATATACCTAGATAGTTAAAGAAATCTTCCAACAACATTTATTTCAGTTTAATTGTGCTGTGCTATTAAATTTTAATAAAAATAACCTCATAAGCAAATGAGCCAGGGACGTCAAGAGCAGAGCTTTTTCTACGACCCAGCCTCAGTACCATATAGAGCTACTATGAGACATCTTTTGGATCAGAAGAGAAGAGATGATGTCCTATTCTCTAATGAGTAGAAGACATTTATTGATACCAGCACATACTCACTAGCCACGTCTTATCTTCTGGAAATAGGTGGAAGGCAGCCAAATCATACCACCCTGAAAATAAATTACGTCGTGTTTCCTCACACCGAAGGAGTTGATATGCTGCAACTCTGCAGAAATATTTATGTTTGCATCAGCAATTGTGCAACAACATTTCACCTGAATTATAGGAACTATCAGTGAGTTCTATTCAAGAAATATATGAGGTAAATACAAAGGAGTTTCTTCTTCACCAGATACAAGATCTCATAGCACAGGGATGTTACAATTTCTCTTAGGAGGGGTCACATTGTGTTTCAAATTTTTCATGGCACACATACTTTCCTCGAGTGGCAAAAGAGCCTGTAAGAGCATAAAATGTTTCACTTATGTTGAAGCTGTTGTTACTAGTAAGCCAAATTCTTTCTTAATTTTTAAATAGTATTCTATTGTGTAGACTTAACACATTTTGTTATTCTAATCAACAATCGGTAGGCAATTCATTAAATATAATTGATCAAAAATTTTATTTAAAAATATCCATCTCACTATATTATGACACAATCCACTAACACTTGCTATTGCACCAATTCAACCTACTGCACATCCGCAATTCATTTTACTCCTAGAATGGTAAAAAAAAAAAAAAAAAAAAAAAAAAGAGATTTCTTATGACTCCCTGATATCAGTCATTCTACTAGGAAGGACATTTTTGTACACAATACCTTTCTTTTATGAATAGGGTCTTTCTCTATAGTCCTAGATGTTTCTTAATTCACTATGTAGCCCATAGGCTGTCCTTGGACTCACAGAAATTCTCCTGCTTCAGCCTCCTGAGTGCTGGGCTTACTGGCATGCACCACCACATCCGACCTTAGTGGTGCTAGGGAAAGGATGTCAGGGCCTTATACTTGCAATGCAAGTACTCTAACCACTGTGGCATTCCTCCAGCTCCATCTTTCACATTTCATGTGTGTGTGTGTGTGTGTGTGTGTGTGTGTGTGTGTGTGTGTGTGAATGAAATGCACCAGCAATGTTCTTGGAAAGAACACTAACCAAGAACAACAAATATACCATTATCATTCAAAAAATTTTAAATAAATAAATAAAGGCAGTGGCAATCTGTAATAGATAGTGATATTGTTAAAAGTACTTACACAGGCTGAATAAAAAAGAGCATTTCAGCTTTCACAATTAATATAATATCTAGAGGGCACACTTGAGCCATACAAAAACAAAAACAATTTGCTATGAAAACTGGCCATAAATAGTGCAATGAAATAATCAACAGAAAAGAGAAAAAAAATCGGATACTAGACCTATTATACAACCAAGAATATTCATGTTTGTTAAAAAGAAAATGGTTAAAATACTTTAAGCATACAAGTAATATGATATGTCTGTCACTGTGTGTGCAAATTAACCAGAAAAGAACAATGTTTTCTGTGAGAAATATGATTTAGTAAAGAGCGATGAATAAACATTGGAATCTACCATAGTAATCATTAAAAGTAATATCTAATATTGATGTAAACTTACATTATTATAGTGCAGATTAATATACATAGAGGTAAGACATATTTTATATAAATCAAGGAAAAACTAATAAAAATTCTAGTGGTTGTACTAGTAATGAAATAGTTGATCAGGAGATAGGGAGACAGAAAGGTGGAGTAGGAAAGAGAAATTAAAAATGATTAAGGTGAAATACACATATCCGCAGGTTTTCCAAAGTAAATTTAACTACCATATATCATAAAATATGCTAATAAACATAATAATCATGGGAAAAAAGAACCAAGCAAGATTTTGCATGCCTATCTGAGTAGAGTGGTTAACTGATGGAGCCATTATTCTTACGGAACAGGACAAGGGAAGACATGGGTGGCGACTGGTCAAAAAGAGAAGCTTTATTTTGGATATGTAACAATGGAGAGACTAAAGTAGTCAAACAGAATGCTACGAGAAATACAAGGAAAGAAAGTACACAAGGAATTGATGCGAATAGACAACACCTTTGTGACACCTATGTTAACGGGATCATAAAAATTATCATCATTGGTGTGGTGAAGAACTCTAGTTTCTACTGCTGCCACCTGACCTCCACGGAGAACGTGGGAATAGAAAGGGAACTTTGAAAAACACTCATGGTTCCTTCCGATTCGAAGGTCTTCAGCAATTCAAAGGATAAAAACCACTTTACACTCAATGCGAGATTGGTTTTATGTAGGAACTGATTTTTTTTTTTAAAGGAAAGCTACTCAAAATGATTGGTTCTTCTGGAAATGTTATTAGAAAGTAGACAGAAAAATGACTTACAACATACCTCTGAAGATAGAAAAACCACTTGGGTCAATAACTCAAGGTTTTTTTCTTTTCTTTTTTTTTTTTTGGAGATTTCTCAACCAATCAATCAGTTGTTTCACCTGAAAATGTTCTCTGTAAGTCATTTTTACATTTTTCACACATGACGATTTTTATCATTTTTTGTTGATATGAATTCATTTTAAGTATCTGTGATACTTATTTTAACAAAAATCATTTCTTGTGTTTTACATGAATTCTTTTAACAGTAGTCGAATTTATTTTTCTCAAGGAAATGTATTATCAGAAATTCAGAGAAACCTAATCCTATAACACCATTGACTTGCATTGAGTTTATTAGACAAATAAATATAGAAAAAATTCTTCAATTAAGGTTATAACACTTAGGAAAGAGCACTGATTCCCCAATTGTATTGTAATAGTAATGACAAGATCATAATAATGGTGAAATGGACAGAGGAGACAAATCTGTATCTGCAGTCATAAGGAATTGTTTTATCTATTTCTCAAAATCAGTGTTTACTTAGGTCTGTTCTTGTGATTACTGGAGTCGTATATCAATCTTTTCAACCTCTTTCAGAATAAAATCTTGCCACTCCCTGAATATAGACAGTTCCGATCCTATCTAAACCCACTGTCATAAATCATAACCCATCGACAGTCTGATTGAAATTCTTGACCCCCTGTGAGACAAGTTATAGAATTCCGTTGCTATTCTGTAGAGGTTTCCTGCAAAACTAAACCTTCAGTTATTATTAAGTACATCCCTAATGTATCTGAAACTATATTTTTTCAGGAGCAACATGAAATCCTGTCAGAAAGACTGCTTTGTGAAGTTGAATTTTCTCTCTTAAGAGTGCTGGTTATTGATCAAATGCCATAAACAACCTGAGTTTAAACTTATTTCTCACTTATCTTGTATAGTTTTTTTTTCTTTCCTTTGCAAGGGAGAGAAATAATGGGCCTCATTTGGAAAGCCTGGCTGCTGAAAGATCGGATGCTAAGTGCAGGGGTACAGACAGCCCGTGCTGAAAATGCCCGATACCTTGTGTAGTCGCGATTTGTTGCTGCTATTACAGTTTGAGTTTGTGAAATGTAATTATTTGCACACATCTCTTTTAATAGGAATAATATCATATCAGGATTCGTAGAATTCTAGAACTTGAATTTTTATGAGAACAGAGGTATGAGGTGACTAGTTGCATTTTCCACCTAAAAAGGTTAATATTAAATTATTTTACAGAAGGAGTAAAAAATGATATTCTCAATAGTAGGAAAAAAAATTGAATACACCCAAACACAACATTGAGGTCATTATTGAATTTATATTATTTTTAAGCAATGCTTTAACATTTTTAATAGTAAAGATTTTAAGTTTATTTTTAAATTTCAAAAATTCTTTTGGGATACTAGAAATACACTTATATATAGTGTGTCCTTTTTCTGTAATCTACAGCAGGAGTTATACACGGGAGGCACTCTTTGGGGACCGCAAGGATAGGACAGTGGTTAGGAGCACTTGCCTAGAAATATGGGACCCTGGGTTTGGTTGTCCAGCACGGCACAGGCTGGGTGTGGCAGCACATGGCACAGAAGGAGAATATAAATAAATACATAGAAAAGAAGGTTCTGGCTCCATTTTTCTGAAAAAAATGCTCTTTTTGCTAATCTCTGTAATATTTCAATCCACATTTTAGATCTGAAAACTTGCATACTACTAAAATGATCTGATTGGATTCCAATCATTCTGTAGAAATTTTATGTAAAATTTACCTTTAGTTAATACTAAATACATCCTTAATGTGTTCAAAACTATATTTTTTCAGGAGTCATCATGTCAGAAAGACTGCTTTATAAAGTGTTTTAGTATTAGAAATTGTTATATACTGTTAATGCTCTGTCTTTATGTGGCAGATGCTATAATTTTACGCTGCTTTGGTATCCATTATTTCATCCAAGTTTAGCTTTCTCACACCAGGAGAGGGGCTCAGTCACCCTTGACATATGTTCCAATTCTTTGTCACACACTAATGGCCTCACCTGTAGCCCCGAGATAACAATTGTGTCCTCTTTCCCACTTAGCCTACTGGGCTGTTCAATCTCTTGCTTTTTTCTTTAAAGGAACCATTCAGGCATTTGCTATACATTTTAAGTGACTCATGCCTTGTGTATGTATGCATACTGTCCTTTCTCCCTGTGTGCTCTGAGCTCCACACGTGTGGCCTCCAGGCTTGCTGTGTAACCCCAAAGTCTCTTAAAATTTCACAATGGGATTGTGTCATTGAAGTCCTACATTAATCCCATTTCTGATAATACATTATCTCCCTTGTTCTTTCTTTTCTTTTCTTTTCTTTTTTTTTTTTTTTCTTTTTCTGGACCACTGGGTGATTACTGAGTAGAAATGATGAAAGCCAACATGGAGAAACTCAAAGAATTTCATTACTGTTTACTGTCTTTCTCTCTCACCTACAACCTCTGTTATCATCTATATGTATCCAGTGAAAGCAAACACTGAAACATCAACATATTTGTTTTCTTTTTGCATGTTTTTTTTTTAGAAAAATGCTTGAAAAGGCATTGGGATCATTAAAATAAGAAAAAAAATGCAATACAGTAATTTAAAAAGTGCAACTAATTTTTGAAATCAATGAGGTCAAATAATTAAAAGGATTCATGGTAACTCCCAGATTTCCTAGCTTTATAGATTCTCTAAGTTCTTATATTTTCCTTTTTATTTGAGTTTAAATTAGTTCCTCACTCACCTTCTATGGCTCCTTTTCAAATTTTCATGCATTGAAGTGAGATTTTGAAACCATTTTTTCTTTGTTGAAAGAAACAACTTCATATTCCTTGTCAAGATCCTGTATTCTGTGGACATAGTGTAATTAAAACTGTTCTCATAAATGTTATCACATTTAATTTAACACTCCCAGCATTCTGTGTTGGTGATTACATCCATACAAGCCTCATGCATGAATGTGAGGTTTCCATCTTGAGGTAGGGTACTGGGAATGCTGCCGCCCGACTGGCCATGACTTGTAAGGCAAGCAAACCAAAAGGGTCCTGCGGGAATTCTATAATATGAAGTTGACATGGTACAGATGTGCACAAAATTCTCAAGATCAATGTAACCATGGGAAAGAGAAAGTTATACCATAAGTGAAATATTTATAAGAGGAGCTAAAATGTATGCATACTACAAAAAGAATGTCTAATGAGAACAATGTATGTTCAGAAAGTCCAGCAAAGTCCAAGTGGATAAAATCAGAGGACAACACTAGAGCACGTTGGTTCATGAATAGAAAGACTAACAAAAGGTGGAGAGTTTGCAGACAGGCAGCAGCAAAATTACACAGTTTTAAAAAGGGAAAGTCAAAAAAGTGTCATCTTAAAACCTGAATTGCAAACGTCAAAACTGAATTGATACTTACAGTTAATTTCAAAGAAAGATCAGCAAATATGGTGCATTATGGTTATGAAAGAATCGTTGTCTTAGGCATTTTTTCGTTTCTGGTACAAAACACCAAACACCACAACTTAAAGGAGGAAAGCTTTATTTTTAGCTCACAGTTTCCAAAGATCCCGGTTCATCCAGCCATACATGGAAAGTCTTGGCAAAGTTCTACCCAGAGAGAAGCTTTCAGAACACGGTGGGACTGGAGGCCCAGACAGCAAGGAAAGGCGAAGCTAGAATCTGCCCTTCCAGGTCATGTCCCAGGGATCCGTGGCTTCCAACCAGACCCCACCTCTCAACAACACAAGAGATCAATGAATTAAGCACACGATTGGATCACCTGCCTAGAATGGTGCTTTTCCCTACACAAGCTACAACTCTGTCTTCCTTACCCTACTTAGCCTTGAGCCATGGATGCTCTATTCGCTCTTAAATACCAAATATAAAAGCTGCTATTACTAGTTAACCAAGAACATCGTCAATGAAGTTTGTGCTTTTGATATTCTGTCTATGTTATCCTACTTATATGTGAATTGCAAGGAGATGTCAGGTATACATCCATCCTCGGGGACATTTACCTAAAAAACATATAACATTTTATTAACCATGTCTTTGTTTTTTTTTCAGAAGTACAATGAAATATCTCTTCTACCGGCATATTTTAGGAACCATCGTATTCCATAATCACCTTTGGCAATGACAACTTATCCACTAGATAAATTTAGAATGAACATTTTGGAAAACTGACATGAACAAAAGAAGCCTAATGGCAAGGGCTCATGCATTAAGTGTTTCTCTGTGTTAGAGGGAGCACTACTGGGACTGCTGCTAGCAGAATAAAATTTGCATTGTAAATTAACTGATTCTTTTGGGATTTTGGGATGATTTTGGTAGGCATCGTTTCTTTTTCTTTATCAACAACGCATTCTTTATAAATCTTGTGATTTCCCATTACATCATATTTGGAAAAACTCTTAGTACTTGCAAAGTCACCCTTCCCCAGTGGTTAAGCATCTTTCAGGATCAAGGGGCTATTGGTACCTGAGGTCACTCTGTTATTTTCTCCATTAAAGTGGAAGAAACAGTCATGTTCTCAAGAAAGGAATCACTTAATGAAGTAAGTGAGTAACAATAGACTGCACTAACCTTTCCTTTCTTCTAAAACTTTCAGTGCATGGCTTTGTAAGAGTACTCATAGTTAAAACTTACCAGTGCAAAAACTACAGCGTTTATGGGAGAATATAGAATTCAAAAAGTAAATAAATATGTTCATGTGTGATATTTTGATTTTTACATATCAAATTTTGATTGTTATGGATATTTTTATTATTATCGATTGATACAGATCATATCACATAATTGAATGTGAGGACAGCAATAATGAATAAAATAATAATAATTTGAGAAAAGCAAAGAGGAGTTCTTATAAAAATAATATTCATAATTAAATATGAAAGTGAAGAGGGGCAATAGTGCTGAATAATGGTGGCATCCCAGGGGTGATACCTCAATATACAACCAAGTGGTAACATCCAAGGCCTTGGACTTCTGTAAGTTAAAAGAAATAGGTATATGCCTCGACATACCTAATGTCTAACTATAAGACATAGAGTTTACGTAAAGAGAATATAAGAAATTTTTGCAAATTTGAAGAAATATGAGACACAGTTATTTCAAAGTTTGACAGGTAAGGCAAGAGTTTAACAAAGATTAACAATCTCTTCAAAAACCAGTTCTCTTTAGTTTATTATATTCTGCAGGTAAGAAAAAAAAAGAGTTCTCTACACAGGTAATGTTTTATTCCCTTTACACTAACATGAATCTGTTTCTTCTGACAGCCTTGCCTCCCAAGGGCTCTAAATGTCACTTGTCACTTAACAGAGTCTGTGTTGTTGTGTTGGCTGAAAGTCATGTTCAATTTTCATAACCTCTTTATTAATAATCAGTGTGTACCACAAGAGACAAATCCCTAGACCTACTATAAGAAAATAAAAAGCTAATGGCTTTTACATTTATTGAAAAAGCAAATCATTTAGGAAAGAAAAATCTAGCTGACTGTTTCAACCAATTTAAATGGAACTGAAATGCCTTCATATGACATCCTGACCAAATGTGTGACTGCCCTGTGAAAGATGAAGGCACCTGGGCGCTAACTACAGAGGTAGTTTGCACAAGTGTTTATTTGCCCTCTGATTTCCAATTGTTAGTTCACGTTCTAAGTTTTTTTTCAGACTTTTAAACTCATGACTTTTATTCTTAAAATATTTCCTTATTTTCTTTATGTTGTTAAGATACTTTTTTTATCAAGTAATACCAGTAACTGAAATATATATATATATATATATATATATATATATATATATATATATATTTTATATATATATATATATATATATATATATATATATATATATATATATAACTAAAATGCAACCATTTTATAAGACCAAATAAATGATTCTCAATTTAAAAATCTAAGAGTTTAATGCTCATACAAATATTTTGTGCATTTGTGGAGTGCTACTTTAAACAGCAGTGCTAAGACTCTCTTCTATTTTATTCAAATGAACTTACTTTATATCTTCAGGTTAAAAATTATTAATCATTGTAAAATGTCCTGAAAAGCAGTAAGTACAATTTTTTTAAGGAAAGGAGAAAAACATCCTCTTTGTTATGACACATGAAATAATAACTACTTTATTTGATCATATGAATTGGCTTTTGGAATAACTGGAATTTTATAGCATGAATCTAGTGTAAATTATAATACTGATATTGACAATGAAAACAGAGCCAATTCTGACTTGCTGAACTGTATATCAGGAATCAGGCCAGGTACTTTGCATGCATAAATCTAATTTAATGCATTTAGCAGCTCTGTACTCTGTACATAAGCCATCTTCCTCTCCAGAAAACTGAGTATGCCAGAAAAAGCAACATATTCAATAATTGAATGGCATTACAACACTTTAAATCCGCATTTAGCTACAACTCTTTAAACTTCTCTAAACATTTGCTACTTCCTAATAAAAAAATGCTAACAGCCCCTTGCTATAATATCTTTAAAAAAAAAAACACTTGTCAACTTTTTTTTTTTTTGCTCCCCAGCCACTCCCCCACTTGTCAACGTAAATCACACTTTTAATCCCCTGCTTTTATCTCTTTGCTAATTTTGGTTACTGTGAAGTTTAATTATTTGATTCCACAGAGAAAATATTATTTCCCTTACAGATCTTATTTGCACATCTGTTGTTAACAGAATACTGTAAAAAAAAGCTTTCATTTTCCAAAGAATGAATTCACGAATTAGGTGAAAACTATCATGGAAAACATAGTTTAAATGTTGATATTTTAAATGAAATTATGCAGATATCTATGTAAACACTTTATTAAAATATATTTGTACATATTCAATCATAAATCGTAGTGATGTAAATTATTTAACATTTCACTAAAAGTTTGTATAAAATATTTATTTCATTCACACTGAGTCACTTCTTTAAAAATATCCTGGAGTTATTATAATAAGTATTTATTGTGGTTAATGAAACATTGGAATTACTTATTTATATATTTATACTTCTAAGACAGATACATAAATTTTCTTTTTTACTCATTTCCTCTCCTTGTTTTAAGTAGGAAAACGAAAACAAATTTTGTTTGGGGACATGCTTCTGAATGTTTTTTAACTCAACATTTTAAAGGTCTTTAAAAATTCAGAGTGGTTTCTGGTTTCATTAAGATGTCAAAATGATAAAAAGTCAAAAAAAATCTCAAAATAATCAATTTCTTATTCCACTTCAAATAAATTTTCTCATTTTCGTTTCAAATGTACAGATGTTTCCTTACCTTGAAACAGTTTCTATTGAACTAATTATGACAATTATGGCAGCCTAAAATAACATTTTCCTTTATTTTTACAAATCCTGGAGAAAGAAATATTTAATATGGCTTAGCTGAAACCTCTACTTAGCATATCCTGCAGCTGTAACTCAAGTAACAGCCACCTGAAAGTTTATAGAGAAGAACTCAGTGCAAAGCCCATTCCTAGTGTCGGAAAAATCCCTTTCCTTGCCGTTGTGTGACTGAGGTGTCTATTTTCTTGTGGGGTGGCAACGTGCCTTATCTCCTAGAGGCTACGCATGGTGCCTTGTGGTGTGTGCTTCCCCAATTAGCTGCTATAGAACAACCTCTCATGAAAAATTGTTTACAAAATGGCACCTTATCCAACATTGCCCAGAAATGACAAACTGTCCCATTTGCCAGGTACTATCTGTTAGAAGTAAACGACAGGTACTGGCCCTGTAAGAGTGTGAGGACATGGGCGGCTGCCTTACAGTCTCAGTCTATTGTGCCAACAATACAAAGACAGATACTTCAAACTTGGCTTGATGTTCAACCAGATTTTAACAGACAATAACAAATAATTGAGCGCCTAAAATGAAGGAATAGTATTCCTCGGTTATGTTAAATTAGAGGGTAGACAATACATTTGAAATAATGCCTTCAAATGCTTAAATTTTTAGCCACAATTATTCTATGTTAGTTTATCTATCATAGGCATGATGATGAGTTACTATGCTTTTGTTGTTTTTCTTGTAAAATAGTAGAATTTTAAAACTATACTTACTATAGTTCAGAAACCTGCATCTACAAGCATTGACCTTTTATTTGTGAGTTGATTGAGACATTGTCTTTCTAAAAGAAAGCATTAATTCACTTAAAAGAATTGTGTGATGGTGTGTACATCAGTGGTTGGATCATTTGGCTAGGAGTGTGACATCCCAGCTTCTATCCTCCAGCACTGCATAGCCTAGTGTGGTCATGCATGCCTGTAATCCAAGCACCTGGGAGGTCAAGGCAGGAGCATTGTCCTGAGTAGGAGACCACCCTGAGCTGCATAGTGAGTTGTAGACCAGCCTCGACTACAGTGAATCTGTATCTCAAACAAAAACAAAAAGATATGAACCCAAATAAATAAATATATTTTTTTAAATGATGTGAAAGTATGTAGGCCACATGTCAACACACCTTTCTGCCTAGCATCTGTTAGTATGAATTTTCACTATTAAAAACTTTCCTGTGAAAAGTCAAAATTTGGACTTTCTACATAACAAAATCTGTTTAGATTGATTATTCCTTCAACATGCAGCCAAAGGGGCAAAATATTTGACAAGGCTTTGTTCTAATATACTACATAAAAATATGACTGGGGGTAATAAAAGGGAATAAAATATGATGTAAAGTGCATGGAAAAGCAATACTCAAATGTATCCTGTTCAAGGGACAAAACACCAAATATTGTCTGCATCAGTCTCTGAAGCAACGATTGAGAGACAAACTTGAGGTCAGTCCTGGGCTACAGTGAGTTCAGTTTCAAAAAAAAAAAAAAAAAATATATATATATATATATATATATATATATATATATATAGAGAGAGAGAGAGAGAGAGAGAGAGAGATTAGAATTATTTAGAAAAAATAAAACACACACACACACACACACACATACACAAAACTCACACCAATGAAATGAGCTAAGAAAAATGTAATAAAAAGTGTTTCCTATTAGTAGAAGATACTTATATCTTACTGAAATTCTTAAATATGGCTAGTCTTATGCAAAATGAATATGTGAAGTACTAGCTCTTTACTTAGATTCTTAAAATAAGCTTTCATCTATTTCAATATGTTGTGTAGGTACTGAACTTTGTCAAAACTATTTTATGTTAAGAATTATTAAATAACAATACTCTTTTTCCACCTATAATAATCTCGGATTGTTTTAAAACTATTTTCTAGATTTATCATCACAATAAGTGTCAATCTCAGGGACAATATCAGCATGTGAAATATCTGGCCTGTGTATCCTCTGTGTTACTGAATCGCCAAATTTATATTGTCATTCTTGTTGTTCACAAAAGCTGTCTAAACTGAAGTTACCTCTAATCCTGAACTAGTGAATATTGAATAATGGCTCTTATGGTAAAACCAGGTTTTGGTTCTCATGAAATTCTAGTCACAATGTTGTCCTCAATAGATCACTACATAAACTTTCTTTTTGGAGAGAGGTGGATGTTTTTGTTTAAAGATATTGGTATTAAAAGACATACTTTATATTTATGTAAAGCAAATCATAGTCCTTTTTCTACTTACAAATGTGTCTTCATGGGCCATTTTGAACAGTGACATGACTAACACAGAAAAATGAGATGAGTGTGACACTACATACTACAAAAATACAGACACTGCTTGAGTGTGAAATTTGAGGGTAAAATGTTCCCTAGTTTGACCTACCTTGTCATGTTAGCATAAAGGAATACATTCTTTACCTTTTTTTTCCATTTTGAACATACTTGCTAGTGATCATGAAACCACAATGCATATTGAGCCAGGTCTTAAAAAGAAATTTAGCCAGTAGGTGAATTCATCAATATAGAATCAATGCATATTGATGACATACTAAATTTTTGATATAATTTTGGCATCTATTACTGCCAGAACTATGGAGTATGATGATAAAAGTCACCTGCCAAAGTTTCTTATTCTACTCATAAATGTTTGACAAAATAAAGAGTCAAATAAATGTAATTTCTTTTCACTTAACAATTACAGGACACACTGGAAAGATCTATTTTCAACTTCAACCTATAACACAATGGGATTATTTTATGGTTTTGATTCTCAAATGGCACATCAGTCACTCATTCATTGGTGCCACAAATGTTCCTGAAACATATTGACTTAAAATATTATTTTAAACTGAATTTGGGACATTGAGAGGCTGCAGCAGGAGGATTGCAGTGAGCTGTACATTTTCCTGGCTACCTATTTAGTTCAGGAGCAGTCTGGCTTACCGAGCAGACCTTGTCTCAAGAAAAAAAAACAAAAACAAAAACAAAAACAAAAACAAAACCGGAAACCAAAAATAGATATATAGGTAGATAAATAGACAGACCCAACTATTAACTTAAACAGCCTTTATACGAAGGAGCAAGGGCAAGGTTTTGGATGAGTCTTCTGGAGGCCTTGACAGGATGGAAGGTGACTGTTACTCTCCCCCAAGGCTATGAACAGGATGCCTTGACTCCTCCTGGAGTCTTGGGAGGGGACTTGAGTTCTTCCGAAATGAGACTGTCGCACACTGCTGCTAAACACTCAATGACTAGCTTAAACGATAAGGGAGAAAAGGGGAAGAGGAAATGAAGAAGAGGAGACAGAGGGACCGCCCACACACAGTGGAAACAGACTGAGGGCTGGCACATGAGTGCTGCCAGGTGTTGTAGGTTATACCAGCAACCCATGATGGGAGGAGACTATGCGAGGGTCAAACGTAGCGGAAACAGGGTTCAATGGAGCACCTTGAGGAGTGGGTACTTCCTGGTAGTCATGTGACTGGAGTTGAATTCCCCAGCCCCACATCAACCAGATCGGGTGGCGCATGCCGGACATCCCAGCACTAGGGAAGATGTCACAGGAACATTGCTATGTGTTTGTGGCTAGCCTGGGGTTTCTAGGGAGTTTAGGACCAGCCTGGACTACAGTCTCAAAAAAATAAATAAATACACGAACAAAATGAAGAGGATAAACACAATAGGAAAGTTCTACACACACACACACACACACACACACACACACACACACACACACACACACATATATATATAAAGTGTAAAACGTGATGATAGATGGTAACGATAGTCCCTAAGTAGGAAAATACCGTAGACTAAGAGCCGCTCCAATTAGCCCCAGTGTGCTCCTATGTAACCCAACCATAAATACATTATGATTAAAAATGGTAAGACTATAAACTGTGTCTTGTGAATAACCAAATGATTTCATGTTTTGTTATTTAATAAGGATTCAAAAGTCATGACAAATCAAGGCAAGAAATGTTGCAATGAGGCACAAAACTGAATCTAACAGGGGAACTGATAAGGAAATCTGATGGAGCAAGGTATATCCTAATATCTGCTAATTATATTACTGCTTGTTAAAATATGCATACATTTTGTGCATTACTATATGGCTTACTTTACTAAAAATTAGAATAATGTTAAATGTTGGCAAAAAACAAAATACTTGATAGTATATTAAAATTAGTTAGAACGAATTCTGGAATTTTCTCTTCTATTTCTTTCCCTACCCACATTTTGATAGGCATTGTTGACCTGAAACAAAAAAGATGAATCAATTAATAGAAAACTAGTAATTGCAATCAATCTGCATATATTAAGTGGAATAATTTTTCTCTTTGAATATTGCAAACAAGTCATTGAGAACTTGCTTTATTATTTTGTTTTAATTCTACAAAATACTTGTTTTCCACTTCGTGATCACACTTTCATTTATGATATATTATCAAAACATATGCTCTATAATCTCATACTTATGTTTATAGTATTTGTATGCTGTTTTATTACACAAAATAAAAATAGAAGAATTGTTTTTTCTTGAGAGTTTGGCAAAAGCAAGGAGAGACAAAACCAATAAAAAGCAAGTTTTTATAGCATACTATAGTATATGTGTTTATTGTTTAATAACTGTAATAGTATGCTAATCTGAACAACTGGAATTATATGAAGCTTCTGTATATTAGAGTTTTTTATTAGTTTATATATGTATATACATCTTACTGTGTGCATGTATCTCACTTATTCTCAGAAATTATGTTAGGTATTTTTGCTTACTAATTAAATGATATTTTTAAAATGGAGACATAGTCTCATAAAATAACATGATCATGAGTGAAGAACAAAATGATAAAAAATAATCATTTTCTTAACATATTTGTGCATTATAAAACTGCTAAATATATAATCTGTGCACCTGTTGCCAGTAATTCACAATTGCCCATTGCCTGAAAGCGTGCATTGTGTTTCATAAGCTGAAAAGCAAAGCTTGTTGTCAAAAGAGAACACAAAATAGAATGCAAGTTGTCACTTTCTTTGAGCAGCCATCTGGCTTATGACTTTTTTTTTTCTGTAACGGAATGTAAGAGAAATGGAACTGAGAAAAAATTGTCTATTCATATTTTAATGTTTTTGTGATTCACTGGGGTAAATGAATAAAATCATTAAATCATTCTCAAACAAGATTAGTTAAGAAATCTACAGCAGATTGAAATTTATTACTAAAAAACCTTATGAAATCTCTGTATTGCAACACAGATCGTGTGCATATATATAAAGTCAGATTGTTCCACAAACAGGCGTTACTTACAAATAAAGACTAAAATTTCAGAGAGAACTGAAAGCTCATTGCCTGTCCTTCCCCCTAAAGAATGAGGCAATTTTAAAATGCTGTAATTCATCTAAGAAAGGTATTGTGGTGTGGATCAGGAGTGTCCCTTAAATACCTCATGACCGTGTGGATGCTGTGGGCTGTTGGGACGGGAGGCCAAGCTGTAAGGGGTGGGTGATTGGAGCTTAATCTGTGCAGTTGTGTGCTGGTTCCACTCTTCCTCCTTGGCTTGGCTTCTTGCTCTTCAGTGTCCCGAGGAGCTCTTTCTCTCCTGCTCTGGCCTGATTTCGCGGTTTCCAGCTTTTCACCTTTGAATGAGCTGTGACCTTCTAAAACCGTGAGCTAAAATAAATCTTTTTTTTCCTCAAAGTTGTGGATCTCAGATATTGAGTCACAGTGACAAAAGAGTAATTTAGAAATTGGTACCAGGGAAGTGCGGTTGTTGCTGTGACAGTATGTGACAATACGGTTTGTAGCCTTTGGAACTGGTGTGTGGGAGGAATTTAGTAAAGTGTGAGGATGCTGGCTTGGCAGTACTCTGAGGCAAGCTTGATGAACGATTATGATCACTGCTTGGAAAACAAGAATGCTGATCGAAGAGTGGATAGGAGAGGACAGGCTCTAGATTTTTCAGGTGAGAAAAATAACTGCACAGACAACTGGTTTAAAAATCATGTGTGCTGCTCTCGGGCAGAAAGTTTGTCAGCATTTTGCTGTTGCCCAGAGAACTTGCCTGACACCGACAGTAAGGTTGGTGGACTGGTGGAGAAAATGTCAAGGAAACCTGATCTTCAGGCTACTGTTTGTGTCCTTTAGGCAACTCTACTGTGAAAGGAAGAAAAGAGTCAGAAAAAATGACATAAAAGTTTGAAATTTTTTCAGACTGCAAGGACCTATCAAGATTGGACAGATGAGCACGGAAAATTTAAGGAGACTTAAAAGAAGCCACAGACTTACAAGCAATACTATAGGAAAGATGTCTTGAGGGCATTTCAAAAATCAACAAGACCCTACCCTTTGCCTGCTCAAGATTGGAAAGAGAAAAGACTTTGCTCTGAGTAGAATACTCGAAGGCCAAAGAAAGCAATGTCAAAGTTTCTTTACCTAGAGCTGACCTATCTGAGAACTCACAGGCTTCTATAACATTTGCCCCAGGGTGCCAGAATACTGCTCAAGCCAGTGGTTGACCTCAGTGAATCCATGTGTCCTTGCTTTATGAGTGTATAGAGTACATGAGTTGTGAGTTCATGGAAGCATCCTTCCAGATTTCAGAGGAAGACCTTGAAGGCTAGCCAGTGTGCCCCTGGGACAGCAATGGATGGAGTAATAAAGGAAAGGCATACGGTGTATTGGAGACCCTGGAAATTTAAAAACTCCAGAAACGTGGATGACCAACTGAGAAAACCTGCAGGCTTGAACACATGCAGCCCAAAGGACAGAGTTGGAGGATACAGCCAGAAGGAATTCTAGCTGGTATCTTCTAACAGCCAGTTTATTCTTGGTGCTGGACATGGAATTATAGGATTTAACTCTTGCCCTGCTGAATTTAGAAGTTATTTTTGCACAATTGACTTTTGTCCTTCTATTCCTTTCTTTTGGGATGGGAATATTTGCCCTGTGCTATGGCATGCTGGGAGATTTTAACTCTTCAATTTTCACAGGAGCTCCTTTTCTTGAGTCTCACAGGAGATTTTACTCTTGAACATTTTTAACAGTGCTGGAACTGTTAGATTTTGGTAACTAAGGTAAACATGAGTTTTGGGGGGCCAGAGGAAGAATATTGTGGTTTGCATCTAGACTGCCCCCAAAAGCCTCTTGTACCTATAGACAGTGTACACTGTTTAGAGCTGAGTCCTGGCTGGAAGGGCTGGATAATTGGAGCTTAACCTCGAGGTATGCGAACTGGTTCTGCCCTTCCTTTCAGACTCTGTTCTGCCATGCCATGAGAATCTATCTCTCCGGCCATTTCCAGCTTTCCACCTCTGAATGAGCTCTTATTTTCTGAAAGTGAGAGCTAAAAGAAATCTTTTCTACCTAATATTGCAGATACCAGATATTCTGTCCTAGCAAACAGGAAGTAACTAAAAGGAAATACAGATGACTAAGTAGCAACATCTGTATAATCATATCTTGCTTTCTTTTCCCTTGTAATGGTGATAGTAATAGGTATGTCATTCAATTTAAATAATATTTAAATTAAATGGTTATTTAAAACAAAATTAACATTAAGCTTAAATTTCAAACGCATAACAAACATTCAATACCCCTCTTAATGTGAGACAAAATACAGTGATCAATGAGTGCTTATGATTTTCTTGTGAATGATATAAATGTTTTTGAAACTTCACTGAAGACACAAATTGTTTGTAAAATTGACTTGTGCATATACATTAATACATGAACTATTCCAGAGATCATTTGGCTAGCATAAATGGCATAATGGTATAAACAGTATAAAATATAATGAATAAAATTAAAATATTAATGAATTGCATTCTGTGTCTTCACTTTGTGCTACCTCTACCTTCCAAATACTGGCCTAAACCTAGGGCCTGCATGTGCAGATCAGGGATTGATATTGACACAGCAGAGAGAGAATGTCTATCCTTGGTGCTGGACATAGAGCTATAGGATTTAACTCCTATACTTAGACACTTGGATCCATGTGATGTAGGAGAATGAGAACAGAAAATAGGCGGTTATGGCAAGGTAATAATTTGGAACTTTCAGAAAATAAATCTTATTTGCATTTTGTTTTGTCTTTTCAAATATGACTCATGCATCAGAGAGAGAACTTCTTAGTACTGTCTCATTCTCACCAATAACATTGAGAATCTTCAGAATACACACTTCTAAATAATGCAGACAGCTTTTAGAACTAATTTTTTGAAGTATATTTCATGTTTATTCCATTTTGCCTTTTCTTGACTTGCCTCCCATGGAGTCCCACTAGGTGTGATATTTTTAAGGCAGCTCTTTTTCTAAGGAAAACCTATCATTTCCCAAGGTGTTGACAATAACTTATACACATATAATTCCAAAATCTATTTTATATTCAGCTTTCTGAATTCAAAATTTGATACCTAGCTGTATACTTTACCATTTAGAAATGACTAAAGAACTTCAAGGCATATCTCCAAAACGAAGTTCACGAGTTCCTCCTTCATAGCTAGCAACATTCCAGAGAACAGTCTCAATAAAGGAGATGTATTGCTCATCACTTTTGACTTGATCTGCTACATTTATCAGCCACTCTAGTGTCTCAAAACATTTTATCCTTTCACCTGGGATCACCATAAGCTGAACCGATCCAATGAAATGATATCTGTGAACAATCTCACGGGTTTCCAGTAGTTTGATGATATCCATTGTTTTTCTTATAACATGCATTCTCCATACCTTGAGGTTATTGAAGCATGCATATTACCTTCACTCGAAGCAAACCAACAAATAAAAGCAAGAATGCACAGGCTTACTATTGCATTTGGAAAATACCAAAATCTGTCACAAAGCCCACATAAGCACAATTCTTTGGCACTTTCAATTTGTTCTCTAGCAAAGTGGCTCTGTTAATGGCATGTAGCTCTTGCAGCATGTAAGCCTGCGGCTCTGATTTAATTGATCAGGACTTACATGACGCAACTCGTCATCTCTCTGTTTTCCATAAATGTAACTTTAAACAACTCATGTACTTCTTTCTCTACATTTTCCTCTATTCATCTGCAAAGTATCATTTCTAGAACTTACACCTCTTGTGTTAATAAATACCTATTTATACTTCACATACATCTAGGTTCAAACAGTTTTCTTTTGAAACAATTCCATGACAGAGCTGCCTGTTCTTGCTCCATCTCGCATTACATCTGTGACGCTTTCTGAAACACTTTGCAGTGATCTCCCACACTCCACTGTAACTGCTATTTTCAGAGTCACAAAGTTCTTACAGGGTGTGTTGAGCAATAACACCTGTGTGCTTCCAAAGCTGTCTTCCCACTTCACCAGACAGCAGAGACCAGGACAACCCCCATTGCCAGCAGTGTCAGTCCCAGGATGTCAACTCACTGTGTGGTCTACAGGAGTCAGCATCACTTAGAAAGGCATAACTCACTCAAGCCTAGAAAGGAAAAACACCTTATCTCAAAAGAAAAGGGAGACAGAAAGGTCACCATCCACAGGGAATGCTAATCTACCATGACTAGTCTAGAAACCACAGGTAGGGCCATGGGATCACTGTCCCTCTACTCAACATGTCATTGGCAATAACTCTGGAGCCCACCATTCTCCACAGGACCCACCTGGAACTCAGTTTGAAGCTTGTTTGAAGGCCACCATTAAATGGACAAGATAAGAAAAGTGAAGATTTTAAAGATATCAGGGAAATTCCAACTCAGGACACAAGTGGGATAGAGTCGATTTCCCTGCATACCTGACTTATCTTTTGTCTCCTAGAGCTCAAAGAAGTGTGATACATGTACACAGCATCACATGCACACAGTGAGTTATAACAGAATAGGTTATGGGAGGATGTGTGCACAGTAGATGCCAGGAGCATGAGGCAGCATCTTGTCAATCATTCTCTGATGGACCTGAAGTACTTGAGGACTGGGCAGGCATCATAAAGTTGTCAGATACAAAAAAGAAACGATCTTTAGTCCTTAACTATGGGGCAGTATGGCTATTCCTAGCACAATTACTATTTTCTCACAATTCATTAGTTTGACAGCATGGTAGTCACAAGATATGCCAACAATTCACAATAAATCATTTTGCTTTACTTCTTAAACTATTACTCTGTCATATCTTAAGTGCCTTCAGATATCCTTGTTTTTCATTCTTACTCTTTTTCTCCTCTGAGGCTCTTATCATTTATTTTTAAAAGGGAAAAACACTCTTATTTTAAAGAAAGTCCTAATAATATAAATATAATTAGGGTATTTTATAAATCTTTTTAATTCTTTATTTTCATGCCAACCATTGATTCTGCAACTCTCCATACTTACGAGACATAGATTGGCCTTGTTGATCACAATATGACACATTATACAAAACATTAATATTTCTATGAGCCAAAGATACAAAAAAATTTGTAATGAATCATTTCTATAATGTGACATGAAAAAAATACAATGTGTTTATATGAGTCTAACTGAAAAATTGTTAAAAACTAAAAGTGTGGGCAACAGTTCAAATATTTTCTAAGTATAGGACTTCGACTGAAGAATGTTTCATGCTTTTTAAATATATGAAAAATACTTTAAAATATTTATTTTTAAATGACATATAGGACATATATGCTTATGGGACAATGTCATATTTTCACAACGATTGCAGTGTGTAATCATCTAAGCATTGTAATCAGCAAATCCATGACCTCAGATATTCATTATCTCTTTGTGTTGGAAATACAGAATGCTTTCTAGGAGGTATTTTGAATACTATAGTAAGCATTACAGTCACGCTACTATGCAATGGAGGAGGCTAGAACATGTGGTTTCTAACTATATTCCTCTAATGATAGACAAGCTTTCTGTATTGCGCCTCTGTCTTAATTATCCATCCTCTAGGAGACATTATTTTGCTCTCTACTTCTCTGAAATCAACTCCTTCAGCTTTTGTGTATGAGAAAGGCATCCACCACTTCCTGTGGATGCCTGGCTTCATTCATTTAGTTTAAGGTTCTCCACCCCATCCATATTATAGCAAATAGTAGAATGTACTGCTCTCTAATGACTAAGTAACAATCCATTGGGTGTAAATAAGCCACCTTTTCTTTATATATTTATCTGTTGTTGTATGCCTAGGCTGATCTCAACATCTTGCCTCTTGTGAGTAGTACTTTAACGAGCTTGGTAGCACAGATACCTTTTCAACAAACTCATACATTTTCCTTTGAATATTCAGGTTAATCTGGCAAAGAGACAGAGATAATACATGGCAGTTTTATTTTAATTTTATGAAAAGCTCTCATATATTTTATAAGTCTGTTTGGCAAGAGTTCTATTTTGATGTACTCGCTGGCACTTGTTAATTTTTTTGTGTTTCTGCAATTATGTAATTGTCATTCTTTCTGCACTGATGTGGTACTTGTTGTAGTTGATTTGCCGATCTCTGCTAATTAATGATGCAGAGCATTTTTTTCATATTTATAGGGCATTTGTGCATCTTCTTTTGAGAGAAAATTTGCACTTTTTGTGTTTCTGTGGCAGTCTAACTATGCAGTCAGGTCCCTTTAACTCTGGCCCTGAAATATGATCCTCCTCTCTTACCTTCCCAAGGTCTGGGATTTCATGCATGGACCATGACATGCAGATCTATTTGTTCAGTTTTAATCGTCATTTTTTGCCTTTTCTGCTATTGAGCTTTTGGAGGTTTTTAAGATACACTTTACACATTAACTTATTGTAAGATGTGGGGTGTGCAAATATTTCATTCTATAGGTTTTCTTATCCCTCTGGTGATTGTTTCCTCTGTTGAGCAGTTTCTTTTTACATGCAAACATCATTTGTTTTGTTCTACTTGTTTCTTTTTTAGCTTTGTGCTCTAGATTTATGTCTAAAAACATCCTTATCTATTAAATGTCTGACAACAATTCTTCTATGCTTTCTTCTGGTAATGTTGTCTCATGTCTTACATTTCTGTCTCTAATCTCTTTGGGGTTGATTTTTATAATCTATGAGAGATATGTGTTTAATTCCATTTTTCCACATGTGGACAGACACTTTTCTTAGCATAATTTATTCAAAAATTATTTTTTATTCAAAAACATCCTTAGCGTATTAATTGAAAATCTGTATGGAGAACCCGCAAAAAATGAAAATAGATATTCCATTTGAGCCAGCTGTAGCTCTTTGGGTTATCTTTTCAAAAGAGTTAAAGACAGTAGGTAAGGGTGATACATACATGCTCATATTTACAGTAACTCAACCCATTACCGCTAACTCCTAGAAGCGGCCAAATGTCTAATCAACACATGAATAGATAACAAATATATCCTGTATACACACAAAGGAGTACCACTGTGCCGTAAGCAAAAGCAAATTTTAGTCATTTGTAGAAAAACGGATCCACTCTGAGACCCTTATTCTTAAAGAAATGAATCAGACACAGAAAGTTACACATCACGTTTCTCTAATAAGAGAAAACTAAAGAATAAATTAGTAAGAGGGCCAAACAATGACAGTAGGAACCAAGCAATAGATTTTGTGACGGAGGATGGAGGAGAAAGTGAAGGGATGACCAGGGAAGCAGAGAGGTAGGAAGGACGAGCTGCAATGCGCACGTGCATCAAATTTTCAAGCTGAGTGAAATTATTATGTACCACAAGTATCCTAGTAAGAAGAACGATTTGGAGGGAAATCAGTTGGCTATAGATGTGTGCATAGAGGCTCTAGGCCCTCCTTGGTATCATACTGGTTTGGTTTGCCTTAGAGGCAAGTCCTTGCTATTTTTTATTGCCACAATTTTGCAGTACATTTGGAATCAGAGAAATTCTTCCTCTTCATTCTTTGTGCTCTAGATTGCTTTGGCTATTCTGGGTTTTCTGTGAAGCCAAAAGAAAAAAAAAAGGAGCATTTTCTTTTAGTTTTGTGTGGGAATATCACTGTGTCCTTTGAAATGATTATGTTAGTTCTTATTCTGTGGATTGTTTTAAGTAGTATTGACATTTTAACAATATTGAATTTTTTCTATCTGCAAATGTGAGATGTGTTTCCTGTATGTGTATATGTGTGAGTTCATAATTCTTTTACTCAAAGATTTACGATTTTATTGTACAGATTTGTCATTCTATATCTAAACATTCATTATATTTACAGCTACTCTAACTGTGATTGCTGGCTTGATCTTTTGGCATATATCAGTGCGGTGGAGTGTTGATTTTTCACTGTACAACTTTCTTGAATTAATTTGTTACTACTCAATTTTTGGTATAATCCTTCTGGTTCTCTATACATCATCTCATATCATCTTTAAACAACAACTATTTGACCTTGTGTTTTCGATTGGATGTACTGCTTTTTCTTGCCTGACAGTTCTGGCTAAGTCATCCGGTGTTTTGTTGAATAAAAATGATGGAAGTTGGCATCTTTATCTTATTACACAGTATACAGCAAAAGCTTTAAGGATTTCCACTCCAGTATGATGTTAGCTGTAGGCAATACACTATAAACTTACAGCCTTCATTTTGTTAAGATTTGTTCTTTCTATGTATAATGTATTTAGCAGGATCTTGAATATTTTTTGTTTTCTGTATCCATTGAAATGATCACAAAATTTTAGTTCTTCATTCGTATGGCATGGTATAAGTCTGCTGTTAGCAAATTACCTGCCTGCATGATGTTTGCATTGACGAGAGAAGGGTGTTACATTCCTATTTACCATATTGAAATCTTCTCCTTTATTTAGGCCTACTTAATGTTTCCATAATGTATTTGCTTGCTCTGATATTGGGTGCACCATATTTAGAATTATTGTTTACTCTTGGTGAACGGATCCATTGTATATTGACCTTCCTTATCTCATTTTTATTTTGTTTCTTGTAATTTAATGCCTACTTCTTTCACCTGAAATGTCTTATCCTGTTCCTTCACTTTCCATTTAGGGTTACTGTTAAAGGTGAAGTTTTCTTGGGGCTGGAGGAATGGATCAGCAGTAAAAGCACTAGCCTAGCAAGTGCTAAGTCAACCGCTAAGTACCCTTGTTTGATCCCCCAACACCATATAAATTGGACTTGGTGGCACACGCCTTTAATCCCAGAACTCTGGAGACTGAGAAAGGAGGATTGCTGTGAGTCTAAGGCCAGCCTGGGCTCCATAGTGAGATCAGGACCAGCCTGGGCTACAGAGCGATATCCAGTCTCAAAAAAAAAAAAAAAAAAGGTGAAATGTTCTTATAAACAATATATAATTGATTAATTCTTTCATTCATTTTAAATTTTTTCAATTACTTTGTATCTTTAGTTAAATAATTTAATCCATTTATACTTATGGTAACATTTATGGTAATTATCAGCAAATAATATCTTACTATAGTCATTTAGTAACTTCAGGACTTTATTATAATTCTTTTCTTTCCTCTCTTAAAATTTTCCTCTGATGTTTAGTGATTTAATTTAGTACTGTGCTTTGATTCAGTTATGACATTAAAGTATTTCAAATTTGTCTATAGATATACACTTACCAGTGATTTTTAAATCTTCTGAGAGATCTTTTTTGTTTGTTAACATTATTGGTTTTCTTCATTTATTTTCAATATGAACAGCCACTTCAGCATTTCTTGTAAGACAAGACTATATATATATATATTCTTATCTTTCTTTTCTCTAGGGAATATCTTTATCTGTGCCTCATTTTTAAGTGTAGCTTTGCTGACCATATTATTCTCAGGTGAGGATTTTCTTTTTCAGTCACATGAACATTTTATGTCACACTGTCCTGTGCTGATAAGCCCATTGTCAGGCTAATTACTATACTTTTATGTGCTATTTGATTTTTTTCTCTTGGAGGTTTGAGAATTTGTCTTTATACCTCACCTTAAAATGCTTGATTATAAGCTGTCTTGGGGGTGAACTTGAGTTATATTTTATTGACAATCTTTGAATTCACCATCACTTCAATATGTATATCCTTAAATTAGATAATTTTCCCTTTATTATCTTAGAGAAGATTTTTTGACATTTTCTAACAAATTACTATAACTCAAATATTTGACCTTTAAATATTTTTCAAAATTCTTATGAAGTATTTTTTAATTCCTCTTCATTAGTTTTTGTCTCTAAATGTTTTCAGAAAGCCTGTTG
The DNA here is from genome assembly GCA_004027205.1 of Ctenodactylus gundi. Classification (NCBI taxonomy): domain Eukaryota; kingdom Metazoa; phylum Chordata; class Mammalia; order Rodentia; family Ctenodactylidae; genus Ctenodactylus; species Ctenodactylus gundi. The sequence continues at coordinate 234,497 of PVKB01001576.1, forward strand.
TTGATTGTAATATTGTTCTGTTTCACTTATTCTATAGTTGTGATTTAACTTTTTCAGTATTTTCAAGTGAATAACAGTAATCCAAATATTTATTGTTTAAAAATATTTTTCCCAAAATTCCCTTTTTAAAAAAATCTTTCTTCTTTTTACTGTAATCTCTCTGTGTTTCCAAGAATACTGTTTTGATTGCCCTAATTTATCTGTCTCACCTATTCATCTATCGATAGCTTCTATCAGACCTTAAATTTTGCTCACTATGTTTTATTTTCATGATTTCTGTTTGATGCTTCATATTGCTTCCAACTCATTCGCATGTTCCTTTGTTAGAGTATTAAATCATGTTTTCTTTTAAGCTCCTTGACTTTCTTTACTACATCCAGCTTAATTTCTTCGTCAAGTACTCAACCAATATGAGGTACTGCGTGGATAGTTCCTGGTACATTATTTTAACCATTCTGTAAAGTCATGGTTCCTGGAAGGTTTTGATACTTGCTGTCATGCAAGGTTATTTGGATACAGAAAGATTTCACATTTTTTTTTAGTGTTTCTAATGTAGTTTTATTTTTGTTTGTCTTTTCAAAAATTCTAAGCAGAATCTGTGTCAACCTGCCCTACTCCAACACTAGACACTGCACTTAGGGTGTTGGCCTTGTTGCTTTCAGAGCACTAGGGAGTCATTGCCCCACATCCATAGGTGGTATGTATTTCAAGCATGCACCTAAAAATGGGACTCTCTTCCGGGGAGGCTTTCCATAGGGTCAAGAGAAACCCAGAAGCCTCTCTCAGTTACCTTACTTTGGTCAGGCATTGGCAATTCTGTGCAAAGTTGTCTTGGGAGGACTGGCCCAGACTCTTTTGGCATATCTGTGTCTATCAACACTGCAAGCTGCTGTCACATTCCATTGAGTCTAATGCAGCATTATAGTAAGACTAAGGCTTCTGCTGAGCTTTCTGTTGCTGAGATGGGCACCGGCACCGCATCCTGCAAGTAGATACCGCTGATGCTGGCTGGAGAGTCTGAAAGAATGGAGTGTAGGGTTTATCTGACCTATTTATATATTTATTTATACATAACAAGGAAGCATTATATATTTTTAAAAGAAATCTGCATTTAATGCTATCTGACATATCTTTTGACAGGATGTAATATGGCCAAACATTTTCACTTCTGCTTTGAAAGATTATCTGTTTACAAAAAATATTACTATCTTCCTATTCCTATGTGTATCATCCTGTGTAAAGACGACAATATTTCATGTGTGATAATTTAGTGGTACTTTTCAATATCCTATCATTCAACAAACCATTATGAAACAGGATTATAATCAAGAAAGGAAAGGTACTATTAAAGAAATTATGTTTATTAAAACTGCTATCATATTTACCAATGAATAAGGACAAAGTTACAGAGAATTATAAGGCTGTGGGGCCAAAAAAATTAAGAAAGGGTAAAAATAAAAAGAAAGACAAAGATAAGGTGAAGAGAAAAGCAGGTACTTACGTCAAAACAAAAAGAGAGAAATAAAGAGATGCAAATGTGAAAAAAAGTTATAAAATCTACAAGAAAATACATTCCTATAACCAAGGCTTGTTGGCATGTTGAAGTTTATAGAAAAACTGTGCAAAAAATTAATTTTAAAAGAAAATGTTATAATAATGCATTAAATATTAGTTTGTATTTAGTATATTTGTGATTTAAATTACTACCACACAAGGATAGTTTTAGATTTTTTTTCTGTATGTATTGTGAAAATTTCAATTCTACCATGTGTAACTATAGAACCTGTATTAAGGGAACTTGTACCAGTTATAGGTAAAGCATTTGAAACTACTAGGTAATATTGCAGTTTTTTTTTTCTAAATCAGTAGTGATCATAAAGTATTTTTAATTTGGGGATTGTAATATCAGAATAGTTTTTTTTTTTAATGACTAGCTCTAGAGTGACTACATGAAGTGGCCCTGGAGAGTCACCAGGAATTAAACATTTGGCATATTTGTAAGAACCAGAAAGAAACTCGTCCAGGTCAAGCCCCGGGGAAATTTGTCTCATTACGGCAAGTCTGGGTAATAAACAGGGAAATTGAAATGCCATGAATCATTTGGAGACATTTTCTATTATTATGACATTGATATATTATTTTAAACTCTAGACTAACTTCAAATTAAAAAAATACCATTACAGTGATAAAAATTCTAGTAAAAACAAAACAAAACCAACAATAAACCCCTTAATATGAAGAAAGTCTGGAGTTTGCTCTCTGCTGTGAGGTTGTCAGGTTTTGTCGCTGTGACAAACGCATGAGGAGACACCTGGAAGGAGGGGTGGTGCAGTTTGGCCCACTGCTTCAGAGGTATCAATCCGTGCGCACCGGATTCCTCCGCTGTGGGTCTGCAGTTAGGGAGACAGCAGTGGAAAGGGAATGGTGGACTAAAGCTGCTAACCTTATGGGAACCAGGGAGAACCGAAAGGGGACTGAGGAAGGGGCTGAAGGTTAACTATGTCTTTTAAAGTCATGGCCCCAGTGATCCACTTCACCCGATCAAGACCCTTCTTCCAATTGGCTCATTGGCCTGTGATTTTACTTGCCATTTCCTCTACACGTCACTCGGGCTGTCTCAAGAATTTCCTCGCCTCGTACTTCTCGCCATTGAGCAACATACTCAGGTGTCGAAATTCATCCAAGAAATATTCTCTAGTACTTGGATGTGAATTAGATTCCTAGGCTTTGCCTTCTTTTCCGCTCTGATGTATCTATAACTACACATGAAAATGCGCTGATTCATCACATTTTTTGTGCTCCATTCTAGACACAGTACTGAAAATTTGCTCCTTGTTCTAATTTTCATGGACAAGGTGGGCTATGACAATGTTCTCAGCAGTATGTTTAAGTTCTATCTTCAGCTAAGTGATATTTTTCTTTTCAGCAATCTGTACTGGAACTCTTGCTGTAATTATTTATGAAAAATAATAATTTTCTAGTAAGTAGAAGCATGATAATCTTCCTAATCTTATTCTAAACGTTTAGGATTGCTGATTGTAAATGTGCATATCAAGTAAGAAATAGAGCAAATCATAGAAACTAGGAATTTAATAATTTTAAATTTTACCCTTCCTCCTCACACTGTATATGATCATTAGAAGCAGTGAATCATATTACCCAATCAATACTTACCCTTTGTGTGTTGTACACATGATTATTTAAAATTACAGTAAAGACTGTTTTTTGTTAGTGTTTTTGTAAATTTATTTTAATTCATGCTTACATTTGATGAATAAGTGAGGCATAATTTAATAGCCAAATTTCTTGAATTATCTATGCATTATTTGAAAATTCCATATCACTTTGAATAGTCATAAAAGTTACCATGATGATACACACATAAAACAAATTATTTTATATTGATGACATTGTATCCTTTCAGTATAATTATTTTTCAGTTTAACCTATTAAAAATATTTTGTCAGAATTGCTTAGCTTGAATCAAAATTTGTTTCTGACTTAAGTGAAAACTCCTTGACTTGGTCTCAAAATGCCTTGTTCTTTTTTCAAGATACATGTAACAAGACAACAATAAAAATAAATCTGGCTCAGTGCTCTCTTTTTGGTATGCTGATTATGAATTCATAGCTTAATGCTATCTTTCTGTCCCTAAAGAAGGCAATGTTATTATTATTATTTTTATTTTTCCCATGTCCATGGGTCTAAAAATCACACTTGTTAAAAATCACAGCTTTATTGACACAAATACCTACATTATACATTGCTTTATTCTTTTTGTTGTATATTTGTAATATTGCAGAGACTAAAATAAATTGTTAGGGTGATTAATTTTGATGTGAATTTCTTGACTTTTAGAGTTATAGCACAATACCATATTTTTAGAAACATGCTTCCAAGTCTATACTTATACTACTAAGTTTGTCACTATTAATTAAACGATTTGTATTTAAGTGTTTCTCTTTTATTTATTATAATTGGCATAGTAAATTTCTCACACAATTGATGAACAATTTTATGTGAAAAAGTTGTAATGACTTTGAAATATTAGTGTAACCACAGAAGACTCACATCTGCTCTTGGATCATGGTTATTTTTCATTGACGCTGGGATCTTAGCTCAGAAGGAAAATGTTGTTATTGCAATTTTTGTGTCCAAAAAAGCACCAGGCATAAGACTTTTTTCCTGACAAATTGGATTTTCTCTTTCCACAATTCCATGCACCATGCTATTTTTCACTCCTACTGACATAGTTTGTGATAGATATTCTATTAGTTATTGTGCTTTTCTTTCTTTTCTTTCTTTTTTTTTTTAATATCCTTAAGACAGTTTTCCAAGTCAATGACTCATGAAACTAAAGTGTCTTCTTCTGAGGTAAGATACGATTTGTCTGTTATAGCCTGGCCAATTTAGTATTCATCTCTTACAAAATTCTCATGAAGAAGTCATTTTGCACACTTGAATAATATGCATCTCCAAACTCTGTTGGCACACCTTGCAGTCTAACTTTAAACGTCAAATGTAATTTGTTCCCAGACATTAGTTCTTGGATTTTATTTTCAATGTACTGGCAAGATTTCAACACTACAGCTAAGTTCTCCTCCTCAACCCAAGGACACCAATAAAAGATTTAAAAGAGAAATCAAATTTATATTTACTGTGTTTCCATATTTAATGCTCAAGTTAGTCTACCACGTGTTTTTTAAATGTTGGTGTTAATGGGTAATTGATACAGGAAAACAGTATGTGCCTTAATACAAAGTCAAGCTCAGAAAAGAGGGCATATTCTGAACTCTTCGTTATTAAATAAATAATCTCTTATGGCTCAATGAACTATCAATGAATACAACTCAAAAAACAAACACATTTATTTTTTTCACGGTGATATGTGGATTCATATGATTACATATTTTATAATGTTTTCATGGAGTATTTGTAGTTTGTTCACCATTTTTAAATAAATTCATATTCTGATTAAGCTTATGAGCTATTATACTAATATTTTAGTGATGTAAAACAGTCAGCATTTCATTATGTTTATGAAATCCATGGCTCACCTAGAAAACAATTCAGGCCTGAGAGTTGAAACCATCTCGGCTACAGGATGTGTTCCAAACTCAGGTTTTTCAGTCATATGTCTGCCAATGGGACTGAGAATGTAGGTGCTAATTTCTGAAATGGAATAAACAGAGGGAGCTTCCAGAGACGATTTAAAGAAAATTAGATGCCCTTTATGACACAGGTCTTAAATGTCACAGAACAGACCTCTTCCAGGACATGTGGTTTAAAGAAATCAGAAACCAACTTCAATTCAAAGATTTGAGATTAAGCACTTGAAGTATTGAGGGCAATATACAAAGTGCTATGATCTGCATATGTAAAGCAATTTGAAAGCGGGTGCAGTGGCTTTAATTTTCATTTTAATATGATGAAAATACTGCCCAGAGACTTCATAGTGCTTATGTGAGACTATTTACAAATAAAGTAAAAAGTTTTGCTTGAAAGCCAATACATTCAGTAATCTAAACTACTTCTTTTTAGGAAAATAAGGCTCAAAAAAATGCAAAACTCAAAATCCTCACAGACTGTGTAGCAGCCCAGTAGAATGCTCACTACAAGGAATGAATAATCAGAACAAACTAAGCAAAGGTAATTATAAGAACACAAAATAATTTTTTATTTTTAATAATTTTAGAATATAAAGCACTTCTATAATTTCTTACATATGCATTGTGTGTAGACTTTTTCATACCATTCTCTGAATAAGAATAATTATATTGTTTTTTTCAAACTGAATTATAATGGAATCTTGCCATTAACTAGCAAAGTTGTAGCAAATTAGTTATGGTCCCCTTAAGTACATTCTATCTTCTACGTAGATGACACATATGAATTTTATGGGGCTCAATTACATGTACTTAATGCTACTGTCAAATTGTAGAAAATGTATTGCATTACCTGTGCTCTTCTGCTGCCATATATCTACCCGTCCCCTCTCCTTCTACCTGAATCTACTACATCAAACATTTCTTCCTGGAATGGGGCAGTGGAAATACTGCAATCTACTCATTCAATTACAGTTCAGAATAACAACTTGAGGAGTACTTCATGTGCTCTCCTCTCTGATTTAAATTTCTATGTTTTTATGTATTTCAAAAATCAAATAATTATATTGATATAGGTGAACTTGAATCACATGAAAACCTACTGTTATCTTGGCAGCGGGGTTGTGATGTAACTTCATTATGTGTTATACCATTGAAAAAGCAAAAGAAGATATACCAACTAGTAGCATGTGACTACTTTGTGCATGGAAATTGTAATTTAATGTAGACCTCAGAATGATCAGTAGATTGAAAGCAATTGAGCACAATTTTAATTTTTCAAAATATGTCAGCTAGTAGGTATATAATCAAAGAGACTATGTTATTAAAGTTTATTTTTTAAAGTAACTTTGAGTTCCAATTCATTACTTAATATAAATTTAGATTTACTCATGTATTTCTAAGCTGTGACTCCTCACAGACCTATAATACTAGTTACAGACATAAAACAGTTTTTTTTTTTTTTAATGCAAGGAAGAATAAAAAACACAAGAACTTCAGCAGCAAGTTGCCATGTTTGCTGCTCAGTCTCCAAACAGTTAATTTTGGTCAAAGAAAAAGCAAATATATACAGTACTGAACTTTTCAGAGGAAGACAAGAGTGGTACCTCAGCTCTCAAATTTATCACACTGTTTTCAAACTATTTTGATGAATATTACTTTATGACTATTGTCTGAATGTGACCCCCAAATTCCATGTAGGGTAAATGGACTTTGCTAAGTCTTACAATGACGGTACTTTATAGATTAGACTTTTGGAAGGTGATGGAGTCCTCATGAGTAAATTAATCGACTGACTGGCTAACGGTTTTTAGTAAGAATGGCTCTGCTATACAAGGGAACTCTTTCTGGTGTCCTTGTCTTGCCTTACATGATGTCTTGTGCCTCATTAGGACTTTGCTACTTTGTAGGTAAATGCCAATGCCAGCCAGGCTTCTGTATGGCCGTCCACACCAGGACCATGAGTTGCCAGATCTTCCCCACTTTGTAAATCACCCAGTCTGTAGTACTCATTTAAAACAACAAAATGGATTCAGACACTATAAATTACTTAATGTAGCAATATAAGTTTTGACAAATAAATAGTTCACATTTTTAATTACATGCACTAGAGTTCCAGAAATAACACATTTATTTTATTTAAAATATTAATATTTATAAAAAGCAATTCAATGAAAGAATACAGTTCATTTATTTTGCTCTCATTAAAAACATCTATTTAAAATTTTCATAAATTTCCCAAATTCGTTCACTTTACGCCATTGAGAAACAGCATGTAGCAAAGAGGAGAACTGACTTACTCTGAGAAGTCCAGCTTTATTGTTCTAAAAAGAGTCAAATTAGTGATGCCATGACTTTTTAAATGCATATAAAGAACTTAATTCAGGCTGATGACTTCAAAGACCAGCTTGCTAGCGATTCTCCAGAAGAGTTTTCCCTTACTATTACAATTATAAATAATTAGAAAGTAAAATCATTTTCTCGGTGCCCCAAAATTGTTCTATTTATTTGTAAAGGATCTGAGAAGAGCTGGTCTTGATACAGAAATAAAATATGTGTTTTTAAGCAATGGCATTAAGACTTCAAATTCTTAGCAATGAAACTCACTGCAACAAGTTTTGTATGTTGAGGAATAAAATCATTACTGCATATACCAGTTTAGTTCAGTTTCTAACAAAGCATAATAAGTTTTATCACATTCTGAATTTTGTTTTTGTTTCTCCTAGACTTAATTTGCTCTTCTTAAAATGTCTACCTTACGTATTTTTCTTAATTACTACCCATTCCTCAGACTGAACTCTAATATTTCTACCACCAGTATTAACTAGTCACATGTTAAACAACACACATTTGTGTAAATGCTTTATTTCCCGATTCTGGTTTATACCCTATGAAAACGTTTTCATTCAGACTGCCATAATGTAAACAACAGGAAACAAAGGAAAATATGTATTATTTTAAAGTCAAAATAAACTAAAACCTATTTTTAAAAACAAATCACTATATGTGAGATCTATTCTTGGATAGCAAAGTCAGTGAGATTTACATGCCCCAAGGCAATGAAAATAAGAGGCAATCTGTTCACAAAGAAACCTGCAAAATTATAAACTCAAACACATTATTTTATATGTGTGTTACATTTACTGACATTTGCAAAATTGACTTTTTTCTTGAAGAAAATATCAATAAGTTTAAAAGCAAAAATACCCAAATAAATAAACATATCCATAGGCTATACTCTCTGCTTATCATGCAATAAGATTAAATATCAACAACAGAAGACTTTAAATAGATTTCATTCACTGACCTATTGTAATTTTTACACAGCATAAAGTTTTAGTAAAATATCATACAGACGTGGCACTTTGGCTCTGTTCTTTGATTCCCATGGCTATATCAAGATATTAGAGACCGATAAAATGATTCCAGCATCTAACATAAACATAGGAACTCATAGAAAGGCAGGTGTTTGCTGAATCTCGAAAGGAAGGCCCAGGACCATGGATAAGACTCAGGTTTATTATGAGTTTATAGTTTTGTTTTTATGCCTTCTGTTCTTCCTCCTCACATACAATATACTTAGGTTTGAAAAAATGCACTTTCAAGGCTGTTGGGTGACCTTTCATGCATTAGGTCACCTACCAGGTACCAACAGGTTATAATCTTAGCAGCTCTCAGTTGCACGTGGCACATTCTTGTACACTATGTCCTACATTTGGCATGAAGTGTCAAAAGCTAGCAACTCTCCTGTACAGATTCTGTCTCATATATATTACAAGTAGGGTCACAGACACCACTTAAATCATCCTGCACCCTTAGAAGGACACCCTTCTCCACTGTTCTGGACAAACTATTTTTTTGTGGTATAAATTGTAAATTCTACAGAGACAATTAAGCCCCCTCTATGGCTCTGTCTTTTCAGCCCCACCTAGCCACATCTCACCCTATGTAATGATCTACATCTATATTCAAAAATTTTGCTCATTAGATATGACTTTCTTTCGTGACTCACATAATCTGACCAGAAACTCTTTTCCTGCCCTCATTATTGTAAAAGTATGTAAGTACTTTGAATAATATTCAAACAAAGAACCCATGATCTCTTTACTAAGAGTACTGGAGCAGTACATAGTACTCCAGAATCACAGTTTCAAACCTGTGTATTTAGTTCTGCTATTTTTTTTCTCTACACTTTCAGAAACAAAGAGGATTTCAGTGGATGAGCTTCTATCTCTTTAGTCTGTCCTAGTCACCTCCACTCTGACAGTCTCATTTAAATTCAGATCTCTGAGTAGTGTGTGACTCCTTATTCTATATACACTACTTTAAATCCTGCACTTTAACCAGAAAACAACAACAACAAAACCCCTCTCTTCTTCAGAATTTACTTCTTTCCACAAGTATGCTTAATTTCTAGATTTATTTAGATATGATTTTTTAAATAAACTGTTCTCTAACCACAAAACTGATTGAGGAATCCTCCTCTACCACAATATTTTATGTTTTCCACAAAACATCATTCATAAAATTAATGTTTATTTTCTCTTCTAATTAAATTGTTTATTTTACAAGAATAGGGAACTGCTAGAATATAGACTGCAAATATTTTATGAAGCCCCCCATGCTAAAGATGTGGCCCCCAAGGAGCGCTAGCTAAAGAGAGAGCCTAGTGGAGAATGGTCAGGTCATCAGTGCTACTCCGTTGATGTGGACCGTGGAGTCACAATTTCCTCCTCTTCTTCTCCTTCTTTCCTGACCCAGCCTTGAGGGGAGTGGTACTGCTCTCCTACCTGTTTCCCATAATCTATGCAGGTGCTACAGTCCCAAAAGCAGTAGGGTCAGTCAATTATGGACTGAAAACTCAAAAAACTGTGAATCAAAACAAAATAAATGTTTCTTCTTCTAAGTGTATGATCTCATGTCCTTGTGAATAGAGAGGAGAAGCTGATTAACATAGAGAATTGCTTTTAGTGAAATGGGGGGTAGGATGGGGAGGGACAAAAGGAGAGTGGGAAAGTCTGTGTCACCTTGACAAGATATGTATGTGCACAAAATCCTCAACTTCATTGTAAACCTTAAATTTTGCACTTATACATATCAATGAAATGGGGAAAAATATAGAGAATTGCTATCAAAAAGTAGGACAGTTGTTGCTATGCCTTTCATGATGTTGAAAAATTCTAGAATTGGTTTACTGAAGTAGTTTGGATAGTTTTAGAAGAATGAATTAGAGAAATTCTAGAAAGCTGCAATTAGAGGTTAATGGACGATTCTTGTGAAGACTCAGAAAGACAAAATGATGAGAGAAATACTGACTGCAAAAGGTTATGCTCGTGAGTTTTCATAGGAAAATGAGAATCTTATTGGAAATTGACTGAAAGACACTGTTCTCCTGCTTTGAAAAGAATGTGGCTGCATTTTGTCCTTGCCCTGAGGCCTTGATGGGAGGCTGAACCTAAAGATAATGGAGTCATTTACTTGGCAGATAATGTTTCAAAGCCAATTAGGTACTTGCCTGGCTATTAAAACTAATTTTAGTCATGTTTACAATAAATATCATGCACAAAAATAAATAAGACACAAATATTAGAAAAGAATTGCAGTTTTCCCAGAAAAGGAGCATTTTAAAAGATCTTCCTCAGGGAAATGTGGTTAGTACCCATATAATATGCCAAATGGCTCGTGATGCGCAGCAGAAAAGAGGTGTTGGACACACCTTAGAAATAAACATGATCACACTGATTGAAGGTTCAAGCACAAAAATGTGAAAAGTATTTTCAAAAAACCTTCATTTGAGAAGAGTTCTTAGGGCAATCTGCTAATCTAATGCCCCCCATAAGCTATTCAGAAACTCCTACAATTGTGCTTCAGAAAACCTCAAATGCAACCCATGTTGGAGGCCAGCCTTGACATTATTTAATGGTAGTTTTTTAAGTGTGAAAATGCAATTGTTTGGACTTCGTAATGGCTTCCACTGATATTTTAATGGTAAGCCTGGGGGAGTGGGGTAGCCATGTTGCATGACTGGAGTCCTTGCAGGTAGCTCAATAAGGCAATATTTGAAACTGTGAGAACGAAGCCAGAGCTATAATGGGAAACTTGGGAAAATAGGGATATTAACAACATAAAATATCTGACAAGGGGAGTTGTAACACACAACGCCAGCCTGAGTTTAGGGTCATGAAAACTCTGGCAAGCAGCACCATGTGAGTGCATCCTCCAAAACCCTTGAGAGCCCACATCACTAGAGCTCAGTGTGTTGGATTTAGTTTTGGCTCTACTGGTCTTGGCTCAATTGGGCCAATACTTTTTTAATCACCTGTTCTCATCTTTTGGAAATATAACAACTTTCTTGTGATTTTCTATAGGACCTCATAACTGACCTCAAATCTCAGGAGATTTTCAACTTTAACTTTTAAGTAATGTTGTAACGTTAAGACCAGGATTCTTGGGATGAAATCAATGCATTTCACACCATGAGATGAGCAGGTGTGGGAGTGGGCTGGGGAACACAATAATTTAAATCTGTAAAGTTTCTAAAAAGACAATGTACTAAAGGATATGTCACTAGATTGGCACTTTTGGGAGGAGAATCCTTCAAAGTATGCCCTTGAAAAGAATTATGAGACTGTAGTGTCTCTCTCTCTCTCTCTCTCTCTCTCTCTCTCTCTCTCTCTCTCTCTCTCTGTTTTTCCGTTTTTTCTTTTTCTTGCTGACTATGAAGTGAGTTATTTTGCACCAGCACATACTTCTGTCATGACATGCTGCCCTGCCTGATGCCCAAAAGCCACGGGGCTGACAAATTGCAGACTGAAGCCTTCAACTCTCTGAATCAAAATCAACCTTTTCTCTTCAGATCTATTGTATCAGCTATTTGTTACACAAACAAGAAGCTGACAAACGGAAACACAGGTACTCTGTTACACTCAGAAATATAATGCCTTAACTAAAATGGAAGGTGGAAAGAAGGTCTAAATCAGTGAATAAACTATGCATACAAAGTTAATTTTAGTGAAGTTAAAAAATCATTATCTGTGATTGTTGCCTCTGATTGAGACTCTCTTTTGAAATTTGAATTTTTTTTATGTGAGAACTTTCTATACACAAGAAATACAAAAACTTTTTAAAACAAAAAAAGAAAATGAGATGACACAAAGTATCATAGGAACAGAACTAATAACCTCCCTTCTAGTAGGCTCATCTTTGGAGCACATACACATTTTCAATAGATTTTGACCAATCATTTTCCAAAAATGTGTTTTTATTTCCATCAGCTTTTCTATGGGTCTCATTTTTCTGCCCATACCACTATCCATGCTATCATATGTTTGTAGTTTATACCTGTTTGGGATAAACAAACATTGAATTTCAAAAACAATGTTTGGTGAATTAACTACCAGTGACTGTATTCATCTTTTCTTATTTGTTAGATGTTTACCATAATTTTTCTACTGACATCTGATGGACTAATTTCTTATATGATTGCATACATTATTTCCTGCAGTATTATTTTCTATTTTTGGCTACTTTGTCTGACTTCTGAAAGACTGCATACTTTGTCAATGAAAAGCTGCAGGATTAGGTCAGGTAACGAATGAAACACCATTGTCTCCCTAGTTCATTTGCTGGCTTGTGTGTCACTGGCTGTCTCATGTCATATTTCCCACAAGGTCTTCCGTTAACTCGAGCTTTACTACAAGAGTAGTTTCAGGTGTGCCAGTGGGGCAATAAAGGGCAATTTAGTACAGATATACCATATGCGTGTAAAGCTTAAAAATTACCTCTTAGATAGCGTGTGAATTTTTTAACAAATGTAATGAAATGCAGAAACGGCATTTGCTGCGGTGGAAAGAAGCAATTCCACAACATTTTTTTTCACTCTTTTACTTTAACTTCCATTTTTGTCCTGACCTATGGCTAGTTTTTATGAGTAAAAGTTTGACCTATAACCTGAACACAAACACTCAATAAGGTTTGCAAATATCAAGTAAAGAAAAATTTAGCATCTTACTATTTTTTTTTTAAATCACAGTCTACTATTCTATTGGGTTACTAGGTTAAGATTATTTATTTTGAATGACCTATTAAAAGAGTCATGGTGAAGCAATCGCAAACAGTTGAAGTCTAATAAGTAAATAAAATAACAAATAACTAGTAAAAACTGCAAGTTATTTTCTAATTTTAAGCTGTTGTTTTTTTTATCTTTCATCTTCCTTTCTCCATTTAATGCTGGTGTGTACAACATATGGGCTCCTTTTTTTCTTGTTTTTGAATCAACTGGAATTGTCCTTAACATATATAAATATGCAATGTAATTAATATAGTTATATAACTTTTAAATTTTTTCTTAAAAAGTCTACTGTAACTTTTTAAAAATTAAAAGTAAAAAAAAAATCTAGGCTGCAAATTGGATGCCCTGATTAATGTATCAAACTGACTTGAAACCTCCTCCTTAATAGACTGCCTTCTTCCATTCTTGTCTTTTCTTTCTTTTAAAATTTTCAATTTTTTCTCTCCTCTTACTGTTGCTACTCCTCATTCTTCTTCTCCCATCATTCACAAGTGCTTCAAACTTGTATTTTGTTAAAGAAATGAATTTATGGCTAACGTCCTGGAAGAAATGAAGGCTTATCATGGACACTCTCACTCTTATTTCCATATCAAATTGTCTCATAATTAGTAAAGAGGTGAAATAGAATTTTTGCTATTTGATCACTATTCATGTCTTTTTTGTCTGTATGTAAGGTTATATAATTTATAAGGTGAAATTAGGAATATCTAACTTAAGAACAAAAAGAAAATTATACATCTAAATTTTAGGTCAGAAGCCTCCAGACATAGCACGCTCCATACAGTTACCTTAAATGAAATGCAAATGTCTTTCTGCTACTAAAGTATGTTGAATATTAATAATAGATGTTCCAGGAAATATAAATCATCCTGCCTTTTAAGTTTTCCAGACAATTTCTGCATGAATTATTATATTACGACAGTGATAATTCGGCCAAATAGAAAACAACACATTTTGTGAAAGTCAAATGCAATCGCTATGTTTAGTCTTGTAGTTCAACAAAATTGCAAAGGGGAACTTTTCAACCTTATATTTACATGACTTTTATTATATCAAATCCATACCACCAACAATAAGTATAAATACTCAGAAACAAAAACAGTGAACGTGCCAGGACATGCTAGGAGAGCATATTCTTTTGGTGCATGACAGGAAATGCACTCAGAAAAAGTCACGGGATGTGAATAAATAAAAGATATTACAAGGCTAACTTTCAGATAAAACAGACTTTAATGAGACCTTTTGGAGATTTCAACATGACTCTGCTATTTGAAGCTGTCTGTGACCTGATGTAGAAGTTATCAAAAGACAGGCAACCTGGATGAATCAAAGGGTGACAGGATACAGTACAGGCTTGTAGACAACTCCTGTGAGAAAAGGATGCATGGGAATTTCCCATGAAGCGGACAGCAGCTATCTTTAGGACAGAGGCAAAATACGGAAGATAAAAAGCTGTTAAACCCTTCGCTAGAGTTAAAAAACAAGAGTACGTTGCAGTTCTAAGCTATGTAGAAGGAATGATCGGTTGGGAAAAGAAGTATTCATTCCTTTTTGAAGAAGTTCATAAGAGAATTCAGTCGAAAAATAGACCATAGATTACAGAAAGATAAAATCTGTGGGAGAATCCTTCAAAAAGGAAAAATTAAAACAAAGGAGAGAAAGGAGGAGATAGAGAGAGAGAGAGAGAGAGAGAGAGAGAGAGAGAGAGAGAGAGAGATGTATTAGCTCTTTACCAATAAAACTAACAAAAACATTAAGGCTAAAAAAATGTCACCAAGATAATACGTTTCGTATTTACCTAGATATTTAGTACATCTGGGATGTTCAGAAAATTTAAGTGGCTTACTAAATGGAGAATGTCATTTACTATATATGAAGATTTAATGTAAATTTTCAAGTAATTGTCAGATCGATCTCCATTCAAGTAGAGCTTCCAGGGTCCTCAATCAACTAATACCAATAATTTTTGAATAATTGTAACCTAACTTTTTTCTAGATTTTTATATATTAATTGCATTTTCTTTGAGTCTGTACAGACTCTACTATTCATGTAACTCAGGCCTGTAGAGAGTACAGCCTATATTGTATCCTATGCTCTGTGCGTATCTGTAATCTTATAATTTGGTCATTTCCCAGTGACCAAATAAATTTATAGAAAATAGTGAATATTATTTTAATCTTTTCTTACCCCAGAGAGGTTGGCATATATCAAGCATACAAACAGCAATCAGTGTTGACGAGGTTGTGGGGATAAAGGAACACTCCTGTACTGCTCGTGGGAGTGTAAAGTGGTACAGCCACTATGGAAAGCAGAATGGAGGTCTCATAAATGACTGGGAATAAATGCCCCCTTCAACCCAGTGATACCTCTTACGGGAACTTTCCCAAAAGAGTTAAAAACAACATATAACAGAGATAGATACTTGTATGCCCATGTTCATAGTAGCACAACTAACAATAGCAAAACTGTGCAAGATACCCAGATACTCACCAACAGACAAATGGATACATAAATTGTGGTATTTATTCAGAACAGAATATTGCACATCTATAAGAACAGATAGATTGGAGGCTTTTGTGGGTAAATGGAGGCAACTTTACACCATCTGCTTAGTGAAGTCAGTTAGAAGAAGAAGGTGACATACCAACTGGTTTCTCTGATATGAGAAGCCCAGATCACAATTATTTCATAGAACTTAATGTGGGGAATAGTAAGAACTGGAGAGGATGAGGGGAGGGTCTATAAGAGAGAAGGGAAGGATTTGTAACTTTGCCATTATATGTATGTGCACAAAATACTCAAGATCACTGTAAACTTCATGTTTTGCATTTATACATATCAATAAAATGGGAAAATAGTTTTAATCTGTTTTTGACCATTAAACTAAACATCTTTTATCACACAATATTTGTATGAAAATAGCTCATTTTTAACTTAAATTTAACTTTCACATAAATATCTACCTTAAATGTTTGTTAACTAAGATACAGTCACACTAGAAGGAATATTTGTTTGTTTATTATTTGGATTTTCTATAAGAGAAGCATGATATTTAAATTCTTGAGTCTGCCTAATTTCATTTAACATGATAATGTCTAGTTCTGTTCACTTTTCAGCAAACAGTTTGGGTAGTGGACAAATATTTCATTGTGGGTGTATAAGACAAATTCTAGCCATTCATGTGTTGGTGAGCTCCTATGCTGTTTCCACAGCTTAGCCACTGTGAACTGTGCCATTATAAGCTCCAGGCCTCCTTAGGTTCATTCGGAAATCATATCGTGGTGTGATATATAGCTGGGTTAAATGCTATTTCAATGTTCAGTCTTTTGGGCATCTCCATAGTAGTTTCTGAAATGATAGTCCTAGTTTCCAGTCCTACCAACTGTATAGGAGCTTCTCCTATATCATCTTCACCAGTGTTCATTGTTACTATATTTTTAAGTAAATGTTAGTAAGTAATAATAATTATATTGAACTCAGGCAATTGGTGGGT
Organism: Ctenodactylus gundi; assembly: GCA_004027205.1. Taxonomy (NCBI): domain Eukaryota; kingdom Metazoa; phylum Chordata; class Mammalia; order Rodentia; family Ctenodactylidae; genus Ctenodactylus; species Ctenodactylus gundi. Next base: position 251,167 of record PVKB01001576.1, read on the forward strand.
ATTATTGGAAATTTGGTCACATTTCAATCAGTTTTTTTGTACTCCCCTTCTCCCCCTTACCCTCCCATCTCCCTCAAATTCTTGACCCATTCTGAACTGATTCTGTTCAGCACGGCGTACACATACACCATCGCACATTTCATTTCTCAAATAGAATATATCTTATGTGTTTTCTTTTTTAGAGGTAAAATATCAAGTATACTCAACACTGATGATATATGTGTGTATTTTGCTGATTATAGAGTTCATATACATATTACATGAGCATGTTTTCACAATTTAGCAACTTTAATATTTTTTGTTTAAAGTGTTACTCAAATCATTTCATGTAAAATATTGCCATAATTTATAATTATATATATATACATGCACTTGAGTGTTTTGGTTACCTTACTTCTCCATCAGGAATAGCATCAATGGGGAAACGGAAGTCTGTTGGAATCTTCACAATGATTTACTCAAATTTTTGCTGAGGGATTTTCTGTGTGTATGTATGGTTATGGCTGGCAACTGAACCCATGCCCTTCATACTGAGATACATCTTCTGTGCTTATTATTTATTTGTCATTGACTTATTTACCTTAATATGAAACAAGTTCTCCCATAATCTCTAAATTGCACTAGCAAGGACTGAATGTATGAACTTCCTACCTCATCCTCCCAGAATACTGGAAACACAGGTGTGTGCTACTATGTCCAGCTTCTAATTTACTATTTTTTGAATAATCTTATTTAAAATCTTTTCCTAAAAATATCTTTATGTTGCTTACATTTTGACATATCTGAAAAAAATTAAGACCCCGAGGAGAAATTTTCTAGATATTTAGAAATGTAATTAAATTTATGAAAAAAGAGGCAAAACAGTGTCAAAATAAATTTATGAATAAAGAGGTAAAAATAGTGTCAAAAATAAATTTATGATTACAGAGGCAAAAATAGTGTCAAAAATAATGTCTCTAATATTCCTATAACTGCCTGCAGACACATCTGTCTCAAAAGGAAAAGAAAAACTGATGTCAGAATTATAATTTCTTGGAGAAAAGAAAAAGTGTTGACAGTGGCATTCATGACTTCTGATAAGAAATGTAAAATACAAATGAAATAATAATACATAAACATGGTACATTTATACAGCAATTTAAGCTATTCAGGTCATTTTATTATACTTGACTTGTTTTGGAAAATAACCATAGAAAAAGGCTATGCTCAATACTGCTTACTAGAAACTGTAGAAGAAAGCCGTATACTCAATTAGTGAAAATAAATTTTAAACCATCGGTGCGTCTAACTACTTTAAATTTTAAAATTCTCTTAGTCTATTTGCTTTGGTCATGTGAGTGAAATACAAACATGATAAAGCCCCAAGATTCAATTCCACCTCATGTTTTTAGATTTCTGAATCAGAACTTCTGTGGTCCTACACTATGCAATATTTACAAGTGCTAGTGCCACAGAGACTCGATAGACTGCAACAGCCTTTCCCAATCTTTTTGTGACCTTAACAGTTTTGAAAAATAATGATATAGTATTCAGGAGACTGTTACTTAAATGGGGCTTGCTATATATTTCTACTGTTTTTATTAGCATTTATAGGTGTCATGGAGGAATATCATTGACTCAAAATGCCATTCTTTTTTGCCATTTTTCCCATTTTATTGATATGTATAAGTGTTTAAGTGCGAAATTTAAGGTTTACATTGAAGTTGAGCATTTTGTGCACATACATATCATTGTTAAGGTAACAAGGACTTCCGTGTTCTTCTTTCAACCATCCCCCTATAGAATACCCCCCCATCCCTCCCAATCCCACCTACCTAGTTCCCTCTGTTTTTCACTTTAAGTTCCATGAGATAATTGTGCTCTGGGACTCTCATATCAGAGAGACCATTCGATGTTTCACCTTCTGCTTCTGACTCACTTCACTAAGCATGATGTTCTCAAGTTTCTTCCATTTGCCGGTACAAGCCTCCACACTGTTGGACTTCATTGATGCATAGTATTCCACTGTGTATAAATACTATAGTTTGTGTATCCATTGGTCTGTTGATGGATATTTTGGTGTCTTCCATGTTAGCTAATGTTAGTTTTGCTGCCACGAACATGAGTAACTCTGTCATGTGTTGCTTTGCACTCTTTTGGGAATATTCCCTGGAGAGGTACCACTGAATCGAAAGAGATATTTATTTCCAATATTTTGAGAAATCTCCAGACTGCTTTCCAAAGTGGTTGTACAAATTTACATTCCCACCAGCAGTGCAGGTGGGTTCCTTTCAAAAAAATAAATACCTAGGAGTATACCTAACCAAGGAAGTGAAGGACCTATATAAAGAAAACTACATTACATTGAAGAAAGAAGTTATAAGTAATATCAGAAAATGGAAAGGTATCACCTGTTCTTGGATAGCCAAAATAAATATAGTCAAAATGACTATATTGCCAAAACTGATATATAGATTCAATGTGATTCCTATCAAGATGCCAACAAACTTTTTTTTAAAGAACTTGAAACAACAACTCTTAAATTCATATGGAACAACAACAACAACAACAACAAAAAAGACCAAGAATAGCCAAAGCAATCCTAAGTAACAAGACCACGGCAGGAGGCATTACAATACCAGACATCAGGCTCTACTATAAGCAGTAGTTGTAAAAACAATTTGGTACTGGCACAAAAGTAGACAGATAGAGAAGTGGAACAGAACTGAAGATGCAGAGACAAACCCAAACATCCTCAATTACTTAATCTTTGACAAAGTGGCCTAAAGCATACAATGGAAAAGGACAGCCTCTTCAACAAATGATGCTGGGAAAACTGGACATCCACATGCAGAAGAATGAATCTAGTCACACACCTGTCACCATGCACCAAAATCAAATCAAAGTGGATCAAAGACCTAGACATTAAAAGTGAAACACTGAACCTTCTAGAAGACAATTTAGGCAAATATCTGAAAGATATAGGGGTGGGCAAAGACTTCCTTGTCAAGACACCAAGAGCAAAAGAAATTATCCCCATTATTAACAAATGGGATCTTGTCAAATTAAAAAGCTTCTGCACAGCAAAGAAAACTATCAACACTGTAAACAGAGAACCAACAGACTGGGAAAAAATATTCACCACCAATAACTCAGATAGGAAGCTCATAATCAGAATATACAGGGAATTGAAGAAAAGTAAGCCTACCAAAATGAAGGATCCTATTGAAAAGTGGGCCAATGAATTGAAGAGGCAGTTCAATCACGAAGAAGTTCAAATGGCCAATAGATACATAAAATGCGATTATTACATTTTATGAAGGGCAGGTGATAACAGCATGAGTTATCACTGAATAGCAGCCTTAATCATCTGTTTCATTTAATGTTTGTCAATTTCCTCCATTATAAAGTTATTCTTTTTCTCCCTTTCTTTCGATATTTTGGAAGAAAATCTCTATGCACACTCTAATTATAGAGTAGGAATAAGCATGTGGCCTACTGTCTAAATTATGTGGAATTCTTTTGCATCAATATTTATCTATGCTCCTCCTCATTTATTAATTTAACTCCCTCATTTGTATAAGTATAGAATATGTAAGAGCATAGTTAATGTTCATGTCATACACTGACATTCTTTGAATTACCTTTGTTTTGTCTGTTCCTTAATCAATCAGTTGCATATTTGAGCTTTTGATATACATAATCACTGTGAGTTTTGAAAACATTCTCATCCGTTAGCACTTTAAAATGCTTCACAATATTCTTATATATTTCTTTTCTCAGCCTCTTCTCAAAGAATCACAAATTTCTTTGATAAATTTTTGCTACTTTTATTGATAGATGAATGACGCTAGAAATAATATCTGGACATTGGTTATGCTCATAGTTAAAACGACTTCATTGTGTCTAGCCCCTCTCCATTGAAAGAGCAATGCTGTTCAAAAATCTGTATGTTTATCTGTGTTATCTCTTTCTATATTGAGATGTGAATAAATCAATACAGAGGTCTCTCAGCTAATCTGGTATCAGATAGATCATTCTAAAATACTCATGCTCATCCAGAATCTCAACTCCAATGATGAGGAAACTGTCTCCGTCTTCTACCACCCTTTACTCAGTTGTTCCATTGTGTCAGGTACTTCCAGGGATGTGAACTTCCACCCTCATGGGGAACCCCTTCTCTAAATTGAGCTCAGTGCTGTTCTTTGATTGCTTGCATTCCACGTTCTAGGTCCCATTCATCTCCAAATATTGTACATAAGAATATTCTTCTCTGTGCTTCTGTGCATGTCTGGGTGTACCTTGATTTATCACTGAATAGAATCTAAATACATGAAAGTATTACAGGATACTAATCCACTCTCAGCATCGTCTTTATTACTGCTGATTTGGGGTAATTATGACTACAGTAACTGTAACTATTGTTTGCAGGTTTTTGTGTGAGCATATAATTTCAAAGCAGTTAAGTAAATGTTGAGCAGGACAGCTGGATTCTACATAGGACAGTATTTGAATATTTTTCAGTATAAAAGACCATCCATTTAATGATCCAAAATGCCAACATTTTTGTTAAGAATTACAGGGTGTCTCAAAAGTTTGCCATATTTTCCTATGCGTGGTGACTTTTCAAACACATTGTACATTGAATTCAGTGTTTGCATATATTTTCTCAGGGCATTAATTTCATTTCAGGCATGTGACAAATTATTACTAAGCAAACAATTTCTGTATTATATTGTTTTTCTATAGCATTGATTTCCATTGAAATGTTACAGCAAATTTATCCTGAGACAATATATTTTATATTATTTTATATTTTATATGTATGATATATTTTTAGGTACCATGCAATTAACTCCCATTCTAGTTTTTCATTCTTACATCATAAACTACTGTGTTTAGTATAGTAGAAATATAGAACTTTTGTCAAAGGCACAAATCTGATTTTATTTTTAGAAATATACTACTTGTGTCTAATGTTGTAAAACCATAGACATTCACACTGACATTGAGATGGAGCAGCAGATTTAAAATCACATGTAAATTGAGGCTTTTTGCTATCATTTTGTGCTAATAATTATGTAGCAGAAGCATCATGCATCCCTTGACATAATAATACCTTTTAAAATATAAGCATCTATTGTCATGGATTGTAATACATTTTATAAATAGAACGTTATTCACAAACCCATGTTGTCCAACTCCTTTGCTACCTATCAGCTTAACACATGGCTCTTTTGGTCACAACTTGTTACTTTTGTACAAATTAATGTATGCTTCAATAAAAAGGAGAAATGGAGAAACAGTTAAACAAGAGTTATTCTCTCACATGAAAAAAAACTTAAGTATGAAGTATCCCCTACTTATGTTTTTAGCATCTGTTATTAAGCAATTATTAAGCTTACTTCATGCATAGCCATGAACTCCCAGCTTTTAGAGTCACCTCACATAATACTATGTTGTTTGAGTAAAGTCATTTACAACTATTTCAACTTTTTATTTTTTTTCTATTTTTTTTCCAAATCGTTTTATCTTTGCCTAGAAAGATCACATAATATTTTGGATGCAAGCACAAGACCCTAAGTTTGATTTCTCGGCACCACATATGTTGGGTGTGGTGGTGCACTCCTGTAATCTCAGTACTGAGCAGTCTGAGACAGAAGGATTGCGGTGAGTCCAATGCTAGCCAGGGCTACAGATTGAGTTCAGGAGCAGCCTGGGCTATAAAGTGAGGCCCTGTCTCAAAAAAAAAAAAAAAAAAAAAAAATCGCTCAGCAGATCTCTTATAGTTCCAAAGATGCAAAGAATGTACTTTTTGATCAACGACTATAGTAAAAGAACTTTTTCTTTATTTGAAGAGACATTGTGAAGCAGGTCAGTTGAATCTTCTCAGTAAACTCCTGTGCTGGTGAATAACTCAGTGATCTGAACTACAGTTGAGGTAATTTTCAGGTGTGTATTACAAATGCATTGTAAGTATTCATAGTCAATTTTTATACAATGTAGTTTTAAGGTATAGCAACAATGTAGATGTATGTATAGCAAGGACACTACAAATAGAAACAAGAAACATGGAGAATACCTCATAGTTCTACCTTAAAATGAAATGAACATTCTTACTTTCTTATGAATTGATTTGCAGGAACATTTGGATTCCATTATTATTCAAACATGTAATAAATAGGAATAAATAGGATACATGTATGAAGTAAATGCTTTAGCAGCCATTAAAACATTACTGACAATTTTCATTAATGATCCCAGGGAACTAATTATATAGGGTTGTATAGCAACATGATTAATATAAATAAAATACGGTAAAATACATTCTAATACATACTATCTTGGACAAATTACAAAAATTTGTGAAATCTTTTGAGAAGGCTAATAATACAATAAAAATGAATAATGATAAATATTTTTAATCTCAGAGTACTCGATCTTGTCATTTAGATATAGATATCTTTTAATCATTTGAAAGCAATATTGGAATCAGCAATAATTTTGTTCTAATGTAAACACTAAGTAGGAAGCAAAAAAATTAGCAGAACAGATAAACAAAACGATTACAAAATAAAATAAATATAATGAAATATATGACCCGTAAGGTGAAAGTAGTTTAATATTACTTTTCCTTTGATGCACTTTTTTTGAGTCAATTCAAAAAATTCCGGACTTCAGCTGTTCAAGAGCCAAAGAGACAAACTATTAGTTCTCAACAAATGAGTTCTTACCTTAATCTTTATCACAGGAATTTATTCATAGATTTGGAAAAATAAAACTTAACATTTTAATAGTACCACTTTTAATTCTGAGGCACAAATAGATACTATTTCTCCTGAGTCAATGTAATAATTTGTGTGGCCAGAGAACTTATTCTAGGATTTCACACTGCACTCTGATTTATTAGGCTAGTTCTCAGTTGCAGTTCCATTGATAATATAAAAATGTCTTTAGTATGTTTCAAGGCGAAACATACTTTCCCTGTTCCAAAAATGCAAGTTAATAAATCTCAAAGAAACATATTTAACTTATAAAATATGGGAAAAAAGTTTCTAGCAACCAACAGCAACAGATTTAGAAGTGCTTACAGTTTAGTTGCAAACATCTACATAATGAAACATTATTTTTTTCAGTACAGATTAACTCTTACTGTTAAGAACGTAATTTCAAGTGATTCTTGTCTGTCAGATATAAACATGATATAATGGCTTTTATTACTTATACACACGCTCCTTCGTGCTATGACAAACCAAATATAAACATTTTAAGAAGCGTGATGGTTAATCTCAATTGTGTTAACTTGATGAACTTGAGTCTTCGGAGACACTGCAGTTTCCTTTCTTTGTGGGTCATGGAAGCTTAGTCGAGAAAGGTGATTAATAAGAAGCGCACTTCAAATAATCCATAATCCCTTGCAACTATATATTATTGTATAACCTGTGCATTAAAATTAATCTCATTGAATTAATCTCAAAGAAGTTTAGAAATCAAAAAATGAAGAATTTCTCTCCATAGGACACATATTGAATTCTAAAAGATAAAATTGAGTTTCTAAAAATCATACCTACAATGTCATTTAGTCATTTCTTTTCTATGAAACAACACAAAAATAATCACTAGAGAGATACACTTGCCATTTCCTCAATATTTTCCCAAATAATCTTGTAATAACTTTCTAAAACAACTATAAGAGAAATTTAAGATATTAGGTACTAATTTACAACATGATTGCAATACTCATAGAAAAATTTATTGTGCAATAATGATTGGGAAACATAACTAAGTTTTGATTGAAATATTTCATTGTGGTCATTTGTCAAAATTAATTAAAACAACAAGTATTAAATAATTTCTTTTTCTGCATTTATACTGGTGTGCTATTATCAAATGTACTGGGAGTATTTTTTCATCAAAATAAATTTATGTATTGTCACAGTGGATGTATATCATGTATGTCAATTTTGAAGGCAATAGAAACATTTCGGAAGTATATTAGTATTATTTTATCATTTCAATAGAATTTTAATAATTAAATTGTTTTTCGCAGCACTAGGAAACTCACAGAGTTTGAATATGGTGTCTGCTAGTAAGTAAGTATGCAATGGGCACACAGTCCTGAGTGAGGAAAAGCTTAGTTTTAGTTCATATTTGATCTAGTGCTTCCATTTCCTTGCTCTGATTTTAGAATCCATAAATTCCAAATATTTATTTTATGAAGCTAAATGAGAAAACTAAGTCATGTTTTCAGCTCTTATTCTTTTTAACCTCATGCGAATCAACACAAGTATTTATAATTATCATCTTCATGTTAGATTTAATTTAGCCTAATGATTTTAATACTAGAATAAATTACATAACTGTCAATACGTTGTGCAGTATATATTTAGTGTTCCAATATTCATCAAATAATAAGTTTTTTGATGATAAGTACTATATTTATTCTTTAAAAGTAGCCTTTCATGTCACTGAACACGATCTTTTTGACAATATTTTAGCATTGGAAAAGAAATGTCAATGTCAGATTATGATCAAAAGTTGTAACTAAGAGGCATTTTATTGAGAAACATTAGGTAGCTACACGTTTATGTAAACAGAAAGAGAAAATTTCTGTGGAAGAAAAAATAGGATGCACAAATTCCTAAAAAATGTTAAATGAAAATGCTACATCTCAGTTTCTTCATTAAGATTTGTTGCTCTTGGCTCACACGCTCAAGTCAAGAGTTGGAAGTGACATTCACTGCGCTCTAGTTGATCACTCTCAGTACACGCGTCTGTAAAAGTGTCATGATACAACAACAGGAATTTGCCAGGCTCAGGGATCACTCAGGTCTTTAAAAATATTCTATACTTTAGTCTCAAAGACCTTTACTTTGTACAGCCTACTTGTACACTCATACATATTTTGTTGAAGCAATCATTAATAGTGTTTGTGCATGCATGTTACATGTGATTGCATATGCACACATTTGTTACATATGTTATTCCATATGCACACAACTATAATATTTTATTGCTACTTATCATGAAATAAAGTAATAATGATTTATCTGGTAATACAATTAAAGTGTGATAAATGGAAGGGGCATGTGTTCTCTTTACTCATGTATTCAAAGTATCAACATTGTGAAAATTTGGAGGCTAATTAAAGCTTTACTTCTAGTATAATTTCTTTTCGTTGAATCTTTTAAATTTTCAAAAATATTGTTCATTTTGACTTTTTAATATTTTTATCTCTATTTTCCTGATTATTTAGTTTTCCTCTAAAATCTGCAAGTACATTTTTCTTTCAGATTTGTGTTGAAAATCTTTACTTGTGACTCAACTTTAGAACCAGAAATGAAAATACTTCACAGTGGTATGGGTATACTTTCATTATTTATATTTGTACAACAAATTAAGAGTGTTTGAGGTAGAACACACATTTTTTATAGAGCATTTGAATTATCAATAGGAATTAAGGACAGAAATAAGAGTTACTCCTATTGTGGGAGTAATATTTTGAATAAATTCGAGTGTTTGCTATTTCCAAATTATTTGAGATTTTATTGGAAATGTTATTTTAACTTTAAATACACCGATTTGGAAATTTTAAAAATTTAATAAAACTAATATGCTCATTCATTAAGCAGTAAATATTTTAGTTTTTTGTTCAGACATGAATTAAAAAAATTCTCTAAGAAAGCCTACAAATAAAAAACTGTGGACTCCAGTGTTTCTATCAATAGTTGCATTAGCATTTTCCAAGTTTATTTCCCATATAACATTTATTAAGTACACTGTTTGGCATTTTAATAATGCTAGCCCTACAAATGTTACAAAATATAGCCTTATTATTTCATTATGAAAGCTTGGGCTGGATCACATATATATATATATGATTGAGGCTTTGTCCATTTATAGGTAATCAGAAGAAGACAAATTAGAATTTTAATTTTCTCAGCTCTATCCAGTGTACTGATTTTAAAATGGAAAATATTAAAACATGTTTTTAGTCACTTCATCCTTAAGCATAGTTCAGTAAGCATTTTAACTATCTTACCTCCATTCTTAATTTTATTCTAAGTAATTTACCTGTACTAGTAAATTGAGCTTATTGAATTTTGGAGTCTTTCGTGTGTGTATTGTGTGTACCTGTGCATAATTGCAATAAATAGTTTATATATATTAATTACATATGTGAATATGTTGCAAATAAATGGTGTATGTATATATGTATATGATGATAGAAAATATATTGAATAAATAAAAATTATTTCAATAAAATATACAATGTTATAAATCCAGTTCAGGAAATTCCCCACTCTTCAAACATACTTATCATTCTTGCTGCTTTCTTTGGCTTCTATTTTTAAATTTTGTTTCTTTATGTTCTTGCCATTTTCTGAAGCAGATTTGGAAGATATCTTTCATGTCTTTACATGATCAAAATTCGGTGAATACTGTTTCTGGGTGTGGTCCAAAAGGTAGGGCTCATTCTTAACATAAGAGTGCGGTTCTCATCCATCTCCCCAGATCTGGCACAGTGCAGATCCTGGTCCTTCTCCAAAGTCAAAATAACTATGGAAAGGGAATGTATTGAACCAGTTCAAGGCATCGAGGAAGCCAAGACAGGAAAACAAGGATACTCATAAAGTAAGACTTCTAGAAGCTTCCAAAAGTGGAAATGATAATGCGATGTGCTTTAAGCAAGACAGTGTCTTTTTTAGAGGGATTAACAACACAGTGCATGCAGTAATAGTTTTAAAATTTAATAACTGCATTTTCAAACACATCTCATACATACAGCAATTACATATATAGTTTTGATGCAGTTGAAATGATATATTCACCGTTTGCCTAGTGATCACATAAGATTAAACATTAGTTTTTGGCAGACTTGATACTACCGATGGGTCCAATATGTAAGCTATAATTACTTGTACATGGCATTGCTGTTATGGTGTGGGTAAGATAATTAATGAAGAGGTAAGTTCTACAGCAAGATGTCATTCAAAATTTGCCAAATTTAAGATATCAGTTCATATTATGACATTTAAATAGAGTAATATACATTGGATAATCATGATGTAGAAACATGATAGACAGAATGAACAACCTTTAAAGTACCATGTGTTCTCCAGGTCTTGAACTGTACCTTCAGTGAAATAACATTTCTCTTAATTTTAAACATAATTTATTGCCTTCTAATAGTGAACACAATTATAAAAAAATATTGGATATACGAGATGATGTGCAATGATTACATAAGTATGTATCACCACTCACATTTAATTTTGCATATCTTTTGTTGGTTATGAAGGCATAAACTGTTGTGAATACTATAGTAGGCAGAAGTGCATTTAAGAAATTTCATGAGGCTGGAGGAACGGCACAGAGGTTAAAGCTCTTGTCTTGCAAATACAAGGGTCTCAGTCTGATTCCCCAGCATCAGATAAAGCTGGACATGGGGGTACACACCTGTAATCCCAGCATTCGGGAGGCTGAGGCAGACAGATTGTCCTGAGTCCACAGCCAGCTTGGGCTACACCAGTAAGTTCAGACCAGCCTGGGCTACAGAGTGATTGAGACCCTATCTTGAAATAAGCTAGCTAGCAAGCAAGCAAGAAAGAAAATAAATTCAAAATACATGCAACAGAAGAAAATCTAAAACAGTGATAGACCCAAGTGGTTTTATTTAAACATCATTCTTTCTATCCAGAACACTTTAAAATCTTCCAGGACAACCTCTATTTTGAGTTTTGAATGATGCTGCTGTCTGACATTTTTATATATTGAACATGTGGAGTATCTGTCTATTTATCATCTACCTATCTATCTATCCATCTATCTATAATCTGTTAGGTTTGCATCTAGACTGTCTCCAGAAGTCTCATGTATTTGGAAAGGGATTGGATCATGGGATATAATTAAATCAAGCAAATCAATCCTTTGGTTTCCCAGGTGGAGCCTGGTCAAGGCGGGGAATTCCTGAGAGGAAGACTTCTAGGTCTTCACTCTGCTTCTTAACTATGGTGGGATGACCATGTGTTCCCTGCCTGGGCTTTCCTTCCACCAAGCTCTTCCACCTTTACTAGCTGACCATGCATAGACGAATGGAGACCCCTGGAATGTGAGCTAAAATAAATCACTTTCTCTAGTCTGGTTAGAAGTTTGTAATCCAAGCACTCTGGGAGGCTGACATAGAGGGTTGCAAGTTTGAACCATCTCTGGGCAACTTAGCAATTTAGTAAAACCCTGTCTCAAAATCAAAAATAAATATGGGTTCAGTTAAATATCTAATGGTTTCTGTAATATGAGAAACCCAGCTCACAATTCTTTTTTCAAAGACCTTAGAGAAATAACGGGAACTGGAGGGGATGGGAAGGAAGTGGGAGGGGCAAAAAGGGAGAGGGGAAGGATTTGTAATGTTGCTATGATACGTATGTGCATACAATACTCAAGATCAATGTAAACTTTATGTATTGTATTTAAAACATATCAATAAAATGAAGAAAAATGGGCTTGGTATGTAGCTTGTTATAAAGGCCCTGGCTTCCATTCCCAGTACCAACAAACAAACAAACAAACAATAAATAAATAAATAAAACTTCTTTCTTTATGTCATAATTGTTGGGTTTTGCATCCTACAGACCAGAAAGTGACTAGGGCAGTATCCATTTACATAATCAAGCTTCCATTAACTCTGAGTATATTAAAGCCTAAAGCAGAATGCTATTCAACTTTGTTCCTTTCAGGTACCTTTTTCTTCCTTTTTTAATACTTGGCTTGTATTCTGCATATAATATTTGTATATTTACAAAAAAAAAACTTGCAGGAAAGGTGAGTTTTTTTCTCCCCATTTTCCTTGCAACATACTTTTATAATACCGAATAACCAAAAGTCAAACTCAAAAGTCATCTAATTTCTCATGCATTTTGGTTGAGATATATAATTTTACATTATCTACTTCCTTTACATTGGAAATCTCCATTTTTTATTGCCACATTTTCTGTTGGATGCCCTTCAGATTATGTAGCAACAGTTGTATAAGGTCGTGGCCACAGCCTGCCTGAAACATATGTGACACTACAGATTCTGTACACAAACAGGCAAGTGATGAGACTTCCTTACTTAGCTCTGGATGTGTCTCAAAATACACTACGCAAGAACAGATTTGGAGGCAGCTGATCTGGTATTTGTCAACTGTCAGTAACTGCTAAAAGTGAGATCACACATATGTGTTCTGCATTACAGATGTACTCTACAGCACCTGACTGCAGACCTAGGTTGGAAAAAAATGCCTGAGAATACATAACTACACAGCGTTTGTTCCGTCTCAGGATTTTTGCAAAACCAAGTTAAATGGTGTCTCTAAAACTAAAATCTCAGTGAATCAGTATTCATAATAAAGTCCAAATAGCCCAAAGTTCATTGTCAGAAATCCTGTATCTGGAGTTGCATTAAGTTCCAGGCATATTTATTACATGCATACTGCTCTGTGTGTGTAGCCTTGCTTTTGTGAACTGACTCTGTGCAAATTTGCTGTTCACATAGTAGGAATTTCCAGGAACATATCACCTGATTTTGTTTACAATATTAAATTTATTTATCTTGGACAAATATCCTTGATTCAAAATATTCGATGTTTAACTGGACATCCAATTTCAATTCCCACAATATATCTACCTGAATCTTTTAATAGTTACTGAAATTCAAAATAAAACTTATTAAATTTATCATATTTATTCTCAATGTATTAGCTTTTCCTTTCAATTATTCTTTTCTGAGTCACTTAAAATTTTTGGTTAAATGAACATACAATTAACATTCATCAGGCAAGATCATATCAACATCATTCAAAGCACCATATTGTCATCCCCTAGATTAAAATATTATCCTGTAAATCTTGGGGTATAGAATGACCTGAATATAATTATTCAATTTTCTACAAGAAGAGGAATTACAACTTCTGCTATGTTCCTGAACTCAAATTTTAATTACCATCCCAGGAAAGGCTAGTGTGTGCATTTGTGTATGTGTGTGTGTTTGTGTATGCGTGTGTGATTTTGTATTTGTGTGTGTGTACGTGTGTGTGTTTGTGTGTTTGTGTATGTGTGTGATTGTATACATGTGTGCTTGTATGTGGAATGGAGAAGAAGAATAGAGGCATAAAAATTCCCTTAAGTTGAGATTAGAAAGTATTTATCAATCTCAGCATATTTAATTACAATTGATAAAGATTTGCATTGTTTATAATTTACATTCTGAATTTTTACTTAACAAAAATTTTGTTTAATAAATATGAATGTAAAATATCAATACATATAAGAGAAATGCTGTTGTGCAAAGTTATGAAATTTTTAAAAAAATCTGTTTTGATGCAGTTTGTGCTTTATTAGAAGTACATTAAACATATAAATAAAACTAATTTATGTAACTCAACAAAATAGGAGTTAATGCAATACAATGTGATGTATATCTGCAAAAGGCTGGCTGGGGAGAGACATGCATGGGCAATCACATGAGTGACCAGAAGTTTGTGATGTATAACATCCTAACATCAAGGCTGAAATCATCTCAGTTTGCTCATGAACTTGAAGCCTGAGATAATTGAATCATAGTGAATTAATAAGATAGAAATGTAAGATTTACTTGAAAGTTAAGGTGCAGAAGGGAGGTAATATAGAGATTTACAGCGTTACATAGAAACTAACATGCTAGCACCATTATCTTTAATTGTAAGTTTGAAATAAGAAAAAAAAATTTAGACAGGTTGATTCTTGTAAAAGTTCACACTGACTCTTGAAAACGATTGTAGGGAAATAACAGTGGTGGTAGTAATTCTATTTGTATCAGCCTACCCAAGCAATAGTTGTAAACTGTTCCATTGTGAGGGCAAACACATATATTTATTTCGAATTATGAAGTTTGACCTGTATATGGTATCTGGAGACATGAAGACAACACAGCAAAGATTAATTGGTCAATAATATTTATAGGAAGTCTCCAGCTTATAATGATAAATTTATTATGCTTGCTTTTACCATGTTGCAAAAAAGTAGACATTTCTGTGGAACTGTGCAAAAAAGTCACATTTAAAAACAAAATAGCCAAAATGAAATCTTCCAAAATAACAAATAAAATGGAACACCCGCAAGCTTTATATTTGAATTATCACTTAGCATTCAAAAAAATCTAAATGAGTCCGTGAAAGACATAAGAAGAATAAATTTTAAAATATGATTCAGCTATATACTTTTCACTAAAAATTAACTTCAAATTTAATCTCATAAATATGTTGAAAAATAAAATGGGGAAAACCACAGCACAACAATATGGAAAGAAAGAACAATAAGGGCTAGTACCTAATAAATTGAAAATTGAAAAAAATGAAAGAAAATATAGAAAAAATAATATAATAAAAGTTGCCTCAGGGGAAAAAGTCAATAAATTTGATAAACCTCAAGCCAGACAGACACAAATAAAAAGAGAAAAAATACAAGTCATTAAAATTAGTGATAAAACAAGGGCTAATTTGGGATCGATTTTTGCAGCCATTAAAAATGAGGAATTTAAGATTCAATTTTATTTATAATTTCAATAATTTAGAAGAAATGGGTAAATTGCTTAGCTAGCACAAAGTACCAAAAATCAATTATGAGATAAAACAGTCTGAATCATATCATTAATCTTATAAAAGTTTAATGTTATTAAATAGTAACCAAAATTATTTTTTCATGTCCACTGGATGAATCTCTGAAACATATAAGTGAAACATATAAGACCTGCAAAAATAATTCTCAAATAATAGATGGCCTTATTTTATGACATATATCCTTGATTCCAAGGTCAGCTAAAGAGAGAACATGCAACATAGAAAACTACAAATTAGAATGTTATCAAACAATGGTCTTAGAAACGAAGAAGTCACACTGAATATTTAACAAGCCAAAATTCACCATTGTATAAAAATAAATACATGCTTTGGGCAAGTGGACTATATTTCAGGAACATAAAATGAGTTCCACATGGAAATATCAATGTAATCCACTCTGTTTTTTGGCTATTGCTGTTAGGTAAATCACCAAATTTTAAATTATTTAAAATACAATAAATGTATTACCTCACAGCTATGTAGTGTATAAATTCGACACAAGTACCATTGGACTAAATTTTAAGTATTTTCAGGCCTGGCCTTCATGTTTGCAGAAGGTCTGGACAAAATTTACCTCAACAGCTTCAAGAGCTTACATCCCTTCCTCCAACAATGACCATCATCTTCAGTCTAAGCCAGCAATAGCAGATTGAGTCCTTCTGAAGAAGTCATCAGGCTCTCTCTACCACTGTCTTTCACATCAAATGAACCAACTGGTATACTGGACTGAAAATTGTAATTCACCATATTCTCTGCCATAATGTCGCCCAGTTAAAATTTTCAGTGTCACCTGAAACCTGAATTGTTCCTTGTTACATAATGTGATAATCCCACTCTGCATAGGATCAGGACATGGTCACTTTTAGGGTATGTGTGCTAGGGAAGGGATCTTTCTGCCGATCATTTCCCCCAAGGCCAAACCAATTAGTTAAGAGAGAAAAAAAATCACAGGTTCTTACCGACTATTCCAGAAAACATATGTGGCAAAATTTAATTACCATCCAAGATACAACAAACTGGAGGAAAAAAAAAAGCTCTCTGCAAAATAGAAATACAAAGAAATTGAACTCAATAAAGAACTTCTGCACAATGTGTCTAACATCATCTTCGGAGGTAAAAGACTATTTTGCCCTCCCTCCAAAATGAGGTAAAACAAGGATGTCTGATCAGCAAAAGGAGAGGAAATGGGACTTCAGCCTGAGGAGCTGAAAACCAATGGGGGCACAGCAATGGAAGCATCCAGCTGGCCCCTGGCCTTTTAACAAAGGAAAACGTCAGTCCTCCGGGGCCCTCGAGGTCAGACTGACTTCCACTCAGTCTGGATTTAGTAGCTTCTAAGGCACACTAACAGTTTGGGTATGCTTCATTTCTAGTAGATGACTGTACTTGCTTAAGGGGCCAGTCTTGTTCTTGTCGTGGGCTAACTATTCCCACTTAGTAGAGGGGGTTGACCTTATGCTGGAGTGATCTGTGAGGTTCTGCTTTCCCCAGAATCTGAGGTTAATTCAGATTTAGGACAGGGACTCAAGGGAGTCTGGAACTAGAAATTGTGGAAGCCAATAATTGGACCTGGATGTCCTGGCAAATCACACACACACACACACACACACACACACACACACACACACACACAGCTTTAGGTATCTTGCCTTGTCATTTTCTGTCTTAAAGAGTATGAGATAGGCTAAATAAAATTATGGTTAATAAATCTTGTTTTAGAGATGCTATTTAAGTGATTAATGTCTCTACACAAAACTGAGCAGGAATCAGACCTGAAGATTTAAGGGGCTAAAGAACAGAGAGGGCTGGAAGAACAGCAGGCAGAGCACTTAGTCAGCAAGTGCAAGGGCTCAAGTTCCATTCCCCAGCAACATATAAGCAGGGTATAGTGGGGTACACCAGGAATCCTGGCATGTGAGAGGCTGAGGCAAGAGTTGCCATGTGTTTGAGGCCAGCCTGGGCTATGTACCCAGCTCAGGACCAGCCTGGATTACAAATACCCTGACTCAAAGAATTAAAAAAAAAAGTAACTGATCTGGTAAAATCAAGCATTGGTGTACATGAAATGGTGATGCACAGAGAAAGTGCAGGACATGCTACATACTAGATCTGCAATGTGACAACTTGTTAATACATGGCAATGTGAGAAAAAAGCAAACAAAACATTTACTGGATTGCTAGATTCCATTACATAAGAGAGAATGATGATTTTTAGTGAGTCGGCAAAGAAAAATTTAATAGAAAAGAGGAAGTTCATTGTCAAATAAATGATATCTTGTTCATATTCAATATTTACGAGTGCTATATAACCCTATAGTTTTACAATTTAGTAAACATTACAAGGATATCTAAAATATAATATCACTATAAATTGATCATGTTAAAGCTATTTTAAAGTAGACACGAAGTTGACAATTATATTGAAATGTAATTATGTATTTTAGAACCATGTATATGTATATAAAGGAATTAAATAAAATTTAAATATAAGGGCTGGAAGAATGGCTCAGCAGTTAAAGGGCTTGAGCAAGCACTAAGCCGAGCGCTAAGGCAAGCACTAAGTACCTGAGTTCAATTCCCCAGCACCACATAAGCTGGGCGTGGTGGCACACGCCCATAATCCCAGCACTTGGGAGGCTGAGACAGGAGGATTGCCTGAGTCCAAGGCCAGCCTGGGCTCTGAAGTGAATTCAGGACCAACCTGGACCACAGAGCGGGACCCTGTCTCAAAAAATTAAATATAATCCATAAAATGATCAATTATTTGCTTCATTTATTTAACACTTACCTAGAGACCACTTGCTATGGGTAAATTTTATACTTACTACTATAAATTTAACATTTTTACCTTAAATAGTTTGTAGCTTCTGAAGGTCCATTGATTAAAAATCCCAGCAAGACTTATTTCTTCTAATTAGGCAGATAAAGCAGAAGACTAAGATATACTTCTACTTTTTTCAGTAAATTTTTCCATGATTTTGAAATGTCAGAAGCTAGAAAACTCATTATCAAAAGGAAGTCAGACTGAAACCATAATTGAGAACAGTGTCACATCATAATTACACAACAACAAAACACAAAAAATAGTTAAAATTACTCAAAAATGGAAACTGTTCTTTTCAAATAGTCCGAGATAGACGGTATTTATAAAATGGTAAAATTATTATTTTGTACTGAGATATGGAAAGTGTATGTTATATAGTACAAAAAAGAACAGTTTAGAATTTTTCCATAGATAAAATGACTTTAAAACCTTAAAATGTTTCAACTTCTAAAAAATGCAATATTGATTTTATTTGCAATGCTTTTTGCAATATGCACTAGAGTATTTTGCATAGTCAGTCACAAGCATTTGCAAAACTAAAACATTAAAATATATTAGAAGCATAACTATTCAAATTGTGATAGGTAGAAAAGTGTTATCATTAGTCTTAAGATATTAAATAAAATACAGTAAATATTAAGCAATCTCAATACAATAGATATTTTATCAAAGAAAATAAATAATTATTTAATGTTAAATACGCTCTCTCTGAATGTTACTTTTGTGCTTAATGCCAAATTAGTCATTTCACTAATTTGATTATTTATTAGAAAATAATTAGCAATTGAAAGAGTTAAACTGGTCTGAGAATTTGCAATACATTAGTAATGAAGTGTTGGATTTTGCTGGGCCTCAGGCAAAACATAAACCAATATTCTTCTTCATTGTACTCAATCTAAGTGTTGGAATAATAATCCATGCTTCAGTAACACAATCCCAGATTTAATTTTAAATGTCTAAACAGCAATACGCCTCTAGGAACAATTTTATCATCTATGGCTAGATCTAAATTATGGCATAATAAAGAAAAAATGAGTTACATTTTAAACTGTTGGGATAATCACTAGTTGTTTCCACATCTTTAATGAGTTTGTCTATAAGGGTAAGAAGAAAGCTTTGTGAATATTAATTATATAGCGAAGTCTTTAAAAATTAAAAAAAATCTGAGTTTTACACAATGCTAAACCAAAACAAAATCATATTACCATAACAATATTAAAATACATAATCTATAAAAAAATCTATTTTCAAGTGTTTTCTTTTACCTAATTAAATGGCTTCTACCTATATTTCTAAGATATAGTTTGATTTATTTCTAAGGGTATTAGTGTTTCTCATGCAACATAAACCAGGAATAGTTTTTTTGCAATGCAAATAGAAATAAATTTTGTAGACATAGTGGTATGATGGCAAGTGCCTATAATTCTAGCACTCTGGGAAGCTGAGGCAGGAAGATCATAATTTCAAGTCCATCCTGGGCCACTTAGTGATTTCCTGAGCTCCTCTCTCTCTCTCTCCCTCCCTCTCTCTCTCTCTCTCTCTCAGTCTATGTATATATGTATATATAGTTCTGTCTTAATTGTTTCTCATTATTGGGACAGAATACCTGACATCCACAATTTAAGGAAGGAAAGATTTATTTAGCTCATAGTTTCAGAAGCTCTCACACAATCCGCTCATGGCAGCGGGCAATGGCGAAGGCACATGGCAGAGGCTGGAAATCTGCTCACCCCACTGCAGACAGAAAGTTATTCGATGTAGGAGCCAAGTGCTGCTTCAGACTCAGGGAAGGCTACAGCTTCCCAGAGAGAAGCTTTAACAATATTTTTCTTCCTTTCTTTAGGTTCAAGCTTCCAGTTGGGTCCCCCAGCTGGCCACTCCCTTACTTCCTGGCCCTCAGTCAATAACAAACAACTGAAAGCTCTGCCCTGGGCGCCTCTCAGTCTCAACAAGTTAACACAATCTTTCTGGGTCCCACCCCAAACATCTGCCCCGACCATCCAGATCCTCTCTCCCCACAACACACAGTTCCACAATTACCCTACTACATTTAAATTCATGAGGCTTTGGGGGGACACTCTAGATCCAAGCCGTAGCAGGCAGACAATGAGAGAACTAAAAATATGACCAACAGCAAGAGAATTTAGAGTGAAGTTTTATTCCTCTCATGACCCTATTCCCGGCCTAGTGGTTCAGACATAAGACTATGTGTAAGGCATAAAGATAAAGGTAGCAGCACTAAGGCAGGAGGGATAAAGGAATTGGAAATCGGGATTGAAAAGGGATAAATGGATAAAAGATAAAGAGGTAAGGCATACGTGTATACCAAAAAGGATGACGACGGAATGAACACAGCTTTCACCTAGTGTGAGTGGGTTAGCCTGAGCCCTGGTTGGTTAGCTGGCATGTCAGTTGAGAACTAGGCATAAAGGGTCAAAGCAGAGTTGCTGATAGTTTGCAAGGCCAATAGGTGGTTGGCCTGTGGGTTAAGGGACACAGGTCCTGCCTGAGATTTGGGGTTGTCGTCGTCAACCATGTGCTGAGGCCAGCAAAGGCTTTTGTCACATAACATGGAATTTTTATATTTGATGTGATTTCTGTACATCTGGCATGAAGGGATACATTTTACAAATGGAACCGATTTTATTAGAAGAAGAAAGGATAAAATCAAATTAACATTTGTGTGAATTCTAAGAGTTTATATTTCAAATATAGTGAAGAGGTTTGTTACAATTTCTTTCAGCTTTGTGTCTTATTCTTCCGTGAGTCCTGACCTGGCCTAATAGGGATTAATGCTGGCTGAAACAAAAGGCAGACAAGCACAGAGAAGGCCGACTATTACAGCTGAGAAGAGGAAAAAGCTATCTGTAAGCCAAGGCTTGCACAGAGATCGAACTTGTGCATGTGTTATCGGGGAAGAATTTAGGCATGAGAGTTACAGTGCAGGAACCCCACAAAACATGCATGAACTAAGAATGTACCGCAGGGTGAAGGCCTTGGATTCAATCCTCAGTACCATACAAATTCTTTAAAATAAGTAAAAATAAATGTAATAATCTGAACAATGTGATTAAGAAGGAGAAAAGCAGAGCCTCATGGTCAAGACCGGACCTCATTCTGCTAGGCTAGTATTTCCCTATTGAAGACAATTTCACAAAGCATCAGTGACTGAACATGTCACTCTACCACCACGGTGGATCAAGAGGAAGCCTGGAACAGTCTGTGATCGTGCAGGAACAAAAGCAAAACAAACCTTTCTTCTCTTTGTTTTTCACTTTGGATTTTTTTCTTTGTCATTTCTCCCTCCTCTGCCTTTCCCTCCCTCCCTTATCTATTCCTCTTTCTCCTCTCGTTCTCTCTGAAAATCTCAGAGCTTTAAACTGTGACTCCCGAGCACTCTCTATTGGCTCTGTCCCTTCATTTATTTACTCATCTTTAATTTTGAGTCAGGGTTGCACTAAGTTGCCAAAACTAAGTTTAGCATTTGCAAACCCCCTGCAATAGCCCTTTGAGTAGCTGGTATGACAGACACACACCACTGTGGCAGCAAACATAAAGATAGAAAATGTTATCCATTCTCTTTCAGGGATAGTATGGATGAATACCTAAGTCACGATCATTCTTTATAGTTCAGGTCCTGATTAGTCTGCCTTCAACCCAGATAAAACATATTGAGTTAGCCAATTGAAATTGTTGACCAATCACAGAGCACTTAATTAAACACAAAGACTATTTCTTGGGCCATGACACAAATCATTCAACCAAAGTCAAATTCTCCCATAAGCTCTCTATAACACCCTCATACTAGGCTGCCACCAATGAACATTATTGATCATGCATAATTTTCATCCAATAGTTTCAGAAATTTTTAAAATATTCATTTATTTTGTTTTAAAAGCAATATGCACATGCTATTTTATGACTAATTTTATCTCTACCATCAAAATCAAAATATTTTGCACAATGATTATTTGGTTCTTCATATGTACTCACATCTGTTTTCTAGTCACATGGAAAAACATTTAAAACGGTCCTATGTTACTCCAGACTTTTCTTGAGTTGAGAAAACATGTCTCATCTATGTTCTGTAACTATAGAATTGTTTCGCTGATGGATAGTAAAATGTAACTACTTTTTACTTATTCTATGAGAAACATAATAAGATGGCTGATGCCTTAAAACAAGCAACAACTAATGCACAACAAACAAAAATTCATAAGATGGTATTTCAACACTAGCCAAAGTAGATAGTGTAGCTTACAAAGTGGAAGAAAGTAGTTTGAGCTCAAGTTACTAATTCATAATGGAAGCAAGTCTACTTGGGAGAGTGCAATTGAGATAGGAAACTAACAAGATGTTTGCTGGCAGAAATAAAAAAGGAAATAAAGACTATAACGTGATCATTTAGGAACAATGAAGACATCACCTAACCTAATGAGGTGAGTGCTTCATTGTTATTTCCTGTCAGCCATTCAACATTTAGATTAATAACTGCAAATGACTAGCTAAACTTGATACCAAAGGAATATTGAGTCATAAATGTGAGGAAAAAGAATTAGCTTCATGTGACCCAAAGCCAGACTACTTCATATAAGGTATTCTAGTATAAGAATTACAGAAGAAAAGAGTAAGGGCTGATGATTCGAAGCAATTGTAATAAATATTCACGGGATGCTTTAGTTCAGTTTACTTCCTTCATGCATAAGAATCTAGATGAATAAAAAGGAAATAAAAACATAAAGAACCGAAACCCATAATGCGAATAAAGAAATGAATTGTTGGCATAGTTCTCATGAAAGCCCATAGCAAGGAGGGTTTGCTTTTTCTTTGATTTGCTCATTTCCTGCACAGTCTATAGTTTTAGAAATCATAGAGTTTTAAGCAAAAGACAACTTACTATTAGACATCAAATCATAATATTTGTACTCTGCCTTAGGCAATTATTTTTGTTCTGAGATTATAATGAAATAATAATCAAAGTAGAACATATAACAAAACATGCACACATATAGAGACACAGATACAAATATGAATGTATGTAGAGAAATATATATTCATTTACATTCCATTTATGGTTAAATAAATCATGCTTCAAATGCAAAGCAAATTATGAAAACATAGAGCATATTTATTCTTGGCAACTATGTAGAATAAAACATGTAACAGAGCATCACTACTTTAAATAGTACAAAACTGTGATTTTTTCTCTTTCCTCCAACACAAGTACTAATGTTTTTGAAACCACATTTTTAAACATTTCGGGTTTTTTACTGTGTTCTTATTGCTTCAATGAAAAAATGCTAACCAAGCTAAATTTATTCGTATTGTAAAGATAATCTACATTTGAAATTAATGCATACAAAGCCATAGCATAAAAGCCTAAACTAATCAAGAAACCACAGGATAAAAAGCAATTAATATTTTAAAGATTTTCTCCTTTTAATGAAACAAAAGTTGTTATTTTCAAATTATTTTAATCAATATTTGTACTTCATCTTATATTATGGGAAAGCTTCAGTTTATAAGTAGAATTCCTGTTTCACAAATAGTACCCTAATTTGTGGTCGTTGTTTTCTTTAATACTCAAAATTGACAATAAATATGTTACTTTTTTTTTAAGCAAGGAACTTCAGAATTACTTCCAAGTGTAAAATGCATAAAATGAATACTATATGTAAATCATACAACATTTCTGGTGATTTTCAGGCTGTCATGATTGTATGTATGTCTGCTCTATAATGCTTAAGAGATGTCTCTGCTCTCTTTTCTGCTCTAGTATTTGGAATAAACTTATTTAATGGGATTAAATTCTGGAAAAATCTGGGAAAACCTTTGTTACCAACCACAAACTTTTTCTTTTTCCCACGTAATTAACAGCTGAGGTCACCCCTTCATACTCTCAGTTTCCCACAGAGGTTCCACCTTTGACCGCAAAAGTCCCTGCTCTGTCAACTGTTTGTAAAAAGAATGTAGGGTTCACTAGTTACTGTAACCTAAGACATGCAGATCACAGGGTTGAATTTCCCAAGACACAGGGAGGAGATTAAGGAAAGGGACTAATTTGAAAATATTATTCAAACATCGAATATAGTATGACATAAAAATCTCTGTTAAAATATTTGATAAATTCTGATCGCTTGATGTTTCTTTTTTTTCCTTTTTATCTGATGTCTAATGAATACAGCGCATGCATCACTAACAGAGGTTTCCACAATTTTGTATAAAGTCTAGAGCTAACTGAAGGTGCTTTTTAAAGATAAAATTATTATAAATAGTAAAACTTTACCAGTAGACAGTGATAGTTTATATTTGAAGCAACTTTAGAGTTAACAAAGTGCCCAATGTAAACTTATGAGTATACAATTTTTCTAGTGGTTAAAATATCAATGTACCCTAGCATTATAATTTGTTTAGTTTCTACCATCCTATTACTTCATAGTATATTCGTTTTTCCTGTCTCTGTGTAAGCAACACCAGTACTATAAATGTATACCTTTCCACGTGGCATTTAAGCTACACATAACAAGAACTAAAATAACTTCAGCACATATTTTGGATTGCATAGAAGCACAAGAAGCTAGAATGCATTAAAATATACAGTTTTGACCTCTTCAAAATAATTTATATTTTATGTACCTATACACACATATATTTAGCTATATCTGGATTCATATGAATCTTAAGGAATATTAATTTACTAATTGTTAAAGTAAATGAGACATCAGATGACAAGCTCAAGCCCACTATTCATATTTTATCTCTAAATCAGTACTCATCACTAAATGTGTGTGTCTTTCCAAATATGCCCAACATCTGTGTTCGCCTTCTTGGGTCATCAGTCACACTTACTCATACACTTAACTTTTCCAAGAAGGGGACCTTCAAGATGGATTCTGAAATTTGTTGCGTATTTGTTTGAGGAATGTAGGGATGAAACCTAGGGAAATAATTTTAATAAGCATTTTCCCTCCCATGTTAGGGGTATCTACTGCACTGAGGGCTGCCAACGGTGCTGAGTTCGTGCACTCTCCTCTGTCAGAACTCAAGTCTTCTCAAATTTACTTTTAGTGATATCATGTCAGTAGCATGAAATTGGGATGGAATGAGAATGTGTATACCACGAAAATCAGCCAAACTACAAATCAGTTTTTTTTTTTTTTTTTTTGGTGTTTGTTTCTGATCAAGGAACTCTTTTACCAGCTTGCAAAATGAGATCCAGCAAATGGCTATTTAGCTGATTGATTGTATTAGATTCTTTCTATGACGAGAGAAACATTTCCTGTGCTCTTAAGAAGAACACCATATTTAGTGATGGATTCGCCTTTGTAGCCTACCGACTTTCTGCTGGCATCATTTCACTGGACTGAGATATTGTTTTATTTGCTGTAGTGATAATCTATACAATGTGTTATTTCATTTCAAAGCACTGAAACAATGGGTCTGTAGGAAGAGAATGCATAGGCTTTACAAGGAGGTTCATCGCCTAGGAAGCGCTAGCTCGACGGAAATGTTGAATGGTCTTTTGAAGAAGTCAGTTTTATTCTTGTAATAGTGACAATATCCTAAATGTATAGTTTCCAAACAATGCAGATTTACTATATCTGAAAACAAAAGCCAGTTGATGGAAGATCTTTTATAGGAAAAAATATGAACAGATTGAAGAGGAAAGGGATGAGGTTACTTTGTGCCCATTTTAACAATAAACCCTACTACATCCTTGAAGAGTCAGAATTCCTGTCTCCATAGTCTTGGGCTATGAGAGTTTCAAACACTTAGCATCCAATGGTAAAGTGCTCTAACCAGGGACAAACTGAGTAGACAGAAAGCAGTATGTCAGTTCACTTTGGATATTTCCTGCGCCAAAAGAGTGGGCGCAGAACAGAACGAAATGGCTGAATGTGGAAGGACAGAAAAGTGTCCCACATTAGAGCGCTCTGTTTCTTTTATCACATTGATACACGAGTACAGTAATTGAATATTTAACATGCAGGGAAGTTAAAGTATAGCTTGACTAAACAATTTGCCCTTTGTCAAACAGCTAATATTTAACTGGTGGTATATTAGTTTGGGAACATACTATCTGCTTCTTTTCTCCATTTTGTCTCCTGTAGACAACTGCCGCAAAGTGGTTGCTCCAAAAGGATTTGTTGGATTGAAAGCTACAATTATTGCTTTTTTCAAATCTTCCAGTGAACTTTTATTAATTTCATTAATTCACTGTAACTGAGTGATATAATAGCATTTTAATATAGAAAATAAATGATTTTTAGTATCCATTAATAAATTCTACCTGTGGCCTTTCTATCTTTTTCAGACAGTGGGACTTTCTGCTATAATAACATGCCATATAAAATGACATTTACAATCATTCACAATATTAGAAGGAAGATTGTAAATAAAATGAATGCTATTACATTCTCACCTGCTACCATGTCCTAGTATTAGGATTTATGGTGAGACATGTAATTTTGCCAATTGTTAACCTGTGGTACATTACAAACTTAAAAAAAAGGCCTTCGATTCCCACTAGTGGCAAGTTTATAGTGAAGTTCAAAATAAAATTGAAGCTTTTTTCCAGATCTTATCACCTATCACCTATTTCTTTTTAGTCCAGAACAAGTCTTTTTTTTTTTAAATCTTAACATCA
Organism: Ctenodactylus gundi; assembly: GCA_004027205.1. Lineage (NCBI taxonomy): Eukaryota > Metazoa > Chordata > Mammalia > Rodentia > Ctenodactylidae > Ctenodactylus > Ctenodactylus gundi. The sequence continues at coordinate 278,254 of PVKB01001576.1, forward strand.
GGCTCAAAAAGTCAAATGCATAATTTCTATATTTGATTCTTATTGTAATTACGGGTGTAGCATGCTATTCTGTGAGCTATTTCATTCAAACATAAAAAATGAGATCCTGACCATGTTGTTATTGAAACTCACACATCACATATGTCATTGTAATTGTTGCTCTCCTGGTCCAGATATGATATCAGTTTGTTAATTAAAAATCCACTTCCTGGGCATTACCTCCCCACTCATTGGTATGAATGACTTAGACTATGTGAGCTCATCTGATGAGCTGTTTCTTTTTTATTTGTTTGTTTACCTGTTTGTTTATTTGGGGGTGGGGCTACAAAACAGTTTGCACAAAAGATTTTACATCGGTGTAAAAATAAGCTACATCTGACTGTATCTACATTCTCATTGTTTTTAATAAATTCTGTGATCTTTCACATCATAATATTAACTGATATTAGATTTTCTTACCTACATTGCTAAAACAACAAGATATAACACCTAGATGTAATGAGTTTTCAGTTTGACTGAGAAGAAAGTGCTATTAGAATAAGCAGCATGAATAACTGTGGGAATTAGATTTTCTTTTCCATAGTTTCTTTTTTTCTATAGTAGCTTTGGTTTTTAAGTTGAGCTGGCCAGAAATGACAGATATCACATGAAAAATTCAGTTTCTGAGTGAGTTTGGTAAAGTTCAGTTAAAGGTAAATGAATTAGAATGATGAACATAGAAATAACAGAATAGCTAGGAACCTATTTTCAGGAAACTAAAGAAGATATAAGACTAAACTTTTATTGATTTGTATAATCCAAGGAACATTTGCATGAGTGATCAAATACCACTGAAGCTCATAGCAATGTTTTTCTGCCCCCTTCTCTATAAGAAATGTCTTCAGTAGGATTAACTTACTTACACAAAAGCAAGCTAGTATCGAGGACAGCATCTGAATCCATGCTCCTTAGCCATTAGAGGATACTGAAGTGAAAGGAAAGATTTAAAAAAAAAAATGGAAAGCAGTGCCTTGACTTAGTGCATTGTTCCTCGCTTTAGTAAACATTTACAAGTAGAGACACCTTAACGTCTTGCAGGGCTCTGGCCTTTTCATGCTCATATATTTGAGAGTAAGAGCTTGAGGAATAAAACCCTCAGGAATTCAATAAAAGTGGCAGCAAATCTCCCTAACAGGCTGACTCAGGAGGTGCTTTCCTCTGTGATAAACATTTCCCTGTCCCGAAGCCTTATGAGTTGCTCCTTGTGGCACAAGAGCTTGTTAAGAACTGAGGTTACGAAATATCCCACCATCTCTCTCCAAGGTGCGAACCAAGAGGGCAGAAACTTTCAGGGCTGTTGCCTCGTGCCTTAGGGAATGGTTACAGAAAAGTGTTCAGAAGGTTCTCTGCTCAGACAGTCATAGATGTTTATTATATCTCAAACTGTATTTACAAAAATAAAAATCTCCAAGAAATTTTATGAAGATTCCATTTGTCATAGTTGAGTGAATATGTATAATATTTAGCTTTTTTAAAAGAATGTGACAATTTATTAATGTGCTCTTACGTAAGTTTACAATGTCAAGATCCAAGTGGTTCAAGATGTACTCTTTAAAATGTATATGTGGGTGCTTAAACTGACCAGTTATTGCTGGCTTTAAAGCTAGAGAATAATTTCCTCCCTTTCGATATGTGTTCCCTTTATTACATTCTCTTGCCTGATAGCCTTGGCTAGGGTTTCGAGTTCTCTACACATACTCAACTTGAACACAAGACATAAGGAAGAACAGCATTGTCTTCTTCCTGACTTAAGGGAAAATGCTTTCAATTTTTCCACATTTAGTATAAAGTTGGCAATAGGTTTGGAGTAAATTGCATCTTTCAACCTGAAGTATGGTTCTTCTGCATCTATTTTCAGAAGTTTTTGTTGTTGTTGTTTTGGTTTTGTTGCTGTTGTTGTTGGTTGGTTCGTTGTCTTATCAGGAACAGATTTTGTTTTTTATAAAAGCGTTTTGAAATGTTCAAGTAATTTCAGCAATACCTCTTCTATGTCTCCAAGAGTTAATATCACCACATAACAGAGAAACATGCATGTCCATACTTTCAGCAATGCACCTAATACTAGATAAATCACAAAAGACGCTGACGTATCTAACAGACCAAAGCATAACGAAAATGCGGCATGCATACACAATATAGTACTACTCTGCCATAAGGACAGATTCAAGTCATTTGTTGGAAAATGGAGATAACTTGAAACCACTATGCTTGGTGAAGTGAATTAGATGCAGACTATTACACATTGTAAGGTTTCTTCAATATGAGAAACCTAGAATAGAAAGAAATAATCCAGTTACATGAGTGATGTTGAAAGGTGGGAAGAATGAGGGAGGAGCTGGTAGGATGAGAAGAAGGGGCAAGGGAATGCGGAGCTGACGAGTTATGTATGTGCGAAAGGCTCCGAATGTAACTACTGTGTATCAATATATATATATATATATATGGATCTTTTTAAATGTAAAAAAAATAGAGGAAAGAAGACACAAAGGAAGAAATGTGATGAAAGAGAGCCCTGCAGATGCTTCACTCCTGGTAAGTGAGCCACTTGCCAGACAGATGCTGAACAAATGTCATTTTTGTTTTCGCACAAACCGCTAGGCTTGCTGTCATTCTTTAGAACTTCAAGAGAAAATGAACTAACACAGTATGTGGTGAAGCCTGTACTCTTAGCCAGGCAAATTGAAACTCGTACTTTGTCATTAGTCAGTGCAATATAATCACTGAAATTGCATGTGTCTGATTAATATATGACTTAATACCCAAAATTTATATGAAGATATGAAGCATGCTTTTGTACTTCTGATTTTAGTTGTGTGCATTTGTGCTTGAGAGAGAAAGCATTAATTCCATAATTTTTTTCTGCAAAAGCAATTGTGTGGCATTTTTTTCAAGGTATTAGGATCAAAGTCTAGCCTGTCATTCTAGAATGCTAAGAGAAAATACTACCACTGATCTACACTCCCAGATTCTGCACACAGATGTTAATTTTGTATTGGTGACAATAAACAAGTTTTATCCAAGCCAACACTTGCCACGATAAAGTTAGAAAATATAGACATAGTCATTATTTTATTTTAGACATACTGTCATGAATCCTTCTTAGCAATAATATTCAAAGATTATAATAAATGTCATCAAATTTAAAATATCAATTAATGATGCATGGAATAAGATTGAATCTCAACATAGAAAAAGAAACAATAGTTGAATATTTGGATTTGATTTTACAAAAATTAAGTTTTCATCTATGACCAATTACTAGGGGGAGATTTTAAGTAGATTTCTGAAATTCTCAAATATCAAATCAGTAACTACAATATTTTCTTGTTTAATTACATTCTTTAAATTATTGTTTGTTTTTTTCTATGTTAAGCAAATTTCAGAGTTACCAAAATAAAGGCTAACTATAATTGATATTCTCCTGCATAAAACATTAAACATGTGGCCTGTAAAATATATAGGCACTACTAAGGATAATAATTTGCCAAGGTCTTCAAAATTATATATTACTTTCAGTCTCTCTACATAGCTTTTCTCGTAAAACTTAAAATGACATCTGAAAGCCTATGAATGCAGTCATGTAATTAAATTAGTCAAGCATTTCTTTTTTGAATTAAATATTCTCTGTAGATAAAATGAGCAATTCATTTCTTAAAGGAAGGAGATCGTGTCTATGTTTCTCTGAAGATGATGGATATTGCAGGGATTTCTGCAGTCTCCTCATCAAATGCCCATCTGATTATTATACAGGAAATCCTTAGGTTCTCATTTTAAAGCTGAACTGAGTCACATTCTGCAATGAAAATGGGATGCTAATGCTGACTATTGTTACCGAGCCCGCTCAGTCCTATTCTGTAGGTGTTATCATTTATTTAGTGTTTTCTGCATTGATCTCCCATTTTATATTTGTAAGAGTAATTACAACTTTAGTAATTTAGTAAAAAAGAACTTTGAGTGTTTAGAGACTTGACCAAATTTTTCTTAGATTTACCTGTGTGTAGGTTTGATATTTGAGATACAGAGTTTTGGTGAGGATGTTTTTCTTGGGATGATTCCTTGCTTGGTTATAGAAAATTCTTCATTTTCTTAAAAAATAAACTGCAGTCAGTGTCCTTTCAGTAGGTCTGGTTGTGCTTATGACAGGTGGCTCTGTATGCCTCACTGTGCTGTAATTACATTTGATAGTGCCTAGCAAACTATTAATGAATACATATGGAAAAAAGTGGAAATCAATTCTTCTGCTGACTGTAACAATCAGTTACTCATTTTTCCAGCAAATTATTCTTGACATAGTTTGAGTTCAGAATTATTTCTATAATTCCATTGGGATTTATCAGGGAATATTACACTCAAAAGAATCTGTAATGTTTTCTAATAATTATTTTGTGCTGTACCATCAACAGTAAAATTTGTTTATGAGTGATATAAATAGAATTTGATATGAAGGTTGTCTTCATGAAATTTATATATGAATTATTTTTAAGTATATATTCTGTTAATGCATTGGATGGTTTGGATATCTCCATGAAATTTCATTTTATGATTTTGTATGTGTGTCTTATTTCCTAAAATTTCTATTGAGTTTGTTTGTACACCAATATCACAAAGAATCAGATAACCAAGTATCTTAAACACTGAGAGATTACTTATTTTTTGTTTGTATATTTATGATGTATATTTATAAATTTTAATTTCTTCATATAATTTCTCTTAAAAATTTGTTATGATAAAGAAGTATTGCACACATATTGATAGTTTTAATGTGGCTCTTTTAATTTTTATCTGAACTAATTGTCTAAGCTGCTTTATAGTTTATTTTTATTACTAGTTAAAATTTTGTATTTTGAATATACATAGCTATGATTATAAATTTTGATGTCACACAATTCAAGATATTTATTTTACAATGTGATTGATTTTTAAAATACCAAAATGGTTAGTAATCTGATTCAAAGCTAATAAATTTTTATGAATGAATGAAATGAGATTACATATTAACATACTAGCATATCTTATAATTAATCATGCAGAAAATTATGAACCTTCTAGAGACTGATCAAGTAAACTCACATTTCTAAAAAAGAATGAAAACAAATCATGGAGTTTAGAAAACTGGGTAGAAGTAAATAATAGTAGATAAAAAGTATCTTAGAAATTTTGTAACTTATATTGAATTCTATGTTTTGAGGAGTAAGAATCCAGCCATCTTACAATACTAGATAATTAACTGCTAGCCTACATTCTAACAAAAGATTTAGCAAAAGCAAACAACCAAAACAAAAACTTTGGCTGTCGGTAAGATTGAGCTCCATTCACTTTATTTCTTTGACTAGTACAAATTATATTTTAAGTCTTTTGCATTAATTTTAATTTTATACTGAAACTCGGCAATGAGACATCCACTCTAATGGCAGTCTCTCAGTGACACACATCCATTCCCTGGTCCCTGTTTTCTGATACCGTCTTTATCTGAGGACACACTGGAACGCATTGACCTATTAGCTACTATTGTGCCTCCATGATTCCATCACCTCTCCAGCCAGAGATGTCTTAATCCAATCAAGCTAACCGTTAGACTGGCACATCTTGTATATGTCTTCAACACTTATGGCAATGTTAATAATGTCTAGCTCTCTAATTGCATTGTATCTATCGATATTCTCACATTCAAAATGGTTTGAAAATAATGGAATTGCTACTCTATTAGTCACTTTAGTTGTAATTTAAGGAAGGAGATGTTTATTTTAGCTCCCACTTTCTGCGGATTCGTCCTATGGTCTACAGGTTCCAAAGCAGAAGTGGCTTTGCAGAATGGCGTGATGGAGGGAAGCTGTTCACCATGTTATCCAGGAAGTAGAGAGAGAAGAAAGGAGCCACATGAGTAGACAATCTTCTGGGTTGTACCGCCTACTTTCTGACCTGTTCCCACCTCCAAACAGCCCAATCAAATGTGAACTCGTCAAGGCACCAATACCTGTGATCCAATCATTTTACAAAAGCTCCATCTATTAACACTTAGCTTTTGAGGGACATATGAAACAGAAACCACAATAGTACTCTTACTTTTACCCAAGAATATCATTTCTTTTCCTTACTAAATAATATTTTGGCATTTTTATCTTTTGCATCATTATTGACATAATTGGAATTATTAAATGAAGCTAAAATGGATTATTATTTTAAAGACCCCTCAAATTTGTCTAATTATATTTAATCAAAATGAAATTCTTAATCAGTTCTAACCAGTATGGTCCTATAATATGGTCTCATATCAATTAATTTATTAGCAGCATCTGGGACAGTTGTCAATTTCTTTATTGATTTGCTTGTTTTCAGTTCATCACATAGTCCTGGGGTTTAACTTACCATAGTGATCATTTTCAAATTTCTAGCTTTTTTTTTCTTTCATCTTTCTGACAGATATGTGCAGGGTTGCTCTGGAACTCAGATTTTTTTTTATGTTTTCCATTTCCATTTATCTAAATTGACCTCATTTTAGCAATGATGCATTATCACATGGCCTAATAAAGACTTAAAATTTTAAATGGCTTCATCTGGCTATTAGATTATATTGCCTCCAAAACAGAAACAAAACAAAATAAATAAAACTTTCAAATAACAAAAGCAAACATAATTTTCTGCTTTTATGTTTGTTTGTTTTTACTTTCTATCATGACAAAAATGTAATTGATATTTTAGTTATTTATGCCAAAATTTCTAATGTCATCATTGTAAACTAATTCGTCGCATACAGCAATTCATTGCTTTCCACTGGCTTCAATATTCGGTCCAAAAGCCAAGTAATTATCACTTTTCACTTATCATGTTATATTGTATCAAGTTATATTACAGCGATTTTTACAGTGTACCTAAATTTCTCTCCAATTTCGTCTTTATTCTTAATTTGAATTTTTAAATGTTTCTAGTTTAAAATAAATTTCAAAAACAAAGTGAAACTGGGGGGGTAGGGTGGGGGAAGGAGGGAGGATAGGGTAGGGGAGGGACAAAAGAAGAGTGGGAAAGCCCTTGTCACCTTGACAAGATACGGATGTGCACAAAATCCTCAACTTCATTGTAAACCTTAAATCTTGCACTAATCATATGAATAAAATGGGGAAAATAAATTACAAATATTTAAAACCATATTTAATTCCTTTGTAACTTACTAGTTTATTATGAATTGAACATTTTTATCAACTTCTTTGTGAAGACACAGAACCTTACCCTCCCACCCCCAATACACATGCATATGCAGGTGTGCACTTGCACACACACACACACACACACACACACACACACACACAATTCTATTTTTTAAAAAATTCAAAAGTAAAGTTGTGGAAAAATGCCTATATTCTTACTGGTATAATTATGATCAGTGAATATAGAAACGTTTAATATAAAATCAATGTAAATTATAATAATGTGAAAATATTGTGAATAACGAAAGGAAGTCTAAAATATTTTAAATCACATAGTTGTTTTACTATTAGAAGCATCAAAAATAAAAGAATATTGTGACTGCAAAAATGAGAACTATATGTCTAACAAAACTAAGAAAACACAGAATTCTCAAAGTTTTAAGTTGAAAGACAATATATATGTTTAAATGACTGAAAAAATGTTTGAAAATGTGAATACTATGAATACTTTATGGTTTTGTTTTATTTCTATTAAGTCCACAGAGTCCAATGGCTTTAATTGAAAACTACTTCAGAGCAAATTTAATATTGCTTTGCAAAATAACAATATTCTTCACATTTTTTTAATAAAGAGGTGAAGTCAAATAACTATCTTTTAGTATTTGTTTCATCTTTAATAAATATTGAAGGCTTAGTTAAGGTTAATAATAAGTCAGATTTATACATACTATTAAGGTTTGCCTGAAAAACTTTTAAAATGTCAATACCGGGATAAATATACTTACATGCAGATATATATGTGTATTCACAAATGTTATTTTTTAAATTTTAAAGATTTTGAGATACACTGTACAAAATTCTGAACAGCTATTATTTTCTAATTAAAATAATAATAAATTTTAATATTATGACCAAACATGTCAATAGGAACAACCCAACTGCAGTATTGTCGGCAAATACTAGAAAATTCGTAATCTATTTTTTCCTTTTCTTTAATCACAATTTTCTAACACACCCCTTACCTTTTCATTCCTTCCACATCCTCCGCCCTGAATTCCATCGGAATAGAGTGTGAGTTTTCTTGTAGCTAAGATTCTGACTGGAATACAGGCAGGAGAACCAGACACAGTGATTTGTATCTGAGTCCCATGAAGGCATTCCAGAATAAATATGCATTCTTTTTCCCATCCCACATTGATTTCCCCTTTTATGGTAATTCCATAATATGCTTCTTCTGAGGAAACTGTCTATGCCTGTGTTATTTTAGTAAAATTTAAACAAACATTATTTTCACCGTAGGTAATGCACTTATAATGTAACCCTAAATCAGATAGTGTATTGTGAAGATAACAAGCCTCATAATAGTCTTTCAGTTAGATTCACATGCCTCCCATATACTCTCAATTGCTGTCAAACTATGATGCAGTTATCAGAGCCATCTTCATCTGCAAATCAGATTAACAGCAACTACAGAGCAAGGTTATTGACTCAGTATGTTAAAAGTGGTTAAAAACAGATCCACACAAAGGCCTAATAAACATTAACCACTAAAACATTTTCACTTCAGAACTGATTCCACCCTCACATTTGCACTTTAATTTACTGAAGCTACAACATTACAACTTTTCAAAATATTTATCTAGTCGAAGAATTGTCATCATGTCTCTACTTTAGCCCTCCTCAGAACATGTTTTATTAGGTGTTTATAAACTATTTGGCCTAAAATATCCTTTAGCCACCTTCTTTTATACTGTACCTGTATCAGACAAGAGTTCTCTTTCCTCAAATTTATTAGATAAGAAAGTAAATTACATAGAAATGCCTAATATAATACCTTGTAGACCTACAAAGACCAAAGGCTTTCAATAGTTGATATTGACCTGGTACATACTAGAAATTCAAAGAGAAACAAGGCATCACAAAGCTACAGTTGGATATGACAATAAATGTACACAAGGGCAAAGTGCCTAAGTGTGGAAATAAGTAGGTGGAAAAGACATAACTACCTAACAAAACAAAGCCTACAGATGTAAAGAAATCTTGGAAATTACACTGTGTCAAATGGGTGTGAGGCATTTGTTTGGATGAGTTAAAGACTACAGGATAGGGGTTCTGTGCTTATTTCTGGAGATATCTCGAAGTCTAATGCTGATTTTAAATAAGGAGAAGGATAAAATGTGTGAGCATGTGACTTGTCATATCTTGTTTAGATAAAACTCACGTCTGAATGTAATCTGAACTAGCTCATGTATGCTTTTATTTTAAGAAAAGTTATAGATTCCCTTCGGATGGTTTGACGAGTTGTGTAATTTTGTAGCCTGGTTTTGACTAAGCTCTCAGTAAGGAAAAAAAAAAAAAAAGCTATTGAGTAAAGTTATACTTTGGTTCTCTGAGTAAGTTTTCCCTCATGTATCTATGTGTCTCTTGAGCTACCAAGGCAAGTCTTGCAAGGTGCACCTGCATCATGGACATTGTTGTTTGTGTTCCCTTTCTTGTGCTATGTGCTAATAATTTTACAAATGGTTAGAATCCCAAGTATTCTTTTTATAGTCCAGCCTGTGTTGTTGTGGCTAATATTGTCAAAGAACAAATGACATAATCTTTTGTTTAATAATTTAAATGATGGTGAAGGCATTTAGTAAAATACAAAAGAGGAAGCGGCTGAGAAAAAAAGAATCTCATACCAGGGAATAATTCATTTTATCCTGATTCCGTCTAATCAATCTGATGGAAGAAACAGTAAATTTCGGAATACTGAAGTCAACCCAGAGCTAGATAGAATATAAATAAATCAAACTCAGAAAAAGTTTTCAAAAAATTTGGATCTTTGGCTGTTTTTTTAAAATAAAAAATAAAAGTATATTAGAGCTTTAGTCTTCTATGTTCAGCAAGCTACTCTAATGGTTCTTAAAAGTAAAAAATTAGAACAACCAGACACAACTAAAATAAAGAGATTTAAATGATAGAAGGTACATCTTAATGGAGTTATTAATCCATATTTTATATGTTGGTGAGAACAGTGCTAATTCTCTTTTACACATTACTGATGATTAGAAGGTGAGGTTTTTTTCCAATTGGTTTCAGATACATGAATTAATGGACAATGTGCTAATTTGTTGAGACAGAAAAAAAAAAAGGTTGGGAAACTCAAAATGTGTCCACATAGTCCTACAGATGCCACCATTTAATATTTCACTGAGCATCTTTATGTGTGTGTGTGTGTGTGTGTTTGTGCATATGTGTATGTAACTGAAGCTACATGAAATAATTGAAGAAAGATAGAAAGATTACTGTTATATTAATTATCTAAAAATCTTATATTTTGAGGATTTCAAGTATTAATTATGACTTAGAAAGTGTTTAAAGCTGAGAAGAAAATGCACAAGCTATAAATCACGTGTAATATAAACTTCTTACATTATGCTACTAAGTTCACAATGCAAAAGTTCAGAGTAAAGACATACAATAGATGAATATAGTGAAAAATACAAGATTTATACTTTAGAGAAGCAAATTCATGATTTGCATTAAATTAGAAACCAGAGAAAGATAGGTAAAATAGTATCAATTATGAAACTATTATAACAGTTTATACAAAAGCAGAAGAAACTAATGTAATCATGTCCACCAGCATGGGGAACACATGCAATTTCCTTGGATTCTCAGAATGTGCAGGCAGGGAAATCAGTGGTGTTTCAACATGGAAGAAGATAATGAGGACAATCCCTAGGCGCATAGTTTGAAAATTACTTTCCTAAATAAGAAAAGTAGATTTGAGAGGGTGAGTATTCATTATTCAATAAGTAGGTAATTAATATTTGACAGCTTTTATTATCTGGAATGCTATATTTAGTAAGAAATAACAAGAATGTGCTTCTATTTAGTCCCACAGTCAACATTTATACCAATAGAATAAAAGAAACAAAGTTGTGAAATACAGAACAAGCTAAAGAAATTAATTTTTAGAAAATTTCTCAGCATTTCACTTGTATTATTAAAAATATGTGATCTTTGTACCTTGGGAGGTTTTGAAAATAATGTTAGATTTGCATTTATATTTATATAATATGCAAATATTTCTGTAAAGATTGAGTAATTCTCATTAATTCACATCCTAATCCAACTAAATTAATCCAATTGTCTTACTCAAATAATTTATATAATATGCATGTCTTTATAAAAATTAAATTGTAAGACCTTTCTGGAATCTCAGTACTGTGATCTCAAACAATTCAGCATAGAGTATTACAAAGACATGTTTACCATTGAAGAAGTTGAAGAGTAGCCTAATTATAGGCAACTTAATATGTTCCTGAACAGAAATATATTTCTATGATTAAATAATTAGTTGATAAATTGTGCATAATTCCAAGTGACATACTGCTCTTTTTTGAGACAGGGTCTTGCTCTATATCCCAGTATGGTCCTGAACTCACCATGTCGCCCAGGCTAGCCTTGGATTTATGGCAATCCCGCCTCAGAACTCCTCAGTGCTGGGATTACAGAGGTGGGCCATCACGACCAGCTTTACATGATGCTGGGGAATCGAACTCAGAGTCTCATGCTTGTTAGGCAAGTGTTTAAGCACTGTGCCATTCCTCTAGCCTCAACATACTGCTTTTTAATTGCTAAAAGTTTTAGAATTCATTCATAAACATAAAGAAATAAAATGAAATCAAAAAGGGAAATGTTAAAAATATTTCTTTAGAGATATAAAGAATACAAGTAATCATGATGCTGAACACTGTGCATCAGACGTAAAAATGATTGATAAGTATGGTATATAAAATTTTAATAAAATAGGCCTCAGGAAAATGAAACGTGCTTCATGAAAAGGTGATATTTCAAAGTAGCAGATAGATGAATCTTTTACATGACAAGTAGCTTAATTGTTTCAAAACCTGATAACTTCATTATTTCACAACTAGATGAATTAATCATTCAGTAAATTGTGTTGAAATAAGCTGTTTCAAAATAGAATGATAATCTTATTTTAAATTAATCTTAATATTAGCTTTGCTAATTGTTATAGTAAGCATACAGTAGCAGTATAATCACCTGTGTATTACCATACACAATTTTTCTCATCAGAAAGCAGCTCTCTTTCCAAGCTTGGTTTGTCCTAACATCTGCCCTCAACAAGGGGTTTGAAGTGTGCTATAAATTCCAAACACACGGGAAAGAGAGATTAAAGGTGAACACCTTAATACTTTAGCTTGCAAGGAAGATACATTTTAAATCAAATACCATTGTTACATTCCAGTGTCACATAATCAAAGCCAGGTGAAAATTAAGACTACAATATACAAGTGCTACTAGAGGAATAAAGGAGGGAGACACAGTCACACATGTCAGAAAAGCCGTCTACTCAGAAGCTGAGGCAGTAGGGTGAAAAATTCAAAGCAATCTTGAGCAACTTATATAATCTTTAAAAAGAAAGACCTGTAATCGTAGCTTAATGCTGAAGTGCTTTCCCATTGTATTTGAGGTCCTGGGTTCCAGGTCCAGGGTTCCATAGTGAATTCTGACAAATAAATAAGCATATAAATAAACACACACATACATGCATGCACAGACATGTAACACATACACACACACATGCACACATACATATTCATGTATACATGCATACACATATACATACATGCATGCATAGAAATGGATGATAAAGAGTGTAAATTTTTAACAGAGAACTGGAACTATCTAGTTCATGTGTATGCAAATACAAAATTTATTTATTAGAATCAAGACTATAGTAGCATTTATGTACTTTAAAGTTTAAAGAAGACGTTTAAATATAATTCAACCAGTAAACTACAATAATGGTGTATTTGAGAGAACAAATACCACATAAATTTATAACATGAAACTCTTTGAGCAAAATTGAAAGTACACAAAAAATAAAAAGTAGCTATGCATGCAGAAGAGTACTCAGTTTCAGTGAAATTTATAAAAACAAAAATATAACATGTGGATATCTACTTTCAGTTGTGATGAAGGGACAAAATTTGAATTTATTCTCCAAAAATATAAGCTGTACATCCCAAGGAAAGGTTTGAAGAAGTTTCTTTCCTACAGTTAAAAAGCCAGCAGAGGAGTAAGTTCTTTGGTGGAAAGTACAAAAACAAAGTCAGCAGCAGAATTGCCCTTGACTTTATTTTGAAGGTGATTTTTGGCAAGGTCAAGGTCAGCAGAGCCAGGCAGCACCACACCTTCGATGAGGGACAGAAGCGGAAGTTAGGACACAGGACAAGAAGCTGAGATGCTTTAGAGTTGTGTGGCAGAGAGAGAGAGAGCGCTCTGCTGAAATGCCATCCTTATGTTTTTATTTTCTAACATTCACAGAGATAAAATCCACAAACCCAATCAAAATAGTGTGGAAACTGGTGAGACTAACAGTTTGTGGAGTTCAAAACAGAAGAAGGGCTATGTTTGAGTGTTAATAAAATGATAATGAAGTAATGTAAATGCTTTCCAAAACAAAGCTCTCAACCTTCCAAAGGAAGACAAGAAAAACAACAAAACAAAATAGATTTAATACTGAAAGATATTCTGGAACTAATGAAAAAGATATCTGAGGCAGCAATTGAAAGTGTGAATAAGATTTAAAGCAAAACATGGCCATAATTTAGAAAAATAGGCAATATTTTAAAAAGAATATGGAACTGCTGTAATGAAACATTACCTGCATGGAAAAATACAATCTATACTGTAGAAAAAAAGACCAATAATCTAGAGAATATGATAGAACAATGTATTAAAATAAGATATATAGAAAGAAACTGAAAATAATAAAACTGGTCCTAATTTGCAGCTGAGACATTATCTTTTACTCTGTGTGTGTTTGTGTGTGTGTGTGTGTGTGTGTTTGTGTGTGTGTGTGTGTGTGATTTGATTCCAAAAGGAAGTGAAACAGTAAATAAATAATTTAAACACTAATGTCTAACACTTTTCCACAATTATTAAAGAGAGTGAAGCCATAGTTGGAAGAAGATCAATTATTTCTATGGTTAATAACCATGACAATCACATCTCCAAAGTTTAAACATTAAAACACATAATAATCTCTATTATTTATCATTATAATTTTATTGGACCCCAATGGAAAATCAAAACCTAAAAATAGAATACTCACTGACTAACCTTGACACAACATTTAATACAGTCTTAAACAGCGTGAGCAAAGGGAACTTCTCCAACTAGACAAAGAGCATCTTAGAAATGTCTATAGAGAATAATGTAGAAAGGTAGGGCACAATTTCCTATCTCATACTGGAAAGAAGCCAAGTTCATTCTCTCTCTGTACTTTTGTTCAGCAGGACTTATGAGATTCAACTTAGAAAATACATAAAAGCCATTCTTACCAGACAAGCAGAAATGTTTACTGAAAGATGGCATAATTGTAAAAAGTAGTAAATTCTACTAAGCAAACAAACAGGGAATTCCCCATGAGCAGTGTTAATCAAACCACAAACAGATTGTATCCAGTTACTGAAAGTATGGAGATTGACATTAGAGTATCTTTCACTCTTTTTCCCCCAACTTTATTGATATTTCTAAATGCAAAATGTAAGGTTTACAATGATTTTGAGCATGTTGTGCATATACGTATCTTGGTAAGACCTTCCACGCTCTCCTTTTGACCCCCCCCCCAGTTCCTTTTATTTCTCACTTTAAGTTCAGTGAGGTAATTGTGATCTGGGATCTGGGTCTCTCATATCAGAGAGACCATTCGATGTTTCACCTTCTGCTTTGGACTCACTTCACTAAGCATGATGTTCTCAAGTTTCTTCCATTTGCCTGTAAAAGCCTCCATGCTGTTGGACTTTATAGATGCATAGTATTCCATTGTGTGTAAATACCACAGCTTGTTTCACTCTTCTTAACACAGTTCATTGAAAATTTATGTGAAAACACAATGTCATTCCAGGAGCTTCTCACTGTTCATATAGTTTCCTATGTCTACATATACCATTGAGGGTATTTTTGATGTTTTTTTTGATATAATCATAAACTTTATGTTTTACCTCTGTCTCTGTCTCCCTGTCTCCACACACGTATGCACACATACCCATACACACACACACACACACACACACACACACACACACACACATCAACTTACACATTTAAAAATAATGAACTATCTTTCAAATCAGTAAATATAGACTGAAGTCATAATTTATACGGTGTACATGTGAATAAGTACGTGTTAATTCCACAGACCGTTTAAGAAAATAGTCTGCCAAAGCAAATTGTCTACTGCCTCATCCAATCCCCTTCATTCGTTACATAATCTTGTGTACATTGCTTAAAATATTTCTTGCTTCAGATTTTTGGATAAATATAACAGTGTTGACTTATGGTGACAGTTGTGGGGAGAGCACATTAACTACATAAGACAAGCTTAGAAAGAACCTGGGCTCTCGAGATGTAATGTGCTACTTGTTAATGTCAACATCATTAGTATTACAAATAAAATATTATGCCAATATATATTTATTGAGAAGAAATAGTTTTTCATTTTCTTGGTAACTATAAACAATGAAAATTTATGTAAAAATATTTTATTTGCAACTATAGATCATTCACTTTTATGCTATCTACAAAGGTATGATAAATTTCATTTTTTCCAATGACGTTTTCAAGAATATTTATTATTTAGTATAAAACACATATAACCTGAAAGATTTGAATCCATTTAATTCTTCTAAGTGTAAAAAATAAAAACAATATTGAATTTGCATATCATTTGGGACTAGAGATGTTCTGAGTATTATTTTATAAATTTAGTTGGACTCTAGATATTTCTTTCTCTGAATTACCGATTTTATTCTTTTTTCCCTTTTATATTTAAGAAATCTTGTAATTAAAACCTGGAAAATGTAATTTTCACATTTTTCACTTGAGGGCTTTGGCTCTCTTGAGAATTTAGATAGAATGTAGACAATATGTTCACAAATTGAATGTCCTTATGGTCCAGAATGAGCACAAAATGGGTTGGGAGTCAGCCCTCTGAGAAGAGTAGATCTCATTATATTTTTTCGCTTACTGATGTCTTATAGTAACTGCATTAAAATCTAATGTTTAGATCAGGTGAAGTTTCATGGCAACTTTTCTTTAGATGTTTTGGATAGGGTGACACATTTCTTTACTTTTTTTTTCTGTTTTTCTTTAGAAGTTAAGGATGTTAGTACCCTATGCCTAATGTGTCTATCAAATTAACTTCTCTGGTTATCATGAGTCTTTTTGAAAGACAGATTTAGATATTCAGGACACAAATTTTGCTTTATTGTTAATCTTACTATTCTTTAGTATGTGTCCATTTTCTTCTGCAGAAGATTCATATAGATTGATATTTTATTATTGTATTTTAACTAATATCGCTATAAGCATCTTTACTGTTGAAGAAACATTTATTTTTGAAAGTATATGCACTATTTTCAAAGTGGCTAATGATATTACATGTTTTAAATGTATTGTTTTCAAAAGCAGGTATATTATTTTTAATATGCTTAATATACAGTATGTTTGAAATGTGTTTTTCATTATGAGAGACCTTAATATTTTTGGTTTCTGTGTCTGTGTGCATAAGTGCACATGCATTCCAACTGCATCTTCCAAAGAGTTGTTTTTGTTCCTGTATTTCGTTTTGTTTTGTTTTTGTAGGCACGGACATCTGATTTATTTCTTATTGTCACTTCTTCGAGAGGTGCGTGTTTCAGGCTTCTATACTGCTAAGAGCCTTTAGTTTCTGATTTATCATTATTATTTCCTGTGTATAATATTATACCCTCTCTGTAGTCCAATCAAGCTATAAGTGCCTCTTGAGATGTTAAATGCTAATGTACATTCACAGTTTCTACTGTCTTTGAATATCTGTAAACAAGTATACTCATAAAAATATTATGTGTTTCAGCCAGATAACTTGAGATATGTAAGCAAAATAAAAGTATACAGTCCCAATCGTTCTGATTTGGAAAAACATTATACAGAAATTCAGGTTGCTTCTGTGTTCTCAAAGGTCAGAGAAGCAAGAACAAGTCTTTTTATTTACAAGTATACTGGATATCCTTTTATAAATGCTGGCTCAAAGATACTCCTTTTGAGTAAAAAGTCTGACATCACAAAACAAATTTCTTATGTTACAAAAACAATTCAATCTCCTTTTGTGCCTTTTGTCAATAGAATTATTGACTCACGTGGATTGTAAATTTTGATTTCCTGTGTTGCTTTCCAACATATCTTAAGTAACATTTTTTTTTTTCAGGTCTTCATTGAAACAAAACAAAATTCCTTTGTCAGGACAGACTGTGGTTTAATTGTATGCCTGCCCACCTTCCTCCCTTCCTTTCTTCCATTGTTCCTTTTTTCTTTCTTCTTTTCTTTCTTTCTTTCTTTCTTTCTTTCTTTCTTTCTTTCTTTCCTTTTCCTTTTATTTCTTTATTTTCTCTCTCTCCCCCTACCCAATAAAAATGAAATATAGGCAGCTGGATCACAACATAAGTGATTTTTGTAACCTGTTTTACTAATCAGTGTTTTGCAATACCAAAATATCATTTACTCTGCAAATATGTTTGAAAATATCCATTAATGATACTTTATGTAATTCATATATTCCATTCAAAAACTTTATGAAATAACATATCAGTTGATATCGCATTCATATGTAAGCATACTGTTTCTAAATCCATGTGCTTTCAAAGTGTAAAGCAAATCAACTAGAGTCATGCACCGCCAACTGATTCCGGATCAACTTCAGGCTGTGTACACAACAATGGTCTTGCAAAATTGTAAGATTGTAAGCTTATTTCTGTTTTGAAGAGGCTAGGATAAACAAATCCTTTGTTCCACCAGTCACATAGAAGTGTAGCATAAACAATTACATACAGTAAATATTACTTAACAAAAAGAATTTCTTTATTGCTTTGTGTACTTACTGTACACAATTTTCATGATATTTTTCAGCGTAATTCTACCTTTGAAAAGAAAACTTGATATAAAAACTGCATACACAAACTGTGATACTTATACACAATGGAATACTACGCATCTGTAAGGTCCAACAGCGTGGAGGTTTTCACAGACAAATGGAAGAAACTTGAGAATATCATGCTTAGTGAAGTGAGTCAGAAGCAGAAGGTGAAACATCGGATGGTCTCTGTGATATGAGAGATCCAGACCACAACCATCTCGTGGAACTTTAAACGAAAGACAAAGGGAAAGAAGGGGACAGGGTGGGGTGATGAAGGGAGGGAAGGGAGGGTAGGGGGAGGGACAAAGGGATAGAGGGAAAGCCCTTATCACTTTGATAAGGAAAGTATGTCACATTACACTGGCAGAAGTATATATTGATATAAATATCTCATGTTTACTGTCTTTTTATTGTATTGTTTTGTAACATCATAAGCAATTTTAAGTGTATTTTAAAATCATTTTTTCTTGTGCTTGGTATAATCTCGTGTTGTTTTGATTACCATGGCCCAGAAAGCATCTAGTGACATCCTGCTTTACTATATACTTCCTGTGGTTCATGAGTTAAAGTCAAGGACATTCTGAGAAATGTGTTGTTAGGTGACTTCGTCTTTGTAGGATCATCACAGAGTGGGCTAAAACAAATGAAGGTATCTGTGATGTCACTGATCATTATGTGGGCAGCCCTCATTGAGCAAAATGTCACTGTGTGGTCCATGACAACATAATGTGTGGCCTAGCTGTGTAGCAGGATACACTATGGTAGTTTCTGCAACTGCTCTCTCTGAACTTTCCCTGGAAGTGAAATGACATAATGACACATTTCTCAGAACATGTCCCCATCAGTAACAAATACATGAGAGAACCTATTGTGCTTTGGGATGGGCTAGTCCTCTATTATATCTGGAAATTTAATTTGAGGACAGATGAGTAGACATGACTTGATACACATGCGCTTATCTCTCATTTGACTGTGCTCTTCTTCAAAATGATTGCCGGGCATGTTTGTGGATCTCTATGCAAATTTTGTTGAGTCTGTAAATCATTTTAAAGGACAGACACTTCACAGTGAAACCCATTACATTTTAATTCAATTATCTTGAAATTTGGTTGATATTTTGTGTTGAAATTTGATTGAATGTATTTTCACTTGTATTTTTCTGTATTTGGTCATAGGCTTACTGGTGTCACACTCATTTTTAGATAAAATTAAGACTCTGTGAGAAATGTACATTTTGAAAAGCCCTGAGAGTTGAAATGCCTGTCAGAAATAGATTAATTTAAATTGAATTATAACAATAGCCACACTATCATATGAGGGTTATATTAGAGATTACATGGCATGTGGTTATTTCTAAGTGGCACTTAACAGTGTAAACATGGTCTAGATTTGACCACCTTAAGGTATTAGACCTGCTTTTTTCCTACACTGTATGTAAAGTTGAGTAAGAAAGAAAATTCACACCTTTTAACAATATTTTGTAAAATCTCAAACTAGGAGTTATATCATTTAAACAGATGTTCACTCCTGAAAAAGAAACATTTTATTTTCTAAGGATTAAATTAAATCTGGTAGAACTCTTTCAAATAATTAATTGATTTTGGCCACAGCCAAGTATTTTTTTTTAATCTTGAAGGATTTTAGTCTAGGAATAGGTTGAGAGATATTGCAATGTGTAATCATGGTGAAATCTGAATATATATTGAAATAGGGAATGGCACCTGGCAGCCCCAGATTCCCATCTAAATCAGCACTTTAAATGCTGTTATCCCAGCTAGTTTTCTCGTGTTCACTCTGGC
Source organism: Ctenodactylus gundi (assembly GCA_004027205.1). Taxonomy (NCBI): domain Eukaryota; kingdom Metazoa; phylum Chordata; class Mammalia; order Rodentia; family Ctenodactylidae; genus Ctenodactylus; species Ctenodactylus gundi. The sequence goes on from PVKB01001576.1 coordinate 298,209, forward strand.
ATACACGTGTGGCCACATTATTATGTTTTTCTCAAAACAGTTTTCTTTCCAATTTCCTACCTCTGTTATTCGCTACTTCAATTTGAAAATCCTATTAGATTTCGCATTGCCTCTCCCTACTACATTCTAATATTTGATTTTCATAATCCTGTGATAAATTTCATACTCCCCCTCAGTGCAGGGTTCTGTCATATCCCAGAGGACTGGAGTCACGATCTTTAGCTGGCTTGCAAGTCCTATGTGTTGTCCAATTGGCCCATGTTCCAAATCATTTGAAGAGAGCACTTACTTCATATATTGCTATTTTTAAGTCCTTAAATTCAAACAGCTTTACCTGTGAACCTAACACCAACACAGTGCTGTGAAACAAGCTTCCTAAAAGCACTGATGTGTGTTTACTGAAAAAAACACATACCCAAGTAAAACAAACATACAAAAATAACTATATAACTGTTCCCCTCAAACTTATACTATGTGCTTGAAAAAAGTACTAAAGATGAAATTAAAATAAAAGAGATGAAATTGATGGTGTCCAACATAAACAAATTGTAAAAGTTTAATGACTGGACATTTTTCCTGACTGATAATTATAGTGTACATTTATTGAAGTGAAAAAAATGCATATATACATTTAGCTATAATGCATCAATTAAAAGTTTAAAAACATAGAATACCAAGCAAGAATCATGAAAATTCAGAGTGCAGCTCAAATAAATAAATACAGATTAATTTTGCAAAGTGCTACTTTCAAATATAGAGACGTCAAACTGAGAAAAAAAAGCTTACTTTAAGTCCTTTTAATTAAAAATGACTAAACAAAGTCCAAGAGAGGTTGTTCACTTATTATAGAATTTGGAGATAATAGCTTTGCTAGAAACAGTGATGCTGACTCTAATTGGACCCTCAATTTGAAGAAAGTCAACACACAGGAAAGACACTATCAGAGGCATTTTCCTTCTCTGAGAATCTATCACAGAACTTTTCCTGTGGCTCAAGTAAGGAAGTTCAGCAGGGCCACTAAAGCCCAAGAAAGCTGATGAAAGTACCCAGAATTCCTTTGTCAGAGCTCAAGGATTACACAGCTAGGGAAAAAAAGAAAAAGCGGAAAACTAGCTAGTTTAATGGGAAGAAAACTTAGAGATAATCATGAGTGTCACCTTTAGGAGTTGGGCCCATGGTTAGAGGACCACAGTGACGTCATCTTGCCATTGTAAATTAGATTCTACCTCCCCTAAGGATCAAGTTTTTTTTAATCCGTAATAGAAAATGGTAAAGAAAATGGTATCAAATTTAAACAATAATCTGCCCACATTCTTGTTTATCACATATACATTGTATAACTTAAAATCAATTCATGTTATATACAATTGCTGCAAGCCTGAAATACTGAATCATGAATCAAGAACTACAGAAGTAAAACTAGGTTTCAAAGCTTTAAATAAATAGCTACAATTGTGTAGACTAATAAAACACTGTGACCTTGAAGAAAAACAATATAGAATATTCTGGAGTCATGTTAAATGTTTATATTTTAAATACTGTTTATAAATAGTAATTATAATCACACCTTTGAAAGCTTGAAGTTTGGGGGGCTGGAGAAACGGCTCAGTGATTAAAGAAGAAGCAAGCACGAAGTACTTAATTTTGATTCCCCAGTACCACGTGAACAGGACGTGGGAGTGCATGCATATAATCCCAGCACCCAGGAGGCTGGAACAGGAAGATTTCTGTGACAACCTGGGCTCCATAATGAGGTCAGGACCAGCCTGGGCTACAGAGAGAGACTCTGTCTCAAAAAAAGGAATTCTTTTTTTTTTTTTAATTATAAGAACACTAATAGGTCTTTTATCCTTAGCTTTATATTTTAGGTTGGTTTGTTGAGATATTTTTTATATTTAAAAATCTCTCCTCTTTTGAATTTATAGGAACCAGAAAGAAAACATTATAGGTGAATTTTCATATAATCAAGGGTGGTCAACTTCTAGTTATGAACTTCATGACTCCTATCTGAAAATCAGGATCAAGTAGAAGACAAGGGAATATACTTCTCCTCTTCAGGACAGGAAATATTTGGCTAAAAATCTCTATTCTAATTTGAAGTTCTTGACAAATATATGTTATTTAAGTGAAACCTTTTTAATATTCAATTTGGTGCCCAATGGAAAAAATGTGTGATATTTACTCGGCCAAAAGGAAGACAGAATTTTATTTACAAGAAAATGGGTGGATCTAAATTGTATAGTGTGTGAAATACTCCAGGCTTAGAAAGACAAACATCACATATTCTCTCCCATGTGTGGATCAAATAAAGATGATGAGACAGTAGAAGGAATATTATTTTCATTAAACAAAAGAAGAAAATGGGGAAACTTGGTGCAGGTGAAAGGGTGATGAATAATGAAGAGGTGAATATAATTAAATACATTATATGCGCAGAAATTACACCCAAAAGGTAAAATTGACTTAGAGGAGAATAAGGGACAAGGGAAGTGAAGGCTTCTATGTCGGATAGGTTTTTTATTAAAGTATGTTATGTGCATGTAGAAAAATTTGATAGAATTTCCTGAGAGAAGAGTGTCTTGATAATTTAATCAATTTAAGCCTTAGTCAAGTATTGCCTTTTCCTTTATCTTTAAGTATTTCAAGAGAATAAATACATGCAAATGCAATGAAAGAAAATCATAGATATGAATAGCCGGTATGTGATTAGGATCTTAGGAACTAACCAGATACTTAACTTGCTCTTCAGTTTGCAAGAGGTTGATCAAATAGAATTCGGCCAATATCAAAAGTGTAAGAATGAAATTATTAAAATAAGAAATATACGGTAACGTCTTTTGCCTTCTCACTGTATTCTGTTTTGTTAACGATATAGTGTTCATGTAAGGCTATTTCTGGAAATACATGTTAGGTTATGTTATTTTCCTTCTAATAAAAACTGTCCTATTCCTGATTTCTCTGATATTTACTAACCCAAAAATTTTTCAACAAAAAATGTTAACCTTTATCTGTTGTCGTTTAGAAGATCAAAAGTCTCCATCCATATGACCTGATATTTTAAGTACTGGTCACTTTAGCAAACAATTGAGAAACAAATTTTCCCACTCTACTCTTTGTTTTAGAAAAGGTAGGGAGAGTAACAAACATTTGCTTAACTATTTGTTTGAAAAACAACGTGGCTTGCTGAAATTTCTTTGTAACATAATTTTATACTTCTTTGTTTTATACTTATTTCCCCAAAAGGTCATTTTAATCCTCACTGTATTTTATGGCAGAGAATATTTTAATTTTTCTCTCTATATATGCACAGGTACTACAAAAATAATTTATTTATATTTTAATACTCCTGACCAACATTCTCTTATTCATGCCATCTTAGACATCAATATTAATATATAACAATTTGATACATCTATAAACTTACTATAATACATAATATATAAACTTACTAAAAGCAGTGGTCTATGTATCCATATATAATTACTTTTTCTTTATAATTTTTAATCATTTTGATTCTGATATTACTACAATATAGAATGGGAAGAGACTTAGGGCAAACAACTTATTCTTTGTACTTTAATTTTAATTTAGTAGCAAAAGAGTCTGTTCGGACATTTAGTTTAAAAAATCTAGACTTAATTAAAGGTAGTGTAAACCACAGCTCAGTAAAGAAAACAAAAGTTACCCAAATTGTTTTTACAGGGAAAAATTAAGATAGGTAACTTAGTCAGTTAGCTGGTTACTAAAAAGTAAAAGTAGAGTTTCATGCTTGGAATCTCAGGAACTAGACACATACTTAACACATCAAAAGTAACTCTAGAAAAATAGTACATCCTGAGTTTATTTATCAGAGAGAGAGAGAGAGAGAGAGAGAGAGAGAGAGAGAGAGATTTGAGTCTTTATATAAGCAGGATGTCTGGCTGTCTGGCTTATTATGTTGTGCATGAATGAGATCACAGATGAGGCAGTCAAAATGCAGAGAAGACACTTTATTGGAGAAAGGTACAGATAAAAGCTTCTGTTGTTTGGAAGGAGACCAGGAAATTCGAGTCGGCCAGCGACTCGTTGTCTAGGAGCTTTCCTAGATGAGGTGTGTAAGAGAGCTGTTCCACAGAAAGCAACGTGGCTGTGAAGTGTGTGTGCTATGGCTCACCACTCTTCCACCGTTAAGTACTTTCTGGAGCCTTCCATTCTTAAGAACTTTGGCCCCATTTTCTTTGTAACTGCCTAACATTTAACCAGCATTAGTTCTGAAGAGTGGGCAGCTCCAGGCTGTCATGAGCTATAGCCAACTGCTATTCCCATAAATTCCCCTTTAATCTTGCTTCCCAATAAATGCTTCATTTCTGGGAGAGCTCTTTATCCATAACTGCGCTACTTCCAATCACAATTACAACACAGAGAAGATGTTCTGTGAAGCTGAAACTAGAATCTCTGAAACGGGACTACTCCAGGTTGGTGCTACCAAGAGGGGCAACGCTGCTGCACTTCCTGATCCCGCGGTAAGAATGGACCAGAGCATGGCGGGAAGCCCTTCCTGCGTGCCTCAGTGACCATATCAGAATCCATTATTGGAAGCAGAAAAGGACCTGTTTCCTGGGGGAAGGGGAGTTTAAAAGCCTTGCCGAGTAAAAAGCTGTTACTCAATTTAAGTCCATAGGACCTGCATGACATCAAGAAAGAACAAGTCTTTTTTTTTTTTTTTTCCCATTCATCTCATTTCCAGGTGAAGCTGTAGGATTCTTCCTATAGAGACAAAGAGAAACAACGGGGCGACGGGGTGACCTCCATTTTTGATTCCCTTCGTGGGGAATTCTGTCTTCTTGCTTGCTTCCCTTAACGACATGACTTGGCAGGGGAAGGGCTGGCCTTTCCCATGGAGCCCTCCGTTCATCTTGCCTTTGGATTTTCTTTCTCCATCTTATCCTGCCCATACAATTTCTCTCCATATTCTCCTCCCCTGAGAAGATCACCCCATTGCTATGGGAGCAGGGATGATTTCCAGTCATCTGACTGTTTCATGGTGACAAGGTAGGAATTGAAGAACATTAGGGGTGAGATATTTATACCAGATTCCATTTGAAGTACCATATGCATCTCGATAGAATCTATTCTATTAAGCAAAAATGAGACAGACAAAGGCCCAAACAGCAGAGCCAATAAAAATGTAGCTAAGAATAGAGTCAAGAGGAGCCCAAGTCCAAATCATTGACCCAAAACTCCCTAACTTGGACAGCTTTTGCTGAATGTTAGAAGCCTTATCAGTCAGCTGTGGCCCTCACCATGCCAGGCTGACTGGTAGAGGAGCAACTCTTCACCTAGGAACAGGCACAGGCCTCTCTTCTTTTGAGTGAGGAGGTCAAGCCCTTTTCAGTCTTGTCCTGCCTCTGCTGCCAAGGAGTCCACTGGGCTTGAAGGAGGACCATGCTCCAAAAGTGAAAATAGAAAAAAAAAAAAAATGATGAAGTTCTGTGTTTACTGGGTACATATCTGAAAGACTTAAAGTCATATTATAATGACACATGCAAACCCTACATGTATAGCATTACGGTTCATAATAGCTAAATTATGAAAGTAGCCTATATACTTACTCATCAACAGATGAACAAATAGGAAAAAAAAATGGTACTAATGTACATTGGAGTACCACTCTGCCATAATGAAGAAAAGTTTGACTAATTTGTGGGAAAATGAATAAATTTTGTGACTATAATATTAAGTGAAATAAATCAGACACAGACTGTTAAGTATCTCATGGTTTCTCTCATATGAGAAATCCAAAGTACAAGTAATTTAAAAAGCAAAACCAGCAAGATGATAAGAAACAGGGAAGTAGATTTTGTGGAGATGAAAAGGAGATCTGGGGGTGGAGGAGTAAATGGAAAAGGAAGTAAAAGTAATAACTAAGCTGCACCAGCTCACCGTGAGGAGTGTAGCTACTTTTTGTTATACAAATACATTAATAATAATAAAAAAGTTTTAGGATCAGTGCGACAACTGTCCTAGTCAGGTGACCCTATTTTTTAAAAAAAATATGACTGTATTTTAAATGCTTTCTAGTATGTGAACTCTCGAGTGAAAAAGTTAATTATTTGTTTGAATGAATCAAGAGATTGTTTAATTAAGAGGCATTTTATACTGGATTGTCTGCAACTCAGGGTTACCAAGTGTCATAACTATTCAGACTAGCAGCTAGTTAAGATTATCACACTGAAGATGGACATTTCAGTGCATAATACATTCCTTCCTCTATTTGAAATGAGACTAAAAGGAACCAAATAATATTTCCTATGGTTTTATGTCACTATGAAATATATATGACTCCGGGGAAATTGTCAATGGCAAAATATAGTAAGAATGAATTAAATTTGTGTCTAATTTTATAAATATCATTGAACCTAATCATTTATAAATCTGAAATATTTTTCCTTTATTAAAATTTTATAATTCTCTAGAGAATAATTATTTATAAATATACTGTTAAAATAACTGGTATCAGAACATATATTTTAAACTTCTTAGAGTTGCTGTTAGTATAAGAGAATTGGGATATATTTAGAGTAAAGTATTTTGGAAATCTGTTACCCACAAGCTAATAATAATTTACTCATTGAAAGCTTATCTGTCATAATATTTTTAAGAGAAAATGATTTAAGAAGAAATTGCCAATTGGCATTACCATGGAAAGTACAGTAGATGGAAATCTAAATTTACTCACAATAATGTCAGCCAATGTTAGCAGATTTAAAGAGACAAAATGGTCTTCCTACATAGTTTCCTCCACTCACAGATTGTCACTTAAACTACCTGGTGTGATCTTCTGTTTGACCAGGGATCACTTATATGCTGTCATCAGAACTGGTAAAATTTGGGGTCATGTGCCATCCAGTAAAGGCAGGAATCTTCAACACAGAAAGTAGCATGCTAAACTTCAGTGGCTTGGTGTCACTAGCTTTGACTGATTGAGTGTACGCAGTAGATAGTCCTTTATGGTTGGGAAAAAGTGAGTTTTAAAGTGTTGCGTAAATCATAGGTTATGAATTATCATTTCAGCTAAGTTGAAGTCATTCCAGTATACATTCTAGTTTTATAAAGGAATGTTATTATGAGAGATAAAACTTGGGCCAATGCTTATGAGCCTGAAGCCAAGGCTCAGAATTATCAATGAAAATCACTCAGTTTTACCCCAGGGGGAGGGGGTGGAAGTGCTTCAGTCAAGATTCAGCATCCATGTAATGTTGACTGTGTTTTTGTCCTTAATAAAATTGTGCAAGCTGATTTTGTGCCCAGAAGACTAGAGTGAACTCTGAATATTAAAATAGTTTATTAGAGCATTTAAGAATTATATACATAGAAACCAACCTGAGGAATAAAGTTTTATCTTTCATTAAAACAATATCCTATGTTATATGTTGCTTCTGGTATAGGAAGTTTGTCAAATAAAAACACTACAATGTGATCTCACTCATTTTATTCATTGGATATGTCTCTACACAGCTTCTTTCTCTTCCCCTCAGTTCCATATAATCATGAAAGGTAAACATTTTAAATTGATTAGCGACATTGAGGAAGCATGATAGAGCAATTAAAGACACTATTGCAAGAAGACGTCCAGTACCGCTTCAGAACGTGGCAGAAACAATGGCATAAATGCGTTCAAAATAAGAAGGACTATTTTGAGAAGGATTCATGATTATGTAACTTTTGCTGTAATTATTTTTAATAACATATTTATTCCTCATATTGATTTTTAACTATAGTTTATGTGAAACTCTTAGAACTTGCTTAGCTCATAATCCTTAGTAGATACTGTTGTGATTCCTGTGCTAGAATCTCTGTGGAATAGTCAACATTCTTGAGGTTTCTAGCATATTTCTTGATTTGGCACGAGGTTTGTTACAAATGAGACTGCAACTTCCAGGAGTCTTGTTACAAACGCTCAAGTTACTGCATTCTACATGGCAAATCATTTGCAGTACAAATTGTATTACTGAAAATCTGTGGTCCAACGGGTTTGAGCAGCAATAATAAATATGTGAATTAATGTTAATAAAGCATCAGTATACGCTTGCACAATGTCTTACATATGCGGGAGTCTCATTGGCTTTAACTGAACCTGAACATAAATGATCTACTGCAATGGTTATTATAAAATTATGTGACATAATGTAATGATTATTTGATTATGATCATGTACTGTGTGATGTGTGTACTTGTGTAATTTTATCTTTCCCCTGACATCAAGGGGTTATTAAACCTCAGCTATATTTTTGATACTTCAGTCAATATTTACTCGACTATTATTCATAGCCTTTAAGGGCAATTCATCTTAGTTAAAGCCTTTAACCTACCTCTCCTGACACAAGATTAAACTGATGATTATCTTCAATTGTGACTAAAAGCATGATACTAATGCCATGTATATATAGTAAAGAGCTGATTATTTTCTTTTGCACATCAAAACAAAAATGAAATGTGTTATAGTATTTTATAGGGTATTCATAAAAATCAAATCAGAAAATATTAATATCACTGTAATTAAAAAGGTGCTACTTATTCTGATCAACAAACTCTTGATGTAAATAATCAGATAGTAAATATTTCAGAATTTGCAGATTTTGCGTGGTGGTCTCTGGTATGTGGTGCTCTTGCTTTCTGTCCCTTTGTTTCCATTCCTTCCCCTGCTTCACAGTAATTAAAATTGCTCTAAAAGTTGATCCTTAGGCTGCATGTTTTACCAATCATTATTATCCATCATTGATCTTTTTGAAAAGTATTTTTCTGGGAGGCACATTTATTTTTAATTTTTTTTCTAATAGAAAAAGTAAAGGTTATATTTTTGGTGCTTCGCAAGATGTTTTGTTATATAAATTTATTTTGATGTTTTATGTTATAAAATTGTTAACTCAATCTTTTTTAACATTCTCAACTCTTCAGAGTTAAATCACTTTACTGCGGTAAGAACATTTACAAAGTTGTCTAGCAATTTTTAAGTATGTAAGTTTGTGAAAGTCTGTAGTCACAATAATGTACAAAAGGTGTCATATATTACTTCCTCTTATTTAAGTAAAATTTCATTGTATCTATTGCTCTATGTGTAATATACTTTTGAGATACAGATTTAAGTTTATTTAATGTAGCAATTCATTTACTTGGTCTTTGATGTAAGTTTATCCTAAGAAAACTGATTGATGTAATCTAATCTGCATGTCTTTTGAATGTAAAAACATTTACCTTTCAGTACTCAGACAAGGAATCTGAAATTTAAATGTCTCTCTTTTTCTTTTTCATATTTCCTTGCCTTATAAATGCCATTGTTACAGTTTTTATGTGGACTAGTGGGTGAGGCCACTTAAAAGAATCTCAACAAAGATATAGTAAAATACAGAAAATGAATTAAAAGAATTTTCAGCAAAACGTCCCAGTTCAGGGCTCTGCTGGACCTGGAGGAAAAGCATCAGGTTATGGCCATTGCAGACCATTCCAGGGGTGGGAAATTGAGCTAAAGAGTGGTGATTGGAGTGGTGAGGAGAGTCAGATGCAGAAGATTAAATGTTGAATATCACGCGGTTTCTCAGATTTGGGAAACCCAGAATACAGGCATTCTATAGAACCAAATGGGTGTGATAGTGGGAGTTAGGGGGATGGGGAGGGTGTGGGAGGACCAAAAATGAGAAGGGGAAGGGATTGTAATGTTGATTTTATATATACATATATATGTATATATAAAATTTATATATATAAAATTTTTTACTTCATTGTAAACATGCATCATATATATGTGCAATTTTTTAAAAAATTGAAATAAAATGCAAAAAATTAAAAAGAGAAAGAGTAGTACTCATTTCTGTACCTGTATCATAATTTTTGTACCTATGGTATGATGATTGATATTTCAGTTCTTCCACAGTTTATTTATTGTTAGTTGTGCCACTATAAGCATTGGTATGCATGCGTCTCTATTATACAATGCTTTTTTTTGAGACAAGGTCTCAATCTGTAGCCCAAGCTTGTCCTGAACTCACGATGGAGCCCTGGTTGATCTTGGATTCATGGCAGTCCTCCTGCCTCAGCCTCCTCAGTGCTGGAATTACAGCCATGGGCCACCATGCTCAGTGTTTTGTAGAGCTAGGGAATTGAATTCTAAGCACTATGCTTGCTAGGCAAGCTCTTAAACCCCTGGGCCATTTCTCCAGGCCTGTATACATTGCTTTTAACTCGTTAGCTAAGATACACAGAAGAGGTATCGCTGGATAGAATGGAATAATTATTTTAGTGTTTTGAGGAATCTCCATTCTGCTTTTCATAGTGCTTGTATCAGTAAACATTTCCACCAGCAATGCCAAACAGTGATGCCAAAGGGTTCCTTTGTCCCACTACCTCACCAACATTTATTCATGTTCAACTTCCTAATACACACCATTCTTACTGGGGCTAGGTGGTATTTTGGTGATGTTTTATTTTTCATTTCATAATTGCTGAGAATATTGAACGTCTTTTCATGAATTTGCTGGTCATTTGAACTTCTTTGAGAACTGCTTATTCTTTTCAGTTGCCCATTTTCAATTTCTATATCTAGAATTACAAGTACAATATTGGGTAGAAGTAGAAAGAGCAAGCATCCTTCTTTTATTCTTCCTGCTATTTAAAGAAAGTTTTCAAATTTAGACAGTTAAGTTGGATGGAGGATAGAGACATTTCCTATGTGGACTTTATTGTTTACACTTGTTTTTCTTCTAAATAGAATTCTTGATAATTTTTAAAAATAAAATAATTCTGCATGTCCTCACATGCTCTTTTTGACTCTCGTGAGGTGATCATATGTTTTTAATCTTTCCTTCCTTCAATCCACTTACATAATACATAGGATTTTATGTTTTGTATAGACCTCATCTCAAGGATTAGAAGAACCTGTTTACAATGAACGACTCTTTGCAATAAATAGCTATAAACTTTTCTATTACTTTTCATGTGTTTCTTCCTGTCTGATAGCTCATTATTTTTATTCTTCCTTATAACTTTGGGAGTGATTTTTTGTTTATTTTTGTTTTGTTTTTGAATTCTTTGGGGATCAATGTTAAGCCACTCACTTGGTCTCTTTTCTTTGATGTAAGAGTTTATTCTTCTAAATTTTCCTTTTAGAACTGGTTTTGCTAAATTCCTTATGTCTTGGTATGTGTTTCAACTTTCATTTGTCTCAACATATTTTAAATTATTTTTTGACTTCTTCTTTAATTCATTGATTATTTATCAACAAATTGAATATCTGCATGGTTGGAATTTTTTGGTAATGGCCTCTTGTTGATTTCTCGTCTTTCTTTGTCCTAGTAAACTGAAGCTACATTGCCTTAATTTGTTTTGTGTTGTTATGACAGAACACCGCAGGCACACCTGCTGCTCTGTTGGTAACAACGGAAAATTCTGGATGGAGCAGAAGTGTGGCTGAGCCAAGTAGGGGCAAGGCACCGGGAAAGTAGAGTTGCGCTGGAGTATTGGTACAGGCTCGCTCTGTATGGCAGCTGAACTGTTGCCAGGAAAACAAGTACAGACAGGGAAATCCTGATTCTAGTCTGAAATGTGAACTGGCTTTTTGTGGTGGTGATTTTGAGGAGTGAGAAATGGAGGGAACTCAATGCAGCCACATGGCTCAGTGCTTGCTATGTATGGGCAACATCCAGCGAGTTTGGTTCTGGCATTGAGCGTCTGAGATTTGAACGGATGCCTCTTTTCTTAGAGTGTCAATAGTAGACATTTTGAAAATGGAAGAGTTCAGATGTATTTTCCCCTCCAGGGCTTCTCATTAAAATGAGTGTTACCTTCTTGGTAAGGGAGGGCAAAATTCCCCACAGAGTAAGGCAGCTGGGCTAGCAGTACTGTCCCCCACATACGTGAGCTGCCACGTCTGACACTCTTTGCTTCTAGCTGGTTGCAATCTCGTGTCAGGGCTGTGCTCACCTCATCAGTGAGCCTTTGTCTATAAACAGCCACATTTCATTTTTACTTTCTCCTTTAACTTTCTTCTCACTTTTTTATTTTTTGTTCAGTATGAGTGTAAATATCTTCTATCATCTTGTTGAGAAGGGAACTTTATTGCAAAAATATCTTTAAACTAAATAATTGCAATCTATTTATTTGATAATAATAACAATTATTTTAAATACCCATTAGGATATATATTAGGAAACATCTTTATACATTATTAAAAACAATTTATTTATTTTTTCATATCCCTGCCCCTAATTTATGCATGCTTCATAGTTACAGATTATTTCTTGGGGTGAGAGGGCATGAGGTCACTTTATAGTAATTATAAAGGTAATTTTCTGTTTTTCATACTTTAGTATTTTAGAACAATCATACAACATTTTCTACTTCATAAAATTCAATGTGCTTGTGTAGTTGATTATAATAAAGACTTTCTTTTAAAAACGCAATAAAATTTTATCTGTCAAATCAATTTTTTCCTTAGGCGATTTAGTTATTAAATTTCTCATTGTTGGTCATAAATTTTTTACGCTTGTACTTTCTCATCAGGCATCACTTGCACCTTTTCTTCAGGACTTCATATCTCACGTTATTCATTTGTCTTTTATGGAAATGTCTTCCTTGAATCATAAACATAGATTACAACCAGAAATGTAAAATTCAGATGCCAATAAGAAGAAAATAAGGTAATTAAGAAAGAGGAAGATAAATGCAAGTTTTATAACAAGTGAGGCATAGATTAAAGAATACATTAATGAGATTAATAACAACTATAGTAAACTCAGATGAATAAAAGAATATATAATATTGTAGTTTTGAGCTGAAATGACCCCCCAAACTCTCATGTATTTGGATATTGTAGATTGGATGATCCAATACAAGATGTTGGCATCAGGTAGGGGCACTCTTAGTACATCTTGACGTGGCACAGGGCGTCAGAGTGAGGACAAGGGGGCATGGCAGCTCAGGCCTCTGTTTCATCTTAAAATGCCTGAACAGACCATGAATCTAACTAAACATTCGTGATCTCATCTATCCTGATGGCATCCTGTTTCCAAATGCCATTCAGTGTGAATATCCAGATTATTCCACCACACAAACATTTAAGACACACTCTCAACCGAAATAATAAGTAAAGACAAGTTGATAAATGCTATGGACAAAGTGTCCAAACCTAAACTCTACCCGAATACAATGTTCATGAGTGTTCATAATATTATATGATCATTCAGTTGTACAAACTCTAAGAAAATTGTGTGACATGTTTTATACATTTTAATTGTTGTGGTGGCTAGAAAAAGAGGAAAAAGAAATTGTCACCGTGACAAGAAATGTATGTGCACAAAATGCTCAACTACATTGTAAACCTTAAATTATGCACTTGTACACATCTATAAAATGGGTAAAAAAGAGAAATCTATCTTCTTAAGAAAATTTAAGTACAATTCTTGAATTGGCAGAATGTTGTAGAGCAGATCTCTTGAGCATATTCATTTTACTTTGCTGAAAGGGTGTCTGTTGATTAATAATACCTTCCCCTGCCCTGAAAAAAAGAAAAAGAATAAAGGAGACAAAATAAAAGTGATAAATAAAAGTAAATGTTATAAGAAAAATAAATATTTCAAATGTACTCAACATTGTCACTAAATTTTTTTGAGTCTCCTGATTCCAGTAAATGTTTAATAAACTAGAAAAGATCTAGCTTATTCCTAAACTGATTCAATATGCCCTCTTGTGTCTGTGATTTGGATATCTCAAATTTCAACTAGGTGGTCAATTGTGATTTAAGACTGCTAAATGAAAATTTTCAGAATAATCCTTTTACTTACTTTAAATTCCATACTATGTTCCACTGGGCCACTGGGCTCAACTGTGCTGGAGACATGAGTCAACATTTTGTTCAAGGTTCACACTTCACTCGCTCCTCTCCTTTGAGGCATGCAGTGTCGCTCTTCTACCTGATCAATTGTCACAGCGTTGAACCATATGCACATAGTCAACCTTTTATTACATGATTAGCAGCCCCAAAACAGAAACACACACACACACACACACACACACACACACACACACACGCACACACACACACACAGAGTATCTATAAAATTTGGCACTGTCCTCGGGTTTCAATTTTGGAACATACACCTGGTAAATGAGGAGAGACTTAGTGTCAAAGTATGAGTAAAACTTAGAGCTCTTACCCCTTTCCTCATAACTCATTATTTAAACTAATGTCTATCCTACTACATTTCTGTTTTCTTCTTTATTGTTATTTTGGTAATTTTTTTTGGGGTAAGCTGAGAGCTGCATTTAAAAATGTATTCTGAGTGGGTATGTCTCAGAGGTTTTCAGTGTTTTTTTTATTTATCAAGAGAGCACATTGCAATATGCAATATCTAACATTATTCTTTTTATACCTTTGCTAAAAATCTTGTGCTTGTTTTGCCTTCATTAAAACCCAAATTGCTTTTTTCTAAAATGCACTAAGTACTCAATACCAGGCTAATTAATAATAAAGTACCTTTGCTTAAAGTTAGGAAATTTTAAAATTAATATTTACTGTTCACTAGTCAATGTAATGTCACTATTTTATTTCTGCAAATAGCAATCTTACTTCTTTTTGTTTTTCTGTGCATTTTGTGGAGTGGATTCTGTTATGATGCCTTCCATGTTGAAATCAATTTTCTTTAAAGATTTTTTTCCCTAATCCTTGATATTTTGAAAATCATTCACATAAAAATATCAGTATTTCTAAAACAAAATCTGTTAATTATCCTTTCAGAACTGAAGAAAAACGTATTTTTGGTATTTTCATATTTTATTCAGTACATTTATAACTGTAATATTTTTCAAAATATATTTTCTCTTTTTATGAAAATGCTTCACAAAATATTCTCTCCATAGTGTAAGAGATTTTGCATAAATGACTTTGATAAACATTTGTTTGCATTCAGATAAAAAGCTGATCCTTCATCACACCTTTTAAAAGAATATTCATGATTTCAATGACACAATAAATCTCCAAATTAATTAGGTGCGTCATATTAAGTCTTTTCATCTTTTTATCTGCAATTTTGGACAGCGTCTGTGCTAAATATTAATGCAGTAATTATAAAACTATTTTGTCCTTTTATATTAGAACAAAATTTTAGTTCTATTAAAATTTCTTTCCTGAACTATAATAGCAATATTATCATGTGAAACCAGTACAAATTGTAGTAAGCATCATATCATTTTTCAAAGGATGGATTTCCATCTGAGTGAACTGGAAATTCAGAAAATGTAATTTATTTTAACTCTTTCTCAAAAGTCAAAGTCTTCTATATTAGCTGACATAGTAAAGGACATGCTTTGTTCTTCTATTTTTTTCTTTCAAAAAATAGTGTACACATCACATTGTGGTGCAAAAATGTGCTGACCACACCTCCCTTTACCTGGGGTTGCTATATTTCTCTCTTATTTAAAACTTGTCTGTCGTCATCACACTGGATGACCTAGAACATACACACATATCCTGTTGGATCTGCAAACTTGATAATGTTAGATACTTAAGATCTTGTGTGGTGAATCTGATAAAATAATGGTTGGGAAAAGGTTGAATCTTTATATATATATATATATATTTTTTTTTTTCCTCAGGGGAAAAGTCAGCACAAATCTAAGTTGTCTCTCACTAAGTCCCTTACTCCAATAGATAATTTCATAATTCAAATTTTTCATTCCTTTTCATTTATTCTGAGGCAGGGTTATGTTAACTTGCTAATTTGTTCAAGCCTTGCATGAATTTATAATATTTCTACCTTCTTGTCTCCCAGAGCACTGAGATCGCAGGAATGACCCAACACACCCAGTTCAACTTTAATTGAAATCATGGAACTCATTAATTTTTTATTGAACAATAATCATCAGTTATTAAAAAGGGTCAAAAGAATAATTGACATATTTAAAATACTTGCAACATATTCTTGATTTTTTTCTACATTCTGCATTTTACATTATAATTTTAACTACCTTTCTAATTTTTGAGTAGCTGGATATAAACTTATTTAATTTCAGAGTTTCTATGAAGCTATTTGGTTACTCTACTGATTAATCATTGAACTTGTTAATGGATTTTAAATGTATTAATTAAGTTTATTCATTTTGAATGTAATACATATACATTTTTCTAAACATATAGTAGAACTATTTAAAATATCACTTTATGATTGTTAAACAATATTACATCAACTAATGCTACATCAAAAAACTACTTATCATAAATCGATAGTAGTTAAGACAACGTGGTACAGGTATATAATCATTAAATACATATGCACCATTATAAATGTGAGTCATATCAAAGTACAACTGCCTGAAAAATGAGAGAGAATACTCTTTTAATACACTACTAAACATGGAAACTTCAGGCATATGTATTGACATGTAAGAATGCATATTTAGTGCCATGAAGAACTTCTCCCATGTCTCATCTACACGTTCATTTCCTTCCTTCAACTTAATAGAAAATGAAATACATACACAATTTATATGAAATCAATTATTTAAAATTACTCTTGGGATTTACTTTTAGTAGATGAATAGTTCTACAAATGTGTTTTGCACTCACACAGATTTACCTCATGTTTTATTTTTAGTCCTGGAGATTAAACCTGGGATCTCTTTCTGACTGGACAAGTGCTGTACCACTAACCGGTAGCCCCAGCCCTATCTTTTCTCACTCTTCTTTAAAGTTTTAAACCTTGATAAATTCATCTTTATTTATATCACAAGTTATTCATTTACATATTCTCTGTTAACACCTTACAATCTAAATACCACTAAGCATGTTATAAACCCATTTACTTTGATACCTGCATTTCAGTTTGCTGAAACCCGTGATCTCTGATGTGCTGCTCTCTAATAATCCCCTAAACAATTCAAAAACGATTAATTACTTAAACACATAATTATGTCAAGTAATTTCTTGTGATCAGTTATGCCAAATACAAGGAGGGATGCTAGACTGAATTGGCTGTTTTACAAGATTTTCTATTGAGTTTATTTAGAAAATCGTTTTCGGGAGTGTGATTCGCAAATTGTTTGTATGACACATCACTCCATATGCTGAGTCAATGCTCTGGAAAATACGGGTGTCCTCCAACTTATCATTTAATTTATAGTCATTTAGCTTTACATCTGAAGTGTTTTCAAAGCCACAACCTTTTTCCTGCTTCGCACAAATGAGTATGAACCACTGGAATTCCCAGGCAGCAGGAAATGTGCGGGTTGTGAAATGTGTTTACCAGGAAAACAATTTCCGAACCACCCCATTATATCAAAGCTGGCTTTCACAGCAGCAAGCTTCTCCCACAAAAATTGATTGTGTGATGGCAGCTGGCTGTGAATTATAAAGAAACAAAACAGGTGTTCTTTTATACCAAAAACTAAAGGCTGATTTTAAAAACATTGCTCCTAGGAGGTTCAGAGAATTGTAGCAGTGTAAAAATTCACAGACAAGAGCATAGAATATCTGTTTCTCCAACGCCACAGACCCTGTATCTCCTTAGCTTCCCCAAAATGATTCTTTTGTTCTCTACTTTGTCAAGCAAAGGAAATGTGAATAATTAATGTCTTTTCTTTTGAAACAAGATTCTAAAGAATCTGCCAGTGCTAAAAAGCTTCTTATTGTTCTATAATGTTTATGCATCTATTTAGTCACCTATAAATTTAACTCACTTGAAACAGTTGTATAATTTTATATTTTCCCTTACATACACTTCATTATTTCAAAGTAAGAGATGTTTATTTTCAATATGAATTAATATTTCAGGTAGCTACACTTATGGTTGTTGTTCATGAAGTATGCAGACATTAATTTTAGAAGGTGCTACCTATTTTATAGAGTATGTGTGCATTAGGTGTTTGTGAGAGACTAAATTAGTAAAAGACCCTTACATCTTCATGAAAAGAAGATAAAACATCTAAAACATCATTTCATAAAAATTACTAAAACATGACTTATTAGACCATTCACCAAAATATTGTTATATATTCTAAACACATTTATTATTGCATCTCATGAGTAAACCCAGATGAAAGGCTATATCCACTAAATGTAACAGTTAAAATCTGTTAAAATAAAGTGTTAATTGCAACCCAAATTTACTGGGAAAGATATGGGGTAACTACAAAACTTTCAAGTATTGGGGAATTTAAGAGAGTACAACCACTTTCCAAATGTAAACCAGTTTAGTAGTTTTTTATGAAGTTAGGAAGAGACATCTAAGTCAGAAAATTTGCTTCTTTGTATTTGCATTTTCTAGGGTTTTGTGTCTGGAGTGTTCCCCAAAGTCTCATTTCTTTGGATGTACTGGGATATATCTGGACCTGTGTTCTGTTGAGAGGTAGGCCCTGGCTGGAAGGGCAGATGCTTGGGGTTTGATCTGTAGAGATTATGTCAAGTTGTTGAGATTTGGGTTTGCCCTGAGCAGAGATTCCAGGTGTGTATTTTTGCCTTGTGACCAAAAAGTGGGGGAGAGGCACCCACTCTAGGTATGGAGGGCCCGGATGGAAGCTTGAAGTGAATAAAGGAAAGAAGTAACTTTGTTACAGCCTCTTCTTGGGAAATCTCTGGCCTTGCTGGACTCTCCAGACAGGCACTGTTTCCTGTTTCACTTGGTTTCTGCCAGCCACGAGGTGAGCAACTCTTCAGCCTCTGCTGTTTACTTCTACTGTTGCTGACTACACATGGAACAAACTGTGTTTTGCGACTATCTGAAACTATGAGCTGAATGAAAATTTCCTCTCATCAGTTAAGATTTTGGGTATTCTTGTAGAGCAAGGATAAAATAAATGAGACAATATTCCATTAGGAAGATACATATAAGACAAAGAAAGACACCTACACAAATGTTTATACTGTTTTTTAAAACATAGACACAGATCAAAACCCTAGAAAATATTGTTACTATTAAGCAACAACGACATCCTGTTGCTGAAGGTAAATACACAGTCCACATTAGAATAAATACCCTCACTCTGTTCATGCAAACTTCTATAACAAGCAACATTAATCTCTGAGCTTATATAGGGAGTATTTATCCATAGTAAATGGGATAATGTGACAAATATACCAAAGCTTTCAGGAGTGACAAAATTGGCATAGAATTTTTTGGATATGTAAGTTTATCAGTACTTGGTGTGTTCTGAAAATTTGCCTGCTTTGCTGTTATTATATAGTATGCATTGATAGAATCAATTAAAAATATAGGAAATCCATTGGTAAAGGTGGGGGTTAGGTTAGTGTACTGCTATGCCACTTGCCTAGCATTCACGAGGACCTGCATTTAATCCATAATCACACACACACACACACGCACACACACACACACACACACACACACACACACACACACACACACACACCACCCATATGGGCTAAATAACTGTATTTGGGTGGCAGTGCATATTTTGATAGCATCTTGCAGAGTCACTAGACATAAATTCAGTGGCTTCAATGAAATGCTCAATTAAATTGGTCTGACTACAGAGGAGCAACTGAGGCTATGTTGGAAGTTCTTTCTCCCTCTTTTTTTAATCCAATAAAATCCCACTCCCTCCAGGTACAATTACAAACATTGAAAAATCATGTTCTAAAGTGCATATTGTCTCCTGGAAGAAGCCAGGGAAAACTAGTATGTTTCTACACGTAGGGATCCAGCAACACAAAAGCAAGATATTAGCTGCCTCTTCCTGAAGTTTAATGTCACATCTGTTAATACCTGTTTCATACACAAAGGGTTTAGTTACTTTTCCTGTTGCTAATATTAATTATTTGACGTAAATATGGTTTACAAAGCACATGGCCACCTTATAAAAAAGTGACATAGTGGAGCTAAATAGAAGTACTAAAGTAAATTTCATGAAATACAGAAATAAGTAAAAATTAACCAATATCCAATCAAGTATTAATTAAGAAAATAAGGTTATAAAAAGAGTGTGTCTGAGAGTCTGGTGCTTAAAAATACCTCCCCGATTGTATTTATATTTATTTTATAATATATCTATTATTTATTTTTAGTTTTTGAAGTAATGGTGATAAAATTGGCTTATAGAATAAAAATATATTTTGTTGGCAAAAACAGAAATTCTGAGCTAAGTAGGCCTCTACCCTTGACTGTATAGTATTTCTTTCTCAAAATGTCTCTTTTGAATCTCTTCAATCTTCATGAATTCAATGCTCATCGGTCTACTTTCCTTGTGGTTACAAGCGTTTCAAAACATTTGAGACATCCTCAACTCCCAGAATGCACTGCTCTTAAAATCTCTAAAGGTCCCATATTTCAATAGTGAAAGATTTTTTTGTTGCTCAATCTGTCTTTCATCCCAAAGTTCTGCCTTTTAGAAAGTGATTCTTTTGTTCATAGGCCTTCATAGCTCCTTTAAAAAGCTGATCATAGTTTTGTTATTGAGAGAAGTCTTAGGTAATATGGAAGGATTTTGATGACATAGCCATAACACAATGATAACAAACACACACAAAAGCATTCACACACACACACACACACACACACACACACACACACACACACACACCTTTACATGTCTATGTTTATACTCACATTTATATATTTTTTTCCATTTGGAATCATTGTAATGTTTTAGCCTACTCCTTTATTTTCAGTACAATTTGTCTAAAACATCACTTAACTCTGATAACATAGAAGTTTAGTTGGTTGGAATTTCATTTAAAATCAACCCAAAATACCATTATAACTAAAGGCACTAACACTATTGCAAGTGAGCTGTGGATTTTGCCATTATAACTGATTAGTTGCTCACAAATGAAGCTTCAAAACTGTTTTGGATATTTTACCATAACTGTCTCTGGATTTTCTACATTAATGAGTTATTATACTATGAAACTAACTTTTATTTCAAATTTGATTAATTGTGCTAGTATGTATATATGCATAATCTTCTTTGTTTACATATCATTGTGCCAATCTAAAATATGGGTTCACTTACTGTCAGAAAGGGGACCTGTAAGAAAGAAAGAAGAAACTTACAGCACCTTAACTTTTTAAGAAATATTTCTTAAACTGGACACACTTTTTGTTACATAGCAGCATCAGATGTAATATAATGTTGAAATTTAATACTAATTTCTTGAAACAGAAATGTATTCATTTGCCTCCCTTAATTTATGGCTTTCAGATATTGTGTCCCAGCAAGGAAAAAATAAGACAAAATTTGGTACCAGTGTCATCATTGCTCTGACTTTTCCCGATGAGGTGGTTTAGAGGCTTTTGGGACTAGTTTGTGGGAAAAATTTAGACAAGGTAGGAGATGCTGACTAAAGAAGCAGCCTTCCAATGCTGTGAGCCCACCCAGATGACAGATTTTTGTGGAAGATTTCAGAGGAAGGCCTGGGAAATCAGCTAATGTGCCCTTGGAGAAGCAGTGAGTGAAGTTGTGAAGAGGAAGCCCAAGGTGCAGTACAGACCCCAGAAATTCCAAGATGCAAGGAACATGGGTCATCTGCTGAGGGAAACTATAGGATATGAGACCATCCAACTTTAAAGAGAAGCCAGACCCAGATCCATGGAGTGTCCAGCCATTGAACCATAGTTACCCAAAAAACTTTGGAGTTCACATCTCACCGAGGCTTGCCCACGGTGCTGGATACATAGGTACAAAATTTAAAGAAACTGTAAGGCCTGGTGCTCACACTGCTAGTTTCCTTACTTGCTTTGATCAGGCGGATTTCTATTCTTCTATTTTTATCCCTTAGAACGGGAATGTTTATTCTGTTCCCTTGCCTGTTGGAAGGGTTTAACTGTTATTTTGCTGTCAAATGAGACCACAACAAGAATTTGCCTTAAGTCTCAGAGGAGACTTGGCATGCGGAATATTTACCAGTATGGGAACTGTTAAAACTTTGTCAACTCTTAGTGATGGACTCCTTAAATTTTGCATAAGGAAGTGGACCTGAGCCTTGTGGGACAGAAATACTGATTGTTGTGGTTTGGACTTGGAACGTCACTGAAAAGCTTCATGTGTTTGGATGTTGTGAATAACTAGACAACTGTGTACTGTTAAGAGTTAGGATCTATTCAGAAGGAGTGGATCAGTGGGGCTTGATCCGGGAAGAACAAACTGCAGGGGCCTGACCTAGAAGGAGTGGATCACTGGAACATGACCCGGAAGGACATGTGATACCTCCTCCCTTGCTGCTTCACTTGGCTGCCATTCTACCATGCCTGGAACAGCTCTTCCTCCTTCTGGACCTCTGCTATGTGCCTCCACTATTGCTAGCCACTTAAGAATAGATTGAAATCTTCTTAAATTGTGCAATAAAATAAATCTTTCCTCCATTAAATTGTGTATGTTGTGTCTTCTGTCCCAGCAATATAAAAGTAGCCAAGACAGTAGAATTTTAGGATAGGGTAGAAGTGTATCTGAGCAGATTGTAGATGAGTCTGCATGAAAAAAAGTTTGATTTGCTTAACAATTAGGTTCATCATGTATTTCAAAATATAAGTTCTTAGTATTTTAGCTGTGTGAAATACTTTTGTAGAAAGATTAATCCCAACTGTGTTTTATGTGTATTTTTAGAACTCGATCATCTTGGGCAAGGGAAGGTTTTACATCAATAAAAAGTATGTACTGAATATGATGCAGTATGTCAGCTTGTATCAAAGAAGAATTGTACACCAACTTTATTTCATGATAATGACCCGTGAATTTGCTTGCTTGAAAAGATCTGCTTTTGATTTTTTAAATTTTTAAAGCATAAAATAAACCACTGGTGGAAAAATAATGAAAAATGAAGTATATAGACCTATAAAAAATGGACTTCTTTCTTAAAGTAAATAAAGATGGATATTTTGTAATTTCTTGTTAAAATCAAGTAAAAAGGTATCTATTTGTGAAGAATCCCATTTATAAATGAATGTTTAGTGCAAAACTTCATATTAATTATAATTATGTCACTTTATAAACTATTATCAGTTTTACAAGTGATTTTATAATGTACTAACTTATTATATGCTTGCTTTCACTCAAAATATTTTATTGAGTTCGTCATTTCTTCTACTACCAAAGCACACAAATGAAATCAACTAAACACCAAAAGTATTTCAAGAGAAATTCATCAAGTAGCAAAATTCAATCATCTTCAATTGAATGGCTTTCAATATACCTATTTCCCTGCTTTATATTTAGCTCTTGATTAGAAATGTAAAATTTATAACCAACTTCTTACTGAATAGAGACTGTAGTAAAGAAATCTTTCTGTTTTTGTTCTGTTTTCTGTTGAGATTATTCTCTAAATAATGAAAGAGTATTATGTGGCCAAGGCCATTGAGTGCTGAGGGTTTCTGCTATCTTAGAGAGAATAGAGTACAAACATTTCAGCTTATTCAAACAATATGTCTTTCTAATACATAATAGAAAACAATTTAGGGTACTGTTTCCATAAGACCCATTTAAGTTATGTACACTAACTTACTTTAGAAAAATAATTGTGAATAAAATAAATACCGACTTTTATTTTGGTGATTTAGTGTGAGCCGAAAGAATTTGAATGACTCAAACTGAATGTCTTTCCTATGACATGATTATAATTCATAAGTATTAGTGCAGTCAAATGAATTTCCACAAACTTTTATCTCCTATCCCCAGAGACTTGTTCTGGAGATTAAAAAGAACTTGAATCTTCAGCAGATAATATGAGTACTAAAATATTATTGCCTGAAAATACTCACCTATAGAATAATTAGTGTTTTGATTATAATAATTGTTGTTGCTATTTTGACTGAGTTTTTTTGAAAATTAATGGTCATTAGCTTTAGATAAGTTTATTGAATGTGGCACAGATGACTTCTGTTAGTGTTGTTTTAAAAATCATAAAGAAAATCTGCTCATTCATATTTCCAATTTGTTAGCACCTAAAATATCAAGGTTTTATTTTAACAAAGAAAAACCTCAAAAATGTAAAAACAAGAAGTGATTTCATTATAAGAAATTTTTGCTAATTTAGCCAAACAAATATTTGGGAGACAGAAATGAGTCATTCTCCTCTTAGCTTGTGACATTAGTAAAGATAAGACTCATCAAATCCAGCCCTCTGTACTAATTTTTATCTGTAGAGGTTTTTTTTGTTTGTTTTGTTTTTGTTTTTGTTTTCCTGAAGCTGTTTCTTTAACTACAGGATGTTTAGACTTTCACTTACAAGCTTCCCATAGCACGCCCATACCACATACAACTAAAAATGTCTTCAGACTTTTTCAGAAAATTTTGTAGGGAGTAAAATAATGCTCAGTTGAGAAGTACTAAGCCGGCATAAGGTAGAAATGTTCTGAAGTAAATGATAATATGAGGCTAATGCAGCTGAATTTCTGAAGTGTGGTGCTTCTACGATCACAATTATTACAAATAGGTTAGATCTCTGATGATTACTCTCCACTCAAGCTGGGACTTGGCTTGCTCCGAACCAAGCAGTAGTCGTGCTTGACATGCACTTTTGAGGCATCACCAGTGTAGTTATGGTTTAATATTAAGCATATTTCTTAAGGGGATCATCACGTAGTTATTAGAGTCCTTTCCCGCACAATTCCATAGTTTCTTTTAATTTACTTCGAAATAGTTATTTGAGTGTTCCTAAATGCAATGCTTCCATTCTTCAGACAACTGAGACAGGCATGTATTACCTGATTTCGGTGTGTGTGTGTGTGTGTGTGTGTGTGTGTGTGTGTGTGTGTGTGTGTGCATTTAGGAGAAAAATAATTACAGAACACAATTCTATTTCTTCCCATCTTTTTGGGGGGTTTCACGGTCCCATGCACTGTGTTCTGATTTTCTTCTCCATTACAGGGACAAAATATCTGATCATTATAACTTAACGGAGATGAGGATTAATTCGGCTCTTGGTTTTAGAGTTTGCAAACTATGACTTGCCAGCTTTAACAAAAGACCCATCAGGACGGAAGGGCATCATGGAGACAAGCTGCTCACTTCATAGCAGCCAGGAAGCAGAATGTAGGGAAAGAGTGGCAGAGATGAAGCCAAGAAACAAACACTGTCAAGGTCATGATTCAAGGACATATCTAGATACATCTAGAAGTATAATTTACTAATTCTCCAGGCTTCTTTCAAGCCAAAATTACCCATCATACTGCATGCTATGAATCGAAGAAGATAGTTCTTTAGTAGAATTTCTTCCATTTCTAAATCACTTATGATAAAAAGAAGTCTATAAATGTTGATTGACTCTTTCATATCATAAACGTATGTTTCTCATGGAGATATTGTGAGAGGGACAGGGAAAACTACTAGAAGTACTTTTGGAAAATAATTTCACATTAATACTGGCGAAAAGATAGTAAACTGTGACTTTCTGTACATGAGAAAATATATATTAAATTTTCATCATATGGGAATTACACAAGAAAGTGTAAGTGTAATCAGATATTCCATTTATAAGAACAGGTTTCCTAAAAGCAGGTTAAAGAGGAAAAAGGAAAAATAAAACGATTTCTTAAAAGTTCCATATTCAGTATTCAATCTTTTTTTTAGAAGGCTATATCCAATGTGACAGACTAAAGTACTAGAAGATGCAGGTAAACCAATTCAGAATTGTGTATTGTCTCAAAAACAATGCAATTGAACTAATTTAATGGGAGTTTTTCAATTTTATAGTAAAAATAATGAATTGATCTTCTACTTAAAATATTAGCTAATATTACATCAATAAACACCATGATGTTTAGTCAAACACACTGTAAAAATTCACCAAATATAAACAAAACTAATAGATATCAGGAGAAGGCATTTTAATATGTGTAGAGTCCTTTGTAGCATGATTAAACAATAAGGAGCAAGTGTCAATAGTTCACAGATGACAAAATGAAAAGGCTCATTTGGCTCCTGAGTTACCCAATTAGTGGTTCAATTTTATTTTCAGACCATGAATGTCATGAATATTAGTACGTAAGAAACTCATTTTTCTTTGTAGTAATTTAGTACATCTCCACTTTGTATGAACAATTGTGCCTCCTTTTGATGGAATTCTTACTAACCATGATATCCTTAACCATGTCTAAATAATAGTCTAGTGTGTATATCTCAAGCAAGCAAATTAATTTATTGCTTGATGACCAACAGAGAAATGTAGGTTCAGTGTACAGATTATTCAAACAAACAAAAAAAAAGATCTGATCTATTGTATATCATTTAGGGATGAAATTATTCAGATATTGAAAGGAGCAGGACCAAGTATGGATTGGCTGCCTCTTGGTGAGATAAATTTAATGATGTAAAGTCTGCCCCCCTTCAGTACAAACCAGAATTATAGGCTTGCTGATGACTGGCTTACTTTCAGATGTATGCAAAATAAAAGAAGCATCTGGTTGACTACCGTGGGTATAAATCTCTCTTTCGTCTCTTCTACCTCTCCCATTATCTTTCCCTCTCAATGCCTGTATTTTTGAATAAAGAATTCTCGGGTTTCTCTTTTCCTTATCTTGAAAAATTATTTGTATTTTTGATTGTTTTACCCACTGGTGATCACGAGGCAAAGTTGTAAGATAATCAGGCAGAAATTGCCAGAACTTCAAGATCTTATTTAAAACATCTGATAAACAAAACAAAACAAAACAGACAACAAGTAAATAAAAACACCAACCTCCCCCCCCCCCTCAACATTTGACTTTGAATGTTTGTCTGTAGGATTTCATCATATTTTTTTTGTTCTGTGTCAAAAGACTTTTTAAATTATTTTTCCTTCCAGCAAATATTGATACTCTAGATTATAGTCACCATAAAATTACTACATGAAAAACAAAACAATGCCTATGAAGACTGAATGGGAGATAATCCAGAACAATGTTTCAAGATTTGACAACCTAAGTAGTAATGCAATTCATAAAAGGACCGCCTTGGACTGTCTTAAGTGGCTGCTTGCTTTTTATGTTTAGATGCAGATAATATTATTTCACCTTTATCAAAAATGATGAAATTTTTACTGGTTCAAACACTCTATTTGGTCAAATTACATTCTAGTACTAGTGTAATATGCATAGCTATTTTATGAAAAAAAAAAACCTGTTTTGTTTCCCAAAGGCATGAGGCCTATTTTCATTAGGTCATCCAAATTGACAGTCAAAGTATGGAGAGTTCCTTGATTGGTCGTGGGCCTACAGTTAACATTACATTGCTTGGTTTACTCCTAGAAAAGTATTATGTTTTAGATTGTTGTTAAAAATACTTTAACTGCTTTGAGAAAAATGTACTTATGATCACATCAATTAAAGCAAAGGAAAGTTTTGAAAAAATTAAATATCCTCCCATATTTTGAAACTCTCAGAGAAGTCAATGTAGATTAAGATTCCCTGAACTGATAAAAAAATCAGAAAAAATTATTTAGACTGATGTTATGCTTACTGATAAGACACTGCATACTTTTCAGAAGAATAAGATAAATAGCCCTGCTCTCGGTTTTCTGTAACTGTACTAGATCATACATAAGACAAACAGAAAAGAAAATGAAATAAAAATTCGTTGCACTAACCTATATTTTCACTAGCAATTGTGTAATCGTTTCCTTCTTCTGTCACTGCATTTATTGCTTGGTATATTTACTGGAAAAATAATTCTGACAAAGAGATATTGTATCTTAGAGTTTTGATGTATATCTCTTTGGTGATTACAGATGTTGAACACCTGTCCTTACTAGGTCACTTTCTCTTTAATCTGACAAATTGCTTTCTTCATAGTATTGTTTTAGACCAAGAGTCAGAAATCATGTATTCATGCTGAAATCCATCAATGTCTCTGTGGATTTGTCTTTGCAAAAAAAAAAAAAAAAAAAAAAAAAAAGCTACTCACAACAGCTTGCATAACTTCCTAATTATCTTTCTTTATTTTGATTGTAATTTTAAAAATAAATATATAATGTTATGCTCTGCAGTCTAAGCCATTCCTGAACTCATTTTGTAGTCAAGCCTGGCTTCAGCCTCCGGAGTGCTGGCATTATGGGTGTGCACCACAATACTAGATTTGCTCAAACTGTGGAATCGAACTCAGTGCCTTGAGCTTGCTAGGCAAGTGCTTTATCTGCTGTGCTATTCCTCTACTTCATTTGATTGTAATTTTTATTCTTACACAGTTTACCCTTAGCCAGAAGCTTTCAAAATGCCTTCATACTATATATATGCATGTGTGTGTGTTTAAAATGATTATTTTAAAAAATTAAATATGATTGACCTATGCAAATTATCTTTTCATACTTTATTTTTAAAATTTCATTTAATTACATTTTCTAATGGAGTAATAGTAACAAAGTTATTTGGTTTATATATTTCAATATCAGAAAAAGCCCCTCACAATTACTTATATTCCCATGAAATATTAGAATCTCTATTTTAATTGTATTAGGAAAGTATTTTCATTAGAAGATTCAATATTAATATAGATGCAGATTAGAGTTAAATTCTGTAGATCTCCCTCTGGGCTAGTAATTCTAAGAACTAACCTTACAATGTAATTTTCATCAAGGAAATGATTTCAAGAAATATTAAGTTCAATTTGGCTCATTTTCTTCAGGAGAAAAGTCAAAAGAATATTTAATTAGGGTGAGATGACCTGGAAGTTAAAACCATAAAACCATGCGTAAAACTGAAATATGTGCGTATGTGTCTGCATTTGCTGCATGTGAAAGGGAGAGACAGAGGTAGGAAGGCCTGAACCAGAAAGAGAAGAGGAAGAAGAAGAAAAAAAGGACATGTAATGTTAGTTTCAAAGGGCTTGGTGTTAAATTATTATTTTTGTTAGAAACTCTTCAAAGGAGAAAATAATACTGGATCATTTCATGTTGCTGTATCAACTTTCCAATCAAATAAACTGGTCATTGCATGTTCTCTTTTTAAAATTATTCTCAAAAATATCATTTTGACATGTCAAAAATTCACCATAAGAACTATTACAATTTAAGTTATTGTAGTGTATTCTCTCCATTTATGAAGAATAGTGTGAGATGAAACTAGTGCTACTACAAGCCTACCGAACAAGGGAGCACTTCCTAAAACTTATGGTTTCATACCAAAAAAAGGAAAAGAAAAGAAAAAAAAAAAGAAGAGAAAACAAATTACTTATAGTTTGTCAAAATACTGTGCTAATTGGTGATTTTCCATGTTCCAAGGGAAGAGGGGTCCTAAAGTGACTGATCTAAACCTAGACTCCAGCCAATGGACTGTACTTACCCTTTTTGCAATGGATTCCTTACTTCTATCATGATGCTCAATGATTTGAGAACACGATTTTCATATGGCTGAGTGCGGTGTGCAACAGGGGAAATGTCACACACTGTCATATACTTTGCCTTCTAATAAAAAACAAGCCCAAAGCCCAGCTAGATTACCTGACTCTTGTGCTCTGATATAAATTCATGAATTTTACTGTGGAAGATAAGTAAATGCAGTCTGTCACATTCAACCTCAGATGATAATTTTAGTAAAAATGATTTAAAGATAGCCATGTCAAAGTGACTTAGTCAACTAATTAACCATAGGAAAATGCTCACAGCTATTGTTAGTCATAGTTGTGCCATTATTTATAAGTTTTCAAATTGTTTAAATCAGCCTAATTGATAAAGTGTAATAAAACCAATGATACCTAATTAATAAACGAAGCTCATAGCTAAGTTAAACACAGAGTACATGACCTAAGAGGAGTTATGTTTTAACCCACAAATTCATTGCTTTCTCTTTTACAGTACAGAACAGGTTCCATACATTCTAGAAGTATTCAAAATCCTATTACTTATTACTTGACTATTGTTTGTTCTGTTTTCCATCTGTCTCAACTACTAAAGCCACTTCCTATCAATGCCTGAAAGACTTGACTGACAGCCTTGACAGAATCTCCCTTCATTTTCTCTAGGAGGATTTAGGTTGAACTTATACAAATGAATTTCCATCAGCATTCTTGGGAAAAAGCACAAAAGAGAAACTTGCAAGAATTTGAGAGTATTGATAAATAATAAAGTGTTAGAATGAATTAGAGTGAACTGGAAAAAATAACACTTGCAAGAGGGCAATCAGAAGGAAATCAATGTAGAATATTTTATTTGAATATTTTAGTATTAAAACTAACAGTTAAATTATAGAACCCAAAAATGTATTATGCTAAACACCAAGCGTCACTTTGTAGTATCTGGAAATGCTTACCGTCTGAAGTTCAATCAGCCTTTTAGTTTTGTGTTATAATCAAGAAATCTTGTTCTCTATGACTTCAGTTTTCTATAAATCAATCAACTTAGAAAATTATTTGTAGTTGTAGAATTTAGTCACTACAGATTTACCATAGAACTTAGTAAGGTCAGCAATCCTTTAAGTGTGATCAATTTAGCTGTATTTGGTTGGCAAATAAAAGAAAAATGACTGTTGAAAGTTGAATCAGAGGAATCTGAACATTTCTTTGTACTTCTATTACTAGTTTAAGGATTCCCTCTTTCCTGTTTCTTTCCCCCTTCCCCACCCTCGACCCTCTTGCCCATCTGCCTGGCTGACTTCCTCCTTTCCTTCCTTTATTCTTTCCTTAGTTCTTCCCTTCCTTTCTCCCTTGAATATTTCCTTTCAAGGATTTAAGTTGTATAACATTAAGGTCTAAATCTACTTACTATTTTAAGCTTTAGACATGTATATCAAAAAATGAAAACCACAAACCACTGACATTTAGTATAACTCACCAGCTTTTTTTGTCTCAGGTTTTGAAAAACTACAAATGTGATATGAACAAAATGTTAATATGATAAACTGATTCAAAAATTATAACTAAATACTTATGCTTTCATTTACGTACAAAACCATCCAGTTATATTTTAATGTAAATAAAATCTAATTTCACACACATTGATAATCTACATCTGAAAATTTTTCATCTAATGGAAAATTGTGTCAAATTAATTTTCCTGCAGCATATGTTTTAACGGCTTGTCTGTATTTGGATTAAAATCTTTTGGAGACAAATTTCATCACTTTTGATAAATAATGCAGTCTTAAAAGTACTACTAATAGTTTCAGAACACCTACCTTGATTTCAATTTTGTTTGACTTAAGGCAAATTGCTTTCCTTTTCTCATACTGATTTGCCCTCCCTTTAAAGTATCAGTAAATACCTTTTAATGTTTCTCTGATCACTGATGAAGAAGTGAAGTACAAATTAAAAGTAGGATATATGGCAGGCGATAATTTTGCTCCAAGTCCTGATGGTACTGACTTGCTAGTTTACAATTTTCGAATAGTGGAAAAATTACACTTATCTTATAAAAACATAACAGAAGCTTTGAACTGTGACACAATTCTAGATTTCCTCTGGGTGGCAATAATACAATGGCTTCCTGCCATCCTGGTGATTGGCATGGAGTCACAGGTGTGAAGTGGGGGTACTGGGCCTACAGGGTGCTGGTTTCACTGAAATATGATGACTGATTGGTTAAGTGCACTAAATATTCACTTTTAAATTATAAAATTTTTAACTTATATTGATTGGGGCATGCAGCCCTACTTTAGTTTATGAATATAGTCTTTGGAAGAATTGCCATTTGTACAGGTTGCGTTTGCTGAGAACAAAAAGAAAAACTGAGAAGGTTAGAGACTGTGCAGCTCTAGGAGTGCTATGAAACTGAACACAGTATAACTGAAGGGAAGTGGCGTGAGTAGGGACAAAGGGTGGAGCGAGGGTCATGTTGTTCTGACAGCATCAGTCAGTGCGGCCTTCTGCAGGTGTTCCACAACAGGACTCTATGTTCAGGCATTTAATCTTTTTCTGTCATTTGGCCTGGGCCCCAGGGCGGCAAGATTCTGAGCAAGGCTGATCCGTGCAGCTGAGGCAATCACTCTCTGAAGGGACTGAGACCTGAAACCTAAATTTGGCATCTTTCTCTGCACTGAGCCAACAATCTCTTCATTCTAAAGGATATTAAGTGGCACAATGCGGTGCCTGCCCTAGCTATCGGTGTCGTATTATTACAAACGAAGGGCCTGGGGCTCCTGTTTCCAAGATGTTCATGATCTGTCCAAAGAACTGGGCAAGCCGTGTGCTTTGGAGCTGTGACTATTTTAAATGAGCAAGAGATTTCCCAGCCACGTGAAAGAGTAGCTACAGCCCCTTCCCAGCCTCCAGTGACCCACACTATAGCAGTATGCCAGCAAAGAGCAAAGGATACTGGTAGCTCCACAGAGGCACAGGTTTGTTGAGAGGGAAATAACATTTTTTTTCTCTTTTTAACACATTTGTAGTCGTAGTCATTGGCATTCAGCTTTATTTCCCTCCTTCCTCCACTTTTATTTTTATTATTGGAAGTTTCCCAGGCTGAATTTCAGCTCTGCGATAGGAGAGAGTGGGCATGCAGGCAGTTAGGCATAAAGAGGTCATGGAGAATGTACTGGGAAGGAAGCGTGAAGAGGATGTTATCTGAACGGCAGTCCCTTGTAGCTCCTGTCAGCCTGTAGCTCAGCACTCCTCAGAGCTACCCATGGTCCAACGTTATGTAGTTACAGAGACAATAAGGTGAAAGATCTTAAGGACGGAGGACCTCAGAAGCTACTAAATGGTGGCAGACTTCAGCAACTGACACTTGACAATCAAGCCTTCCTGACCAAAGTACTTATTGGAATACACCCATATTCAGCTCATCTATAAAAACCCTTGACGGAGAACCACATGGCCAGGCCCTTTTGGGTTCTCCTTCCAACCAGCAGAACCTTTTGTCACCCTTCTTTGCTTTGCCCCAGAACTTTCCCACAATAAAATCCCTTCTCTCTGCTCGACTCATTCTTCTGCCGTTGTATTTCTTGACCTCATCGGACATGAACTGTGTCAGTTTCCTAGATCTGGAGTAGGATGAGTGTTGAGGATGTGTCTTCCCTTTCCTTGACTCACATTCATGTGCATGATAAACCCCCAAAGTTGGCATGCCATTCCGCAGTGACTCAGCATAAAAAGCTCACTTATCATTTATTATCGTCAAGGTCATTTATTCAGTACTAAACACATACCAGAAAATGGTAAAGTTCTTCCTTTTTGACTTTACTTTTTGTTAATAATAAGGTACATAATATTTAAAATGAAATTGAGTATTTGGTACACATATATATCACATCAACTTTACAATCTCTTCTGATTTTGCCCCCCCACCTTCTCCATCCCCCCCAACTCCCATAATCACAACTATTTGTTTCTAGAGAATGCCTATATTCTGAGTTTTCCAAATCAGAGAAACCATGCAGTATTTGATCTTCTCTGTCTGATTCACATCACCACTCAAAACACCACTCTTTAGCTCAGCTTTGCAACCCTAGAAAGGGCTGCAGTGGCCAAGCCTTGATACCTCTTCTCTGACTCCAGCAGAGCCCTTTATTGGGATATTAGCCTAAAGTTCTTTTTTTATCCCTATATCTTTGTTGAGAATCCTTAACGTCCTCACCCACCAGTCCACGTGAGAAAATAAAATTAACAATATAATTTAACAGGCTAGAAAATGTGAGAAAGAAAAGGAGAAAAGTTAAATTTCAAACGCCTTAGCTTAGTGTTGAAAGGTAAATGTTTGTATGTTCAAAAGACATTCAGATTATCATTATATCGATCAGTTTCCTTAAGATAAACCTAAATCAAAGCCAGAATAACTATATTCAGTGGTAAAGTTCTTTATATATGCGGTCTTTCATTTTAATCTCATTGTAATTATTTCCAACTTGTGAGATGGTAATGGAGTCTTTTAATTTGAATAACTTCCCAGGATCATTCAACTGGAGGAAGAATTTGAACTTAATTTGTATATTTCCAAGTTCATATACTGAACAAGACTACTTTTGACTCTCTGATCTCCCTAGATTATAAAATCAAAGGAACCGAAGAAACGGTGCTTAGAGCTGCCATTCCTTACTTAGACTAATATATTTTGTTCTTTGTATGTGTATGGGGGTTTTAATTATAAGTGACTCATTTAAAGTTGAAATTTAATGTTCATGTCTTGAAATGGTTTATCAACACCTCACGCAGAGCATTCCCTATATTATTCTATCTATAAAGTCTGAAATGTAGACAATATATCTCACTTGCTTTCTTTCTTGGCTCCTGCAGATTTAATATCGATTCCTTTCATCAGTGTTGAATTGGAATAACAAGATTATTTCAAACCCACGCTATTCAAAATCTGATATTCAGAAAAACTGAAGCAGAATATAAATTATAGATTTTCTACATGATGAGTCACATGAGGAGGATTTCTCATGTCAGCTGTTGGAGGCACATTTCACATCATCATCCCACGTTTCTAACAGAGATGCAGTGATTTGGAAGGCTTTATTTGGATAGCAAACTATCTATTAATTCAGTTCTAATATATAATTAACTGCTTTCTGATTTGAAGCATGTTTAACATAGCTGGAATTTCCATATCCTTAATTTTACAGGCAAAGAAACAGTGCACTGTTTTAAGAATAGCTACCATCTATAAAGACTAAATGGTACAATCCTAAAATGAAGGCTTTCATTCATTTTTACTTGTTTATACTGTTTAATAAACAAAAATTTCAAATAACTTTACACATATATTTAAGTACCATATGGGAATATATTGTAATAATTATTTTTAAAATGAATCGTTGTTATTCACTTTGAAAAACAATTATCTTTTTAAGAGAGTAATTAATAAAAACCATATTATCTTTGTTATTTTTTAAATTTCTGGAACACAGTACCCAATATTCACAACTAAAAGGAAAAAATCTTTATTTTAGCAGGCAGTTTCAGGAGGACTCAATCCATTCATGGGCAAACAGCAATGGTGGGAATGTCTGACAGCAATGTACCAGGAGAAAACCTGTTCACGGCATTACAACAAGAAGCTAAATCTGTGAGGAAGGACAGACCTAGAATATGCCCTGGCAGGCCTTGTCCCAGTGATTACCCTTCACTTCAGGGTCAAACTTCATTGATCCGTGATGTCCAATCATGACCGACATCTTGACGGCCCAGAAAATCAATAGATTTCATCCTCATGGTTGTGGTTGTATCACATTCCAAGTATGAGGTTTTTGGGCAATGTTCCAGGTCCAAGCTGAATGCATAAGTTAAAGTAGAATTATTTTATAGAAAATAAGTTAGCCTTACAATATTTTGTTTTAATTTTTTTAGGTTCTTATTCAAAAGATGTGTCCCCTTGACTTTGATGTCAATTTCTCTTCCCCTAAGATGTGAGACATAATGACGCTGGAATCTTAGAGAGAAGATGGTGCAGAATTAAGGTTTTCAAAAGGGTAAGTGGAGATCAAACTGGATCTTACTGCATACCCTAACTGATAAAGGGCAAAAGAAAAAAAGAGCATTAGGTAGGAGTGGCAATAAAACTGAAATATTCTTACAAGCTCATCTTCAATGATGACAATTGTTTTAATTCAAGTTAATGCAACTCATAGTTACAAAAAAATGCTTTACAATATCCCCGAAACTCTTTTTCCCCATTTTATTGGTATGTATGAGAGCAAAATTTAAGGTTTATAATGAAGTTGAGCATTTTGTGCACGTAAGTATCTTGTCAAGGTGACAAGGGCTTTCCCACTCTCCTTTTGTCCCTCCCTCTATCCTCCCCTTCATCCCTCCCAGCCCTACCCCACTGGTTCACTTTGTTTTTCCGTTTTAAGTTCCATGAGATAGTCGTGATCTGGGTCTCTTGTATCAGAGAGACCATTCAATGTTTCACTTTCTGCTCCCTGAAGCTATTTTAAAGCACTTTAGAGATGCAAGCTTCATATATTTTCTTTGGAAGATATGTTTGAAGGATCCTGCCAAACTCTTAACTCTCTAAATATTTCTAGGTTGCCAGCTGAGACTTTATTAAGCACTTTCCGGTCACTCAATCCCCAAGATTCTGCTAGGCTACCTGGTTGCTTCTGGAAGACATTAGGATGCCCCAGTTATTCCGTGTTTAAAATTAAGTCATCCTGAAGACTTCTGGGTACTGCTTTTGTACTCTGACCAAAGTCCTGGAGTCAAAACCTCATATTTTTGTCAGTTCTTTAAACTTACGAGAGAAATCTCATCAGATTTCTTACTCAACATCTGCTCAAGTTCTTAAGACATTTGACCTCAGCTGTGTTAGTGCTTTTCTGCTGGCAAATTCTGAACTCTGAGCAAACACGTGGCTTCAGTCTTTCTGGCGCTTGAAAAACGTCATTAGTGTCACACTTGACTCTGTCTAGTTGTTCATATATTATCTACTAAGTGATATCAAGCAACATACTCCTTTTGCCTCCTCTGACATCAACATATTGAACCCTAACCCTTCTTGAGCTCTTTTTGAAGCTCTCTGCTGTGGTTTGAACAGAGAACGCCTTCCAATCTCCTCATATATTTGGATTCTGTTGATTGTCTATCTTAGGAAGTGAGTTGTCCGCTTGTGAGGGGTGGGTTATGGAGGGAGAGACGAATCCCTGAGGATGTGCTCTGGAAGGATGTACTGTTGCCTGGCTTCTCTCCAAGTGCCGTTCCTTATGAGCTGTCTTGAGAAGCTGTCCTCCACCAATTTCTTCTACTTATGCCAGTTGATTATGAAGAGGAGTGAGACCTCTGAATTGTGAGTTACAGTGATGCTTCCCTCCCTTAAGCTGTGAGTGTGGGGTATTGTGATCCCATAGTGAAAACGGAAGACACTATGTATTCGAAGTATATTAACCTTTGGCAGCACGAAGCACAGTGTGTCATGTGTCCTTGCTAGTGAAAACCCTACCCTCAGTTCCCGAGCACCACATAAACTGGTGTTAGTGCACACGTGCATTCCCAGAATTCTGAGATAAGACTATCACCGTGTGTTTGAGTCTACCTGGGGCTACAAAGTGAGTTCAGGACTAGCCTGAACTACAAAATGAGAGATCCCTGTCTCAGAAAAACAGGCAAAAAAATGTACTTTTCAAATCACGATCTCCTCCCAGGCAAGGGGATATTTATGCCTGTTTTATTTTTTTCTTTACTTTATGATAAGGTCTGTATTTTTCTTCTTTAGCAAATTGTAATCAAGACTGATCTCCCAACATCACCACACTATTTACTGTAATGATCCCAAAACACTTGCTGTATATTTTTATGCTGAGAATATTATGATGGTGAAACAATCTACATGATAAAAATTGCAAGCAGAAAAGAAATCTATCAAGTTTTTCCCAGACGAAAACCAAAGTACCATTCAAGAAGTCGTGTCTGATTGAGGGACGAAACAGTGACTGAGGCTGTGCATTAAGAATTTTATATAACCAAGTTACAAACAACTATAATATAAAGTGGAGTTTTGGAGTTTTACTTATAATACTAGTTAACATTAGGCCCAAGTGATTGAGTCTAAATCTAGCTGTGGCCTTGAGTCCTTTAAATTGATTTGCTCTATTTCTTTTATCTATAAAAGGGGGGACTTAACAGGGAGCACTGAGAGGTCAAGTTGAGTACTTTGTTTATAAAAAGGAAAGCCATGCTTCCCCTGAGTAGGTATTAATAATGACTATTAAGGAAATTGCTGCCATGTGGTTCTCTCTCATTATCACCATATAGTTCAGTAAAAAAAATGGTGAAATGTGAATAATGAGAGGAACCATTGTGAAACAGATCTGTTCAAATACATAAGCATTGATTTTTGGGGGTTTTTTTTATGAAATTGACTTTGGAAAAATAAATAGAAGATATATTGGTTTGTAGATAGATGATCTTGAGATGTAAAACATTCACCCTAAGCTAAATCACAGTAAGTACATTAATAATTTCATCTTAAAATATTTCTATGACTAAATGAAGAAACAAGAAGTAAAAAAAAGTGCTGATCCATCTGTGTTGTGGAGGCAGATATAAATTACTACAATACATTATTTAAATATGTGTTGAAGTATCTAATAAAATGATAAAAATTGCAGTTTATATACACTAAATCAATTTGGGTTTTAGCAGTCATCAATTTCCTTTCAGGCAACATTTTGGTCTCAGATGACTATATGTATTTTAATTGATCACGTTAAAGAAATGTTACAGTACATGTAAGAGCCTCAGTTGGGTTGGGTGGAGCAAAATAACTAAGGCAGGATAATTTATAAATGATGGGTATTTATTTAGAATAATTTTGAAGGTTGAAATCCAAGGTTAAGAATAATTATGAAATAATTATGAAACAATTAAAATTATGCCAAGCATTGGTCTCACACATTTAAGAATCTTATATTTTTGAGAAAATATTGAGGTAATTCTGAATAACTCCATAAATGGCATTAACACTAATTTTGACTTGAAAAGAAAACTATTTAGGTTAGTAAATTTGCACATATTAAAATATTGAAAATCATGAAAATGATCCTACCTTTTGAAAGCAAATAGACTCAAAAATTGCTAGGTATAAAA
This sequence comes from Ctenodactylus gundi, assembly GCA_004027205.1. Taxonomy (NCBI): domain Eukaryota; kingdom Metazoa; phylum Chordata; class Mammalia; order Rodentia; family Ctenodactylidae; genus Ctenodactylus; species Ctenodactylus gundi. The sequence goes on from PVKB01001576.1 coordinate 336,612, forward strand.
TTCCCCCAGCAGTGAAATATCATAATTTAACAAGAAAAAATTCTATTTTAGTTTAAATTATAGGTCACTTACAAAAAACAAAATGAATATCAGACGGTACATTTTATTATGCATACATGTGTCCAATCTATAAAGAAAGTGTAGGAAAGTCCAAACAATCTTGAAACATCAGTCCTTAAGATATTCTTTTGCTGACCGATATATTTATTTTTATTAGAGTTGAGAGCCATTGGGGGAATTATAAACACAGTGAATGAAGTCAAAAGGAAAGCAAACTTCTAAGGCTTGGGATTTCAAGTTTGATTTTCTTTGAAATTTGTGTTTTATTAAATCTCACACCTGGGAATGAAAAGACAGGAAGCAACACAATAGAACGGAATATTTCTGTGATGTTAATATTTTCTTTAGGTGATGAAGTCTTTTATGTATTGTCAGTGAATTCGCCTTTGACAACATTAAAAATAAGTGCAATATCAAACTTCATTTTTAAAACCACTTAGAAGATCACCAGAGGTCATTTTCTCTAGTTGCATTGTTTGCTTTGCAAAATCTAAAGCCAAATAGTATGGAATTATTGCAAAATTGATTTTTTAAAATAGCATTATTAAGATATAATTTACACAATATAAAACTTAACCTCTTTTGACCGTGAATCAATGATGTTAAAGAATGCATAGATTTGTTCATCAATCACCAAAATTCAGTATTTGAGTATTGTCACTATGCTAATATGTGTCTGTAATTTTGAAGTTAATACCCCTCTGTCATCAACCTCTATGTAACCCAAAAACTTCTGCTTTCTTTAAATTTAAATTTATCTTTTCTGGACATTTTATTTAAAACGAAAAACTTTGACAATTCACAACTATTTTTGTTAAGTAATCAAAGATATAATAAAGTCAAAATGAAAACAATCTTAACAGAAATTTTGATAAAAAATAACAGAGTTATCTTTTGATTTTCATAGAAGGACATTTAATCAGAAACTATGAAAATAAAACTATGAAACATATGCAAAGTTTTCTGAGCCTAACAAATCTCATACCTTATTATCATACTCAAATTTATAAAACAAAACGTGTATTATTAGCAAGCCATAACTCCTTCAGGACCTGGACTCATAATACCTGGAAAACAACAACTTTACCAAGAGAAAAAGAAGAGTGCCCTGAATATTTACAGAACCCACAGAAGAGCTGAAATCATGAAGGGAATGCAGAATCAGAAGAGAAGGGAGAGAAAACAATAAAGCAGTCAGGAATAGAAAAACCAGCTCCAAGGGAGGAAGCACTGACTTGAAAACACAAGGAAACCAAGAAAGAGTGAACCCCAACAGTGTGGGCAGACAAAGCAGGAGGCGGACCCACCAGAAGTCAGTGTTTATTCTAATCTGGAAACACAATGGATGGTTTTACTCTGAAAGTGTCTTAGCACCTTAGTAGCTTTTGAGAAGAAATTGACAACACTCCTTGCCATATTTGAGAGTGACATAATTAGGAACCTTTGGAGAAAGGGCTTAATAAAACTGCTACCTTGAGAAACAGAAGTTACAGAAAGTACAGTATTGCTTGGGTTTTGGGGTCACGCTGCTGCAATGACCAGTAGGAGATGGAAGTAAGGGACAATTGCAGAAAGATAGAGGGCTGGCTACCCACCTCTGAGATGTTTAAGCAGCAGCAACTCAGTCTGCCTGCGAAGGGGTGGTTCCACCAATACGGGTGAAAAGCCAGGACGGCAGTGTGTGGTCTTCTGAGATACACGAGTCTGAAAACGCTGGAAAAATTGCAGTCGACTGCTTTTCCTCACTAATTGACTATTTCCGGTACAAAATTCACTCGTCTATTTGCTTCCGGTATGTACAAATGTAGTCAGGTACACACTACACGTAGGCATGTGGACAGGGGAGCCTCTGGAGTCCAGGGTCATCTCATGAGCCTACAGGACACAAAGCTAGCAGTTTGGGGTGGACAAGCACTATAAGCTGCTGAAGTGAGTACAACCCGGAGGCACGGAACGCAACATGGATTGAACCTGCTCATTATGAAAGGCAAGGAAGGACAGAATATTCACACAGCAAAAAGCTGGGGCACGTACACAACAGGTCTCAGGTGTATGTTACTATCCCTCTGTTCCTCCCCATTTTTGGTGGATTCCAACACCAAAGACTCAGGAAAAAAAAAAAAAAAAGCAAACATACAAGCAAAAGAATACCAAAAACTCCTGACTCAAACACTCCAGGGGGAAGAGTACTTTGATCTCATTTCTGTTACTTTTTTTTCTGTTTGGTCCATTTTTCTTTTATGTTGATTTCTGTTTGTTCCTCTTCTTGTTTCTTTTATTTTTGCTCTTATTTTTATTTGTTCTTTTTCATTTTTGCTTTTATCTAATTCTATTTCCTTTTTTATTTAATTGTATTTTGATCTCAACTTCCATCCTCTTTCTCATCATTCTTTCCATTCCCTTTTAAAATTTTACTTCTACCATTTTCCCATTCTTCAGCTCACCCATTTTTATCATTATTATTAAACTTTGATACTTTCAGTTATTTTCTTTAATGCTGATGATATTTCTATTGCTAATGAGAGCATAGTGGCTGGTAGCAATTAGGTTTTACTACATTTCAATGTCTGGTTTGTCTTTGTATATCAACGATTCTGTGGTTCATTTTTCCCTCACTGAGTGTTTCTGGGAACCCAGACCTGAAGATGAGGTTGAACACTGGGAAGGCACTCATATTTTATTGAGCATATTAAAGAAAAAAAGAAACATCAAAATATTACTGAACTCAATGACGTATCTTCGAGAGACACATCTAATTAAAGAAAACAATAGAGACAGGTATGTTCTTACTCTAATTGATCTTCAACACCTAACACATAAACAACAGATGTCTTCAAAAACCTTATCTTCCTAAATGTTGATTTAAGGCCTGAAGTAGAGAAACTTTTTAGAAAATATTTTGAAGACTAAATGATTAAAAATATTTGAAGAGATCAGAGGAGAAATATACAAACAAATTCTGAAGTTATTTAGTGAACTTAGATTATGTAAATGGACAATGATTTAAAAAAAAGATTTATTAGCTTAAAGAAGACACAAGGCTACAAATTAACACACAAATTAAGTTAAACAAGACAGTACAAGGTATGAAAGGTCATTTTGTTAAAGAATTGGATATAATGAAAAGAAATCAAGCAGAAATTCAGGAAAAATTTACTCGGAAATATATATCAGTTGGAACACAGGGCATAGTGTCAGAGCTTGAAGGCAAGGTTGACACAGTAGGACACGTACTTTGTGATGCCCCCAAAATTCTTCAAAATCATAGAAGCTAGAACTAACAATTAGATGACTCAAAAAAGAAAAATCAGAATTGCAAGAATGTAGAACAAATTAAAGATGCAAAAATTTATTAGCAAAATTGTAACAACTTTTTCCCCAAATCTAGGAAATCTATTCAATGTGGAAGTAAAGAAGCACATAGAATACCTAAAGCCACAATCAGGAAAATGTTTCACCATGACCCATAATCTAAATTGCAGAAATTCAGTAAAGAGAGAATACTAAAAGCTTTAAGGAATAAACAAACAAAAGCAGCAAATAACCTCTAAAGGCAAGCCTATCATAATTAGAGCAGATTTTTCAAAGTTCAGGAGATCTTAGAGTAAAGTTAACAGTTTTACAAGCCCTAGAAGAAAACAATTGTCAGTTCAGACTTCTATATCATGTGACACTCACCTTCAAATTTGAGGACAGGACTTAGGAGGTCCGTGAGGTAAAATTTGAAATCAATAGAACATGTTATCTATATTATTATTATTGAATTTTTACATGACATCAAAAAATAGTTTTAAATTTCCTTGATATCACCTTGAATACTGATAATTACAATATGCATAAATGCTTCAAGATGCTCAATACACCAGAAAGTGTAAGAGTCAGAAAACAAACAAAAATCTGAAAACAAACAAAAATCTGAAAATCTCTCATTCAGGAAAAAGAAAAAAACACCAGTAATGTAAAATGACATCACATTGTTTCATTTTTTTGTAACACTTTCTCCTAATGTCGTCTTTATCTCTTACACTAATTAAAAATTTTATGCAAGGCAATTATATTCTGTTCCAAAAAGATAACAAAGGGAAATACAGAACTCTATTATAAGTGAGTAGCAGTACTTTAGCAAAGATTATTTAGAAAGAACAATCACAAACATTATTCTAGAAATTTTAAACCACCATAAAGTACTGTTGATATGAAATATTATCTACAGTGTGAAAAAGGGTAACTTTAAATATTATATAGTAATGTTTCATTTTCCCTTTTACTTATGAATTTTCTATACACCCAAAGATTTCTCCATTAATTATTTCAGCTAAACACTCTTTTAAGGTTTTGACTTACATAAGGACTAACCCTTTAAAAGCTTCTTTACATTCTCTAATGAATTATTCACTTGAATTTCTAGGTCAAATGTACAGAGCTTGTGTAGCAAGAGTCCTCTTACTGTCATCATCTTGAGGCACTTTCTTTTCTTTTCTTTCTTTCTTTCTTTCTTTCTTTCTTTCTTTCTTTCTTTCTTTCTTTTTTTGAGACAGGGTCTCCCAGTGTAGCCCAGGCTGGTCCTGAACTCAGTATGGAGCCCAGGCTGGCCTTGGACTCAAGGCGATCCTCCTGCTTCAGCCTTCCTTGTGCTGGGTTTACTAGCATGCACCACCACTCCCTGCTTATGAGGAATCAAACTCAGGCACTTAGCGCTTGGTAGGCAAGCACTTTAACCATTGAGCCAGGAGCCTCTGGAGCTATGTTTTGTTAAGTAATCACTCAACATAATGCACAATTAAAGAGGCGTGGAATCCCTGGCTTTTTTCAGATTTAAAATATTACTAAGAGGATGACTACTAAACAGGCTGATATCACTTCACTCTTTTTTGAAGGAGAAGGGAAAGTTTGGTTTGTCCAAAAAGTGAGAAAATATAATTTTTATATATGTTTTTATTATTATTTATCCTACCAAGAGTTCTTCAGGTTTCCTAGATCTTGGGATATCTATGTTATCTTTAAAAAATCATTTTCAATTATTAAGACTCCAAACAATTCTCTTGCTCTGTGTCCTTTCTTGCTGAAGTGATTATTAGCTATATATTTCCAATATATGCTTCATTTCAGTTTTCACCCCTGAGAAATTATTTGTTTATCTTGCTACTTTAGATTTTCTTTATTATCTGTATGTTAGTTGAGCTTGGATTAGGTCTGGAAAATTTGAAGATTATGCTATTAGATTCAGTTTCTTACTCTTGATGAAATTAATTTTTAATTTTAGCATAAGATCACTCTATTTATTTATTGCTATAATTTTAACCCGTATTCTTGGACCTTGTTTCTATCGGCATCTTAGCTTTCAAGTCTTTCTTGAAAACTGTTTGACTTCTCATACTTGAACGTTACTCACATTTACACTCTCACCTAAGTGTGAGCCTGTACTTCAGGTCTCAGCTCTATGGCACATCAAATGGGATAAGACTCGGGGTGCAGTTTACACATGTGCTGATCATAGATGAGTCCAGCCATTCCTGAATGACTTTTTGAGGTCAATTCCCCCAAATTTCCCTTTCCACAGTTTCCCCCGTATTGTCATGTTGCTTGAGATTCTTTTGTCTGTTGGTTGGTTGATTTCCTTTTTTGTTTCTCTAACCAGGTAGCTGAATCTTTGACTCTCCCACTGTGCTATGAACCTTTGTGACTGGACCTGCATTGGCAGCCAAGTGATGTGAGGCAAAGCCAAGATGAGGGAAAGGCATTTACCATTCCCCATCCTGAATCACAGTTCCAGAGAATGCAGGAGAAAAAGAGTCTCACTTACTTGACAGTACTATTCTGGAATGCGTGACGAGTAAAGAGAAGAAAATAAAAGATTTCCCCAAAATTTTGAGTGTCAGAAGCTCTTTGTAACAGCATTTCCGTGAAATTACATTTTCCGAATCTTCTCATAGACACTCTCACCAATTTCTGACGAGTTGGTTTCTGCCGAGAGAATGCCAAATCAGTCAAGTTAGAAATTCTAGACTTCTGTCTCAGTACTCTGTTTATGTTTCGGCATCTACAGACACCTCCAGGCTTTCTGCCCATGATTATTTTATCTCTTGATGTACATTTTCTCTTTACACCATACCTGTATCTTAACATCTAATATTTTAATTATTTTTAAAATATTATTATTGTTCAAAGAAATTCTTGTTATGGATTAGATCAAAAGTGTCTCTCCAAATTCCTGTGTTCCAAGGTGTGGGCTTTCACAAACTAACTGGTCATTTGTATGCTGTACTCTTCAGTGGATTCATAATGAACTGTGCTGGTAGGAAGGAAGTCCTGGTCAGAAATGTTGGTCCATAGTCACCAGGGTGTGACCTGGTATGATGTGTCCTGCTCCCAGGTTTCTCTTTTCTTTCACCGATTCCTGGCTGCCACGTGCTTCAAAGTATTTTTTTCCGCCACACCTTTTTATGCTGTTCTTTTTTTTTTTTTCTTGGAGCTAGCCAATAGTGAACTGAACCCAAAGGGAACTGTAAGACAAATAAACCTGCCCTATTTAAAGTTGTAGGTATTAGATATTTCTCTGTCTGGAGAGAGATTACTAGCACTGCTGGGATAGCTCATATCACACATTATCTGAATTGTACAAAGAGTTGTCAAGTTAGGTCCAGACACTTACAGAATTGTAGTGATGTAAAGTATAAAATAGATTTTGCCCAATGTTTAAAATGTGTTTTAATTTTTGTAGAAATGCAAATGTTTCAAATTAGTCCCCTGATGTCATAGAAATTTCAAATACTTAAAATGACTTTTTCATCATTGGTAAATAATAATTTTAATGGTATCCATACTTTCTCTTACTTATTAGACAGAAGCCCTAAACTTACCTGGCTGGATAGAACAGGTTTCCCATTTTGCATGTATTTTCACAGCTTCTCTACACATTTACAATTTCTTGTTTTTACTTCTTCAGCTAATATTTAATCTTGATATCAACACTAAATTCAACATGATCTCTCACTTGGCTCAAAGTCACCCTTGTCTTTTGTGAGTACATTCTGTATGTTTTACTATTCTTTGGCTTGTCCACCTGAACATATTAAGGACCATTGATGTTCATTGATACGTTGGTTTATTAAAAATTGATTGTGGAGTCAAAAGATAGAGTGAGAAATTGCATTCTTTATATGAGTATGACTTCCACTAAAAGGCAAAATGCATATAGTTTTCAGTGATTTCTTCAAACTATGCTGTAACCCTTTGACATATAAGCTTATATGAAAGTCAAATACGCTGTTCATCCTGTAAAGCATGTTCTCTGTCTAGATATTCATCCACTTTATAGAGTGTATTATGAAATTGACAATTGCATGTATTTTAAGATTGTATCTCCTGAGCTCATTATAGAGATAGCTCTAAAACTGATATGGAAAGAAATTCACCTGAGATGCTACAGATTTATAGAATTATTACCCATGTGGAAAGTGGTCAATTCTTTGTAATTGCAAAGTTTCTATCCCTGCCCTGCTGTCTTTATTTCTCAAAATCCACAGCTACTCAAAAGTCTCTCGTGTCTCTGCAGCACGTCCTGGGCTCTGCCTGCAGGTTTCCAAGGCAAAGAAGCATTCCTCTGCTTCGTGCATCAATTTTTTTCTCTGTCTTTATATCCACTGTTTTTTTTTTTTTCTTTGTACGTTAGGGCACATACTTATTTACATATTGGTTATGTGCAACTTGGGGAACTGTTGTAAGTCCTTGTCGTAATTTAAAATTTATATTCCTTTCTTTTCTACTCCACCCCCTTTTTTTATCCTCATGCCCTTTCCCATCTCTGCCAAGTCTACTTCCTTTTTTTTTTTTTTTTTGAACATTTAGGTTTTGGGTTTCTCCATATAAGTGAAAGCATGGATATTTATCTTTCCATGTCTGGTTTACATTGCTAAGTATGCTGGCCTGAAGATGTATCCATTTGCTTGCAAATGGTTTACTATGTTAAAGACACAGTAACTATTTGGTATAACGCAGGCAGCTTTTTTTTTTTTTTTTTTGTCAAACATAAATGATACTTTTGGGGGAAAAAAACTAACAAGTAAATATCCTCAGCACTTACACGGCAGTCCCTCAGATGCAGGTGTGGAATGGGAAGTGAATGTGTAGAGTCAGGATGCCACACTTTCCTGCCGGGGTCCAGCCACGGGGAGAGTCGGGGTACCTGAAGGAGGTGCAGCTTCCGTGAAAGGAAAGACTCTGGACCACAGATTGCAGTGAATCACATGGCCCCTGGTCAGCTGAGACTCAGTTTATTTATACACCTTTCTTATGCAATTTTCAGTTTCCTTGTTAGCAGGGTGCTACACCAGGGGATGTTTAGATATTCAGCAAAATACACAAGTCTATTCTTAGTAATCACCTTCATATGTGTTTCACATTCTATTCTCATCTAATACAGAGATCAACTATCCATACCATTAAACTTATTTCTAAGAAATCATTCAGCAAGCATATCATATCAAGTCTGGCACAGACGTTGTGGTCAGGCAGTGCTCGGACTGGCAGCAATTGCAGTTACATACATCAATCATTACAAATCACAAAGACATCAAGGTGTTAGGAAAGTTTTCTCAAAACATAGTATGATTTTAATCTTAAAGCAAGACTACATTCAACAAGGCATGTTTTCTTAAAGGACATTGTTTGCAGTTGGGCATTCTACCCTAGTAACCATTCCGAGATCGGTTCCCTCCCCCCCTATTTTGTTGATAAGTTTATGTGCAAAATTTAAGGTTTGCAATGGAGTTGAGCCTTTTATGCACATATGTATCTTGTCAAGGTGACAAGGGCTTTCCCACTCTCCTTTTGTCCCTCCCCCTACATTCCCCTCCCTCCCTTCTCCCCTACCCAACCCCCCTGTTTCACTTTGTTTTTCCTTTTAAGTTCCATAGGAGTTGTGCTCTGGGACTCTCATATCAGAGAGACCATTTGATGTTTCACCTTCTGCCTCTGAATGGCATCCTTTGCCTGCTGAATCATGAGGCGTCAGGGAGGGCCCGCTCTGTGTAATTTTATTGTAAAGGGAAGTTCATTGACGTCCATCTATCCAGACCCTTCCAACTCCCTCTACGTAGGCTCCAGTGTATGGCAAAGAAGGAAATGTATCCAGATCAGGTGTTGTGATAAGGGAAAACACAGATTCAGAGGAGTCATGAGAGGTGATGTCAGGTGAAGGCTGAGAATCTTGGGGGACTTTGAAATAAAGGAATAAGCACAAAAATATGAGTGAGCATACAGCCTACATGAATAGGATCCAAGGCTACAAAAGATACTCCAAGTAAATAGCAATAAAATACTGAGTGACAGCAATGGCGTCACCACCAAAGGGTGGGGTTTTGGACGTTCAGGAAGCAAACAGCAGGCTCCCAGGGCTTTGCCTCTGCAAGTTCTGGCTGCAACTGCTTTGCAGATGAAGCCCTTGTCGGTGCCTCTAGACGCTGTTTCCAGGAATGGAGTGGCCACTTTGGTCTCCTCCACTTTCCTGGCACCAAATACAGTTCTCTCTATTTTAAATTAAGAAATACAAACATTTTTACTAAGTATTAGAGGAGATGTTTTTGTGCTAAACACAATGAACATTTCCCTTATAATGCACTTTCTTCTAAAAGTTTGTAACAAATTTAAGTTTAGAAAACATCCTTGTTGCTGTTCAGAATAAATACAGAACACTGGATGATAAGAAAGGGTAAACATAAACGTAGATGCTTTGGGGTGGTTTTACCTGGCGTTATTGCACCGGTGCCACATCACCAGTGGCCCAGTCACTAAGATCATGAGTTCAAGACAAGCCTGTTATGCACTGTGAGTTCTAGCAGCATGTACTACTAGTGAAACATTCTCTGTTTAAACCAAAGAGTTTACTAGAGATTCCACTCTGCCTTTTCAGACGTCTTCAGAGAAAGAATCAGTTCTTTTTTGGTACGTCAAAAATACTTTTTCAGTCTTTTTGGATAGTCCTTCAAATATCTAGATCTTCACCAGTTTCATTTTATACTACTTCAGAAGTTTTGTGTGAGCTAACCATAATCCTCAGTCCATGTTTTGCATTAGAAAGGCTCTCTGGGACTTGAAACGTCCTAAAGTCACCTTGAAGTAAACTCATATTCCCAAGTTCAACATGATCAAGTCCTCTTTGTTCTCAGAGTTGGACCAAGCTTTTAAAATTATCAAATTATTGCTGTTTTATGTTTTCTTGTCTTTTATTACATATTGCAGTAGGAGCACAAGAATGCTACCACCTACTGATGTGGACAGTACTTGTATCTAGAAATAGATCATTAATTACCCACTTGGGAGTCCATAGGCTTTACCTACAGTCCTAAGATCACAACCTTTGTAACTCAGGGTTATTATTTCAGCAGGATTCACTGTTGCATATCTGCTCATGCACTGGCTGACTTTACCACACAAAATTCTTGTTTTGGTTTCATCTTTGGTATACTCTCACTGTTCTTTTAGGAATACAGTTCAAAATATGTTTTGAATAGATTCACTTTCTTATTAAATGTAATTTCTGGAGAAAAGAAAACATATTAATTTATGTGACTTTTCTTATACTATATTGTCTGTGAATACTAATCAAGAAGACATCAATTAAAAATCTCAAAAGCCAATATTAGTGAATGACAAGTTTCATGGCAAAACAACCCCCACCAAGAAAATGAAAGTAGGTGTAGGTTCTATGATAATAAGTAGAAAAAAGACTGCTTGCATGCTAAACCAACTGTCCATGAGACCAACTTAAGATGAGTGAAATAAAAAAATGGTAAATATTATTGCTAAACTTAAAATATATTTTGTAACCTCTTGTAATCTAGGGTTCATTATATATTCAATTTAAATCTAGACCATAGCAGATATTCCTCCTGCTGTGGTGTTTCTACATCATAGCCACGTGACCATGAACAGATACCTCTGAAATCATGAGCCCAAATGAGTCAGTCCTCCTTTAAGTTGTGCACATGTGGCGTGTTGTCCCAGCAACAGTACACCAATTCACACCACATCAGTGGGCAAAGTTACCAAAAGCTGGATACAATGGCTCACGACTGTGATCCTGTCACTAAAGAGAGTGAGGTAGGAGTCTAGCAATTTGAAACATCCTAATCCATTTTGTTAAATACTTGAGAGACACTGTCTTAACATAAAATACTTTTTAAAGAGACTGAGGATGTAGCTCAGTGCAAGTGCTTTGAGATCAATCCTTAACAGTAGCACAAACAAATAGACTTGGGTAAGGTATGTCAGTTTTCCCTTGGCTATTATATTGTTAAAATACTATAGTTATATGGGTGTTTGAACAAAGTGACACTTGGAGTCCTTCAAAAATATTCTTTAGTATCATTAAAACACTTCCAATCTATTAGTTTTAAAGTGTTATGGAAGTCAAACTAAATTTCTTTCCACCAAAAGAAACAGCAACTTGTCATGTTAAGCAATATATTTTCTTCATTTTTAACTCATATTGTTATAAAATTAAAATTCTGAACTTCCACTTCACGTTTCTCACAAATATAAAGAAAAACTTTGAATCTAATTCATATATGAAGAAAAGGCCTTACACAGGATTTAAGAGTTTTATTGTTACCTTGATAGACAGGTATTCAGATGCAGTTTGCAGTTTCTTAAAATGTATATATATTTGAATTCTAGATAAATTAACGTATTTCTGGTAAGGAAATCACTTAGGATTTCTCATATGGTCTCACACTGCTTATATTTAATTAAAACATCCAAGCACCTTTATTTATTAATTTAATTTATTTATTGCTAAAGTAGATGCATGAATAGAGTAGCTGCTTAATGACAGTTTCTCAACTTAAAATAAAATCACCTTGTTACTCACCTACATCATTCTAAGTAATTGAAAAAAAGGAAACAAACGCTTCCAGTCATAGCTGCACTTCCTGTTAATGTACACTGCCCCTCTCTATCCCAATTTTGAAAATGATGATATGTAGAAGACGCTTTGTCTTTGGCTCATTTCAAGAGATCTGAGGAGAGATAAACTCTTTTTATCCATTTATAGTTGACAATTTATTTCAAAGATCATTTCTGGAAAGATGATTATAACTCTAATTAAATAGCTTGTTAGGCAAGCATTTGCTTTCACAGATCTGCTGCCGTCGTGGCCAGATGTAAATCTGACATGCAGATATACGTATCCAGATTTTTTGTTAACCACTGCCACAATTTTTCTTTGCTTAATCCCCATAATGTGTATAGTTTCGAAAGATCACAGCTATATCATAGAAATAGGTTTATCTGGAAAGATAATCATATTTTAATTACTAAAATCTCAGAAAAATAGGGAATGATATTTAAAGATAATTACAACTTAATCTGAGATTTGATTAGAAAGGCCAGGCTTTTTATAGATGTTAATCAAGAATTTTGATACTAATACTTTTAATTAAAGGAATATAATTGATTTCATGTAGCCTCATAATTATTCAAACCGGTTTCTAATAGAACACTTGATTTTTATCTTCTAAAGAAATAGAGTTTTTTTAATGTTTTCTCCCAATTATACTTGGAAGAAAACAATGACCTTACCAGAGTTTCAATATAAAACATTTTTGGTTTTGTACAGTCAAACTTATGCCAGTTCCAAGTGACAAAAACAAGCACTAAGTTCATTTGAAGGAATCACAGAAATATCAGTTTTACTATTGATTAACCTGAAACTGTAAAACGTAGCTAATAGTTTTCCTAAGATACATACTAAAAATCTATATTCAAAGTAAAAGTGGCTTATTATTTTATGTTACTTTAAAAACTAAAGTCCATAAATGAACAAGATAAAATATATATTCACTATGAGCAGCAGAATTCCTTAAGAAAGAGAGAGATGAATTAATATATGCCCCCCAAATCTGCCATTTCTATCTCACTAAGTTTCTTTCAACTTTGGAAGCACCAGATTGAGAGAGGAGTTTATCTCATCATGTAGGTAGATTGTAAAATTTGACATAAAGCCAAATTTTGAAAGACACATCATCCTTCTCTGTGTCATTATCTCTACCAATCTTTAGCTACAACTACTCTCAAGGTTTTGAAAACATTACTTTATGAAATTTGTTTGGAATTTTTCATTCTAATAACTTATTCAAGGTATTGCTTTGTTGGTGACTTTTGACATGAAACTATTTCAAAATTAAGCCAAAAGAAAAAAGAATTTTTAACTTTTGAGAACACAGGTAAGCTTTAAAATGCATGGCCAGAGTAATCAGAACTTCCTGAAAAGACTCATAAATCTGCATTGATCTATTTGTTGCATCTCTCTTTGATTTAATCAGAATTTCACAAATACCTACCCCAGGTTATACATGGTAGTATATGTTGTGAATATTTGAGTATATGCAAAAACAATTTAGCTCAATTGCAGGTTTTTAAAAATGTGTATATTAGCCATTTGATTTCTGGATAAATTAATATATATTTTTGATGAGAAATGCAATTTATATTTTTAGTTGTTGTTTATTTATTTTCCCCATTTTATTGATATGTAAAAGTGAAAAATCTAAGGTTTACAATGAAGTTGAGCATTTTGTGCACCTACGTATCTTGTTACGGTGACAAGGACTTTCCCACTCTCCTTTTGTTCTTCCCCCTACCCACCCTCCATCCCATCCCTCCCTACCCACCTGTTTCACTGTCTTTTTCGTTTTAAGTTCCATAAGAGTTGTGATCTGGGTCTCTCATATCAGAGAGACCATTCGATGTTTCACCTTCTGCTTCTGACTCACTTCACTAAGCATGATGTTCCCAAGTTTCTTCCATTTGCCTCTAAAAGCCTCCACGCTGTTGGACTTTAGAGATGCATAGTATTCTATCAACAAAACATGTAATGATATCTCTGCAAATAGAATTATGCTCTTCAGAAATAAAAACACACAAATAATTATCTATATACAAACTAATAGGAGGGGATCTCTAAAGTGTTTTGCTGATTGATGAAAGTCATGCATATAGTAAACCATACTTTGTATGTTTATTCATTAATGCTACAAGAGTAGGGTAGGATTTTTTAAAAAAGGGATTTAAACACTTGATCAAAAATATTTTGGGAATAGTGAATGGGTTCTATCATAACTGTGGAGAAAGTTTAACAGGTGTGTGCACATATAAAACTTATCAAATTGTATGCATGAGATACCTGCATCTTATTGTATGTCAGTTGCCCTTCAGTAAAGTTTTTCTTTACATATGCCACGGTGAGTATCACATATGTCTCAGATGTGGATTCTAAACCAGATTGATCTGTCTGTGGAATATTGATAGAATAATATTGTAGAATACTGACTACTAGAAATTGGAAAAGGAAAGTGGAAGCAGATGATGGACTGAATAAGGTGTATAAGAACCCAGTTTTATAGAAATAATAAATTATAACATTTGAAAGTACAGTAGTGTGATTACAGTTCACAACAATCTATTACATGTATTACCAATAATAAACGCAAAAAACAGGAACTCCAACACAGAAAGTAATGATAAGCAGAGGAAACATTAATTATTCTGATTTGGTCAATGTAATCTGTGTACATATGTACATGTGTGTTTATCACTGTACTATAAAAATATGTATACTTAAATGTTAATCAAAGATTATGAAATTATTAAGATTATGGTCATACTACTATCCTGTGTTAATCACTAAGTATTGGTTGTGTACATGTGTTAAAATATTACACTATATCTCATAAATATGTTTAATCAAAATAATAAAAACAAATATTTTAAATAACATATGACTTACTTTCAAAGAAAATAATGACAAAGGGATCACACATAAAGGATATTACTCTTTTTAAGTGATATTAAGTGAGTCACTTGGAATCACAGCTTGCTTTTCTCTTTTGCTTTTAGTCCTGTGATTATATGGTATTCACCTGGACATTCTAAGAACATCTTTCAATCAAGGTCTCTCCTCAATCACAAGTTGTTCTTGCCAAATAAAGATGATTTCATGGGTACCAAGACGATATTGACATCTTTAGAGAGTACAAGAAATGAAGCTAATTGTTAAAAACAATCCCTCACACAGAAAGGAATAAAAATGCTTAAAATTAAACACAAGAAAATAAGTGTGTAAAATAAATATTAGTGAAAATGAAAATATATTATTGAAAAATAATAGTTATTTGTGATGAAAATAAAAGATACAAAACCCAAAAATGTAGAATTAAAAATAGAAAATACAAAATATGATTAAAATGTAGAATTGGAAATAGAAATGACAAAATATGATTAAAGAAAATATTATGTTATGAGTAAGTTCCAAACACTTTATGGTATGAAACTACATAAACATTGCTTTGTATTAATGCATACAGACACATATTATATTATAAATGTAATTAAGTTTTACACTAGTCTATTCTGATCATTTAATAACAAAGATAAGAATAAAAGAAAAAACACATTATGTGATTTATCACAGCAAGCCTTTATATGGCTTGCATAAAAAAGTAAAAGAAAATTGAGCATCTGAGAGAATTTGGAGCTTTTGTTTTGCAGGAGACACATAGAAATAGATACTGATGTTCAACTGAAGTTAACAAAAAATTTCACAGAAAAAAATCCTAACTAACTAGGATATGCTTTAATCATTGTCATGACAAAATTTGACTTTTTCCCATCAATAGCTCACCACAATCACAATTTTGTTCTATCACATCTAGTTTCTTGATCCATATAATAAGTAAATTAAGTATATAACTTCAATAAATAAGAAATTCAAAGATATCAAAAGTTTCTTTTTTAGACATACTATCTGGTTCATTATTTTGCAAGAGAATAAAAGTAATAAATTTAACAGGTAAACCTGAGTTTCAACCTTAGAAGAATCAGGAGAGAATGTAGAAGACTTGGCATAAAGGGAGAAAGGCAAAAATCTAAACGTTTTGGAAGACAGATAACATATTTTATGAAAGAAAGTAGATGCTTTCAAGAGAAATACTGTGCAAATGACTTTAAAAAGGAGCTCTTAGAACATTTACTAGCCTCAAGAGGAAGTTGTTATGGTCTATTATGCGCAGCATAGATCAATTGAGCATGTGAGGGGCTCAGCTTAATGACTGCTAACAAGATAATATGTCTTCTATCCTTAAAAGGCCTATGATCAGGGAAGCACAATGAAAATGTGAGCGAACTTTAAACAGGCTTTAAAAAAGAATCCATTGTGTTTATGATGAAAGTAAAAAGCCTCGCGTATGACGTTTTATGTCTTCTACTGGCTAAGTTGAGACGCTGGAACACAGTGAATGATTTTTTACACTGTACAAATAAAGTATTATATCTAAGATATATGTGCATACATATTCTTCATATCATATTAAAATAATAATTGTATTTGTGGTCATTTAGTACTTCTAAAGGACACAGCTCCCTGAAGATCTCTGTTAGGTTTGTCATCTGCAGAGCCTTTTATATTAAATTGTGCTTTTGCTAAGTGAGTAGGTGTGATTTGAAATGGTGAATTCGAGCCAATGCAAGCTATTATAATTTCAAGGTAGGTGACCATATTAAGAGATTGTAGCCCCTATAAAACACATTTCTGTTCCTAATTCTTCCATTGAAATATACTTTCTGCAAAAAGGTAAAATTTCTGGAATATTTTCGACCTATTCCTCCCCAAACTTCCCTTGACTGATGCAATATAATTCTAAATTTTTCAGTAATTTTCCTGGAAGTCTGAGTGGAGATATATACACAATCATGTCAAAGAATGTAGAATTTCCTCCCAGGAGGAATTTTCTTTTTAATTTTCTACAATAAAATCTAATTATTCTGGGTTTTCATATTTCTCTTGTACAGTCTCTTACAAAAATATTTTTGTGTTTTTGTGTATTTGTGTGTATAAGCAATCTCATCTCTCAGTTATCTACTAGGATATGTACTGTGTCTCTTAAAATTGAAAAAAATGTGTAATATAACACAGCAAAGTTATAATATAATGTTATAATATAATATGGTTTTATATTCACTATTTAAGCAGTCAGTACTTAATGTATGCTTACAGGTAAGCTTTACTTAAAATTACTTAATGTCAGCAAAACATAAGTAATAAAATTTTATATGCAAAATGGACACATTCCTCTCTAGCTGATTTCTCAACAGAATTAAAGGAGGAATAAGTGAAATTTCATATTTGATACATATTGTAATAAGGATTGTATAACATTCATGCCTTGGTGTCGGGGGGGGGCACTGGTTCCAAGAACCTCAAGGACACCAACATCATTGAAGTTGAAATATTTTAAGTAAAATCTGGAAGTGTATGGTTGCAAGCTGGAAGTAGATTTGGGGTTTGGCAATAGACATTGGGTGGAAGAGGTTCAAAGTGATTGATAGAAACACAAAACGAAGTAAAACAAATCAAAAACAACCAAAAAATCCTACACTTATTTGACAGATTACTCATGAACATTTAAGATGATTATTACAAAGGTTCATAAAGAAGACCTGAAAATTGAAACAAAAACTTGCAATATTACAGGAAAAGAATGGCAAAAGATATGATTCCTTGGTATTAATTCAAAGTACTGGAAAATTTATGACTACCCCAAAACCTTCCCACAGGTGCTTATATGTTGTAACCTTCTTCATAACTGCTATAACTGAAGAATCCAGAACAGTCTTCAAAAAAGTGAATAGATATGGAATTTGTGATACATTAAGTAATGTAATACTCTTAAGTATTAAAATCAATGGGCTATGAAATTATGAAAAGAGGTGGTTGAGACTTACATGAATATTACTAGAAGAGGGCAATCTTTAAGGGATATCTACTATGTGATTTCAACCATACGACATTCTAGAAGTGATCACATTTTGGGGACAATAAAAAAGATCTATATTTCATAGAGTTACAGAATGAGGAGATGGAGCTCAATAGATTTTCAGAACAGTGAACATATTCTCATATGATATAACTGGTAGATATGCAAGGCATCATTGGAAAGTACAGTGAGTATTCAAATGGAAATAAAACTTATTATAGTAAACAATACATTGTTAAAAGTGATGGGATGACGCATTTGAAGTGTAGCATTTTTCAATATTTTGAGAAGAATTAAGAGAAATATGTCTGTTAAAGGAAAACTTAAAAATTTTAAACATTTGCAATATTTTTGATCACTCCGTGTCATTCCTAATTGTCCAAATCCCTGGAGTGCACAGCTCCAAATGTTTTCCTAATGCAAATTGCAAAACATAAATAATGGAGGTATATTGGTATGGGCTTATTCAATTTTAATAAATTGACAGTTCAGTGTGGGGAACTGATAATTGAAGGAAGCTGCACAGGAATGAGTAAATGAAATGTGTAGAAAATCTCTACATTTTGTCAGTTTCAACAAATACAAAGGCGCTCTAAAACAAAGTTAAAAATGAATAAAAAGCTAAATGTACATAACTAACTTCTATTGTGTATAATAGTTGATATACAAAAGAGATTTAACACAATTCCCTTGAAGAGAGGGATAAATTCTTCAGGTGTAATGACCTTTAAATGTCCAAAAAGTAGAATACATGGTGTATAATTACTTGGCATGAAAAAAATATCTTTTAAAGAACTAATTTATAATGATAGAAGTATAAATAACATTTATCCCACAATAATATCAATCGAAAAGGATCATGAGTAACACTGTGTGACAGTAATATATCATGTCTTCTTCTATGAAGTATAAAGCAACAAAAAATCATAAAGCTGCATATTAATTTTCAACTTAATAGACATTATACATTAATGTTATATTGATACCAACATTGAAGTATTTTATTTTAACATTCCTACTTGAAATACTAAAGATGTCTATTCATGTTTCTCTTTTATTATTTCTATTTTTTAGTCATAGGAAAATTGATGCATAAATAATTCTAATATGATAATAAATCTATTTTAAATATCAGCAACCCATATAACATTTGTACCAGCACACCAAACTAGGTCTGATAAGGAATTATATTTCATGTTAGCACAAACAAATAAATAAAATGGAAATAGCTACAAAACGGGTTTTTATTGTTTTTTATTAATTCAATATAAGTCTTCACCATTGCATAGTGTAAGTGTGGCTTCTGGAAGTGCAATATATAGTTTGAAACCGACATGCAACAAAAAGTCATGATAGTACTTCTGTGAACTCAATAGTTATTTTACATAAAGTTCTAGGATATATTTTTTTAAATGTATAAAGGGAAGACCATAACAATATCTAGTCTGTAAGGCCATGCTTTATGTCCATCAATATATATTCCTGACACCTAATGAATTATAAATTCATTTTTGGTGAGATTTATTAATTGATATCATACAAAAATTTCAAACTTTTTTTTTGTATTTTGGTATTACACCCCACTGCACCAATATACTGTTCCTATCATGTTAATAATCTTCATTTGTATTAGCTTATTCAAAATACTGGAATACACAGCTCAATAATAGATATAAATCCCCCAAGGACATAGAGGCTCCGATTGGTGAATAAAGCAAAACTTCCTTTTTCCCACCTTTGTTATTGTGTATGTAGGAGATATACACTGACTATATTGAGCTTGAGTGTTTTCTGCACATAAGCTTTATGTCAACATTACAATACATTCCCCTTCCCATTTCTGGGTCTCCTGCTTCCTGCCTCATACCCCCCGACTCCCACTGTCACACCCATTTGGTTCTACACGATGACCATATTCTGGGTTGCTTATACATTAAAAACAAAACATGTGATATTTAACTTTCTGTATTTGAATCACTTCACTAAGCATGATGGTCTCAAATGGTGTCCATTCATCTACAAAAGCCTCAAATTTATCTGTCTTTATGAAAGAGTAGTATTGCATTTTGTACATATACCACAATTTTTGTATCCATTGGTCTTTGGATTTTAGCATCTTACACAATTTACATTCAACATAATGAAGAAAGAACCGAAAGAATTTTTTAAAAAAATCAACCTACACTTCAGACAGGAAGCTAATAACTAGAATATATAAGCAATGGAAGAAAATAGAGCGCTCAAAATCAAAACTCTATTAAAATGGGCAATAAAAATGAATCTGCAGTTTTCACATGAAGAATTTCAAAAGGCCAGAAAATGTACTGGCAATTTGGTATAGTAGCTGTAGAACATTTTTACAAGTATTCAAAAGAAAAACATAGTATGGTATTTTGTATCCAGTTTGGAAGATTTGGAATGATATTAATTAATATATCTGTGATTGACAAAATAAGGTATACTTAGAATGCTGTCTCTGTTTTCTCAGTAAAGGATCAAAAATATTTTTTTAAAAATTATATTTGTGTTGACAATCTGTATATAGAGATTATTTCTTAACATTATTTCTCATATTTCATATTTCTTGTATTTTGGTATAACAACTACTTACATAGAATTTACATTGAGCTAAATATTAAAATAATGAGATGATTCAAATTGTGTGGGAGAATATTAGGGTTATGGGAAAATATTCCACTACTTGACATAAAGAGATGTGACCTTGGCTGGATAGTGGGGGTTTGAGGTGGGGGGAAGTGGTCCCCCTGTAACCAATTTTCCACGTATACAAGGGACAACTACACAGGATCATAGTGCGTCCTACCACGACTATAACGACAACAAATATATGTTGAATTTATGGGTATATGAGAAATTATATTTACATTTTTTAACCAAAACCATACACAATAAATAAAATGTTTAAGGTAGGTTTTCCAGTTACTTGAAAATCATTAATCTTTTTGTTAATATTTAATGTTTTCTGTTGAAATTGAAAGGCTGATTACATTTGTATGTCACTGTATGCTCCATATTATGCCCCATCGACCACATTCTATACATTGTTATTGGATAAAAAAGGAAAACGAGATTATTAGTTTGTTCAGGACATTTCGTCCCTTCTATCTATGCCCTGTGCCTTCCCTCATTGTATTTGACCATGGTCTATGTGGGTCAATGAATGAGTGAGGACTTCATTATTGTTGAAGCAAAAACTTTTCATTCAGCCGTATGACTTAGTTCACTCACTGGCATTTTCGTCATCTACAGTGGTAGAAGGCCATGTTTCAGAGAGGCTACACATTTATTCTCGGACCTGAGATGACAGCAGTGTGAGCAAAATTCGTTATTGAAATTGAACTAAGGTGGGCAGATCATCAGCAAAGCCACAACACTGGGAGTGAATAGTAAAATCTGTCTTGAAAAGAAAAGAAACGAAAAAGAAAGTAGAAAAAAGACTGAGGACTAATTTATTAATGTAGCTTTGCCAAAGTCATGACTGAAAATTCAGACTTGCAGCTGCATCTAATTCAAAGGATTACTTCTTTAACTAAAATAAAAGCCAGGCTTTTTTCATACTTTTTAAATAAGCTTACAGATTTTTTCTGCATATAAGCATCTTATTAAAGTAGTCTGTTTTTTTCATGCTCTCTACACTCCATTTCTCCCAATAACCTCTCATTCTGCTATCCTCCGTATGTGTTATTTTACTCCTATAATCAATTGCTTTCAACCTATTAAATTGCCCTCACATCCAGATACCACGTCAACGTGGCCCTATTTTGCACGATGCATTACCGCCAATATGCTACTCTAAATCCATCTATTACTATATTTCTCCTAAGGATCAACCTGTAAAGATTGAATTGCTCCTGCTCACATGTTGTTCTCACAAACATCCAATATAAAATTACAAAATTACCCCAATTGAGTCTATTAAAAAAAGTTTTCTTCCTATTATATTGGGAAAGTGCCAGCTTCAGTATATGGTCACATGATTTAACGGAACTGGACTTCATACAGAGCTGGATTTCAGATACGACTATATTGTTCTGTAATAATTCTCTGTAGTTCATCCCCTTCTTCCCACAAAATGTTAACTAACCTTTTAAGTGGGTTTTCTGAAGAGATTGTCTTTTGTTTCTTTCCATCATAAAATTAACTACTATGGGTCAGTCACCCTGTAAAATTTTAGAGAACCTCTGCATCACATCCCAGACAAATTCATCACATGAACATTTTTTAACAAATGAGTTTACATTAATAAGGGAATGATTTTCACAGGAGAAAGCACAGTAAATATTCACATTTAGTTCTTTACTTGCTCCCAAATTAAGCCCAAAACGTTAAGTGCTACTATGGGAGTGTGATCCACTCATACATGTATGTTCTTACATATGTGGTCCAGCTTACAGTATGTTCTTCCTCATAGGGAAATCCTCTCGTGTCTCTCCAGTGCTTATACGTCCCTAGTGCTAAGTGTGAAATCCACATCTTCTCTTTGCTCTGTTACCTTAGGTAGGTTACATCATTGATTCATGTTTTATATTAAACAATAGATTATTTTTGTTTATATTTCCCTATGGTTGGGAATCAATCACAAGAATTTCTATGAGTTCTCATTATCACAAGTAAATAAAAATATTTATTGGTTTAGGAATAATAGACCATTGCATTGTTTGCAACTTTGAATTTGCTTATTCAGTAATAAAAAATAAATCACATTACATCCATTCGAATTAAAGTGTTTGAAAATGTTATTGACATTTTTGACAATATTTTGAGATTTTATAATTCTCATTTAACTTTGAGGAAATGACACAAGTTCATAGAGATTCTGTCTTCTATCTTGCAGTCACAACTAAATACACCAGGAAGTAGTCAGTTTTGGGAGGCACACAGGACAAGAGATTGATAGCATAGGAATGAAAAAGGACAACATTTACTGCACTGATTTTTAAAAAATTGCTTCATCTAATTAGTTACAAATTAATTCTAGGATGAACTCTGCCAGAATGACAAATATGGTTATTTTCCAATATGAAAAATATGTAAAAGATTTGCTGTTGAGTTCAGGTAGCTCGTATCATTTTTAAAAATATTGTCATAAACACATTCAAAGACCCTGCTCAGACCTGTGATATAAGTTAATCATGATGTGAGTTGATATTATAAAAAGTATTTTCATTTGCTCCCCTTGGAATATATAGTTCCTTTTATTAATATGTTTGCTGTAAAGTAGAAGCAATTCTTTTAAGTATACTACTGTTTCAATTATTTAGCAATTGGGGACATAAATCATAACTATTGTCCCTTAAACTATATGTGACAATATTATATCCGCTATACTTTGGGTATAGTTCAAGTGCAGCTCCTTAATGTTCACGTGGTGCGAGCTTGGTCCTCAGCACAGCTATGTGCGAGGAGGAAGGGGGTGTATGCATCTTCCAGTCTCTAGGGTGGTGCCTTCAAAAGAGATGAAGTTATCATTGAACCTTGAATAGTTATTCACAGGAGTTTGTTAC
Source organism: Ctenodactylus gundi (assembly GCA_004027205.1). Classification (NCBI taxonomy): domain Eukaryota; kingdom Metazoa; phylum Chordata; class Mammalia; order Rodentia; family Ctenodactylidae; genus Ctenodactylus; species Ctenodactylus gundi. The sequence continues at coordinate 360,007 of PVKB01001576.1, forward strand.
GAAACCACGAGAAGGGTCTTTTTCCCCGCCTGCCTCTCTCACCACATGAGCTCTGCTTCTGGCTTGCGCTCTTGCTGTGCGGACATCTTCCATGTGGTGGTCCCGCTAAGGGAGGCTCACTGAAGGTTGAATCCATGGGGCTGAGCAGCTGAATCTCTAAAGCTGTAAACTAAATGAACTTCCTTATATTATACATTAATCAGACCCAGATATTTTGTTATAACGATGGACAGGAAGTAATACAATATATTTAAAATAGTCAATCAGTAAGAAAATGGGATAAAGCCAATAGCTTATGTAAGGTTTGTAAAAAGTATTTATTCAATGATTTTGTGTAAATTTAAAGGAGAATGACTAGACCCGCAAAACATATTTTTGAGAGGATAAAAACTTTCAATATATATAACCTTTAAGAAATACTGTTTTTAGAAATTTACTTCAAAAATAGAGATGTTTAATGAGATAGCTATTTAAATATAGTAAAAAGAGATTGGAGTGGATTGTTTTTGTGTTGCAAAGAAAGTGTAATATGGGAGAGAATCCAGAAGAATAAAATGCCACTATAAATCGTGAAAAAACAAAGGTGTTTGTGTTAGTCTGTATATGTGTATGATTGAATAATAAGTGGGTATAGCAGTACAATTTTAAAATTTAAGAGAATGTTATCATAAATAAATACTATTCAGTAGTTTAGCAGGATATAACAAAACAAACTTTTAAAATAAAATAGATTTAATGTAAACTGAACAGCACATAAAATAAAAGAAGTACAAGAATATATGTCATATCTTTATTGATTTTGTTTCACTGTGACAAGAAAAACATCTAAATAAAAGATTTTAAGGGAATGTTGATTACTCAAATTTATGTAAAATTTGTGTAGAATAAAAATTACTGCTCAGGGCTGGAGGAATGGCTCAGCGGTTAAAGCGCTTGCTTGGCAAGCGCTAAGTACCCTAGTTGGATTCCCCAGCACCACAAAAACTGGGCGTGGTGGTGCACGCCTGTAATCCCAGCACTCCGGAAGCTGAGGCTGAGACAGGAGGATTGCCGTGAGTCCAAGGCCAGCCTGGGCTCCCAAGTGAGTTCAGGACCATCCTGGACCACAGAGTAAGATCCTGTCTCAAGAAAAAAAATTACTGTTCAAATATGTAGAATGTTCCTATCTAAATAATGCTTATTTAATCTGGGAACAAAAGAAGCTTTTCTCTGTCTCTTTAAATTTCAATATTATTTTTAATAATTCTAAGTTCTTGGAATAACTTATTAAGATAAACATACAATGCACAAATCAGTAATATATAACTATTTCTTCCTCTGGAGATTTTTTCTGCCACAAGCATCAATATGTACAATCTGTAATCTTATGAAATTATGAAACTGTATGACAACAATGTGTGATTAATTGTTTTGTAAAAAATCGATTTCTCTTTACTAAATGTTTAACTTGGTAAACTGTATTTTACTCAATCACATTGAAAGTACAACACAGGCTTACATCCAGAGTTTATGGATTTTTAAGGTTATGCTAAACGTTGTGATATGGAGCTAACCTTTCTACAGATGGAATAAAGCCTCAGCCTGCCATTTCACCACCTGCCCTCCAGGGTGTTTATAGCTGATCTTTTAAGCATACAGTAAATGTAGAAAGGAAATTTCACATAGCATATCCAACAAGTATGTGTAAAATTTCAACTCTGTAACTAAAATCCCATTACCTATCAGTTTAATCTTATTTTGAAGGAAATGTGACTTTTTTCCTTCTGTGGCAATAAAATGCTACATTTAAAATCAATCTGTGCATAACTCATCGACATGGATTAAAACTTTAGCTTGGATGGCATTTTTAGCAGATTTAACAGAATGGAAATGTCACCTTTTCTTGTGGGTGAAAGTATTTTGGCTTTCCCTAGAATAAAATATACAGACTTTAACATTAGCATTCAAAAGAAAAAATTCATGTTAACCTAAAAGTTCACCAAAATGTTAAGTCTGCAAAACTATTACTAAATAACAGAATATCAAAAAATGTGTCCTTAGCCACGAAGACAATGAGAATTTCTGAAGATGTGGCCTTAGCCAATGGCAGCGATTTTGTGGGGGTTTTTTGAGATGTATTTGATTATCTCAATAAATTGAAAATACTTTCAACATACTATAAAAATCCAAATAAACAACCATATGTATCAATTCCTATTTTCTTTGAACTATCAAATGTTGAAGCTATATTATCTATGTGTGTACCACATTCCTGGAATGACTAAAATAAACTAGGTGAAAGGGATTCTGCTGTGCCCACTAATCCTGGAAACTGTCACTTGATGATGGTGGCTGTTGGTCTTGAAGTCTTAACTTGGTTTTATTTATTTTTTAGGTTAAATAGTATTACCGCTCATGACATATCAGTTTTAAACCTATGCTCTTTGCACTAGGATTTTTTTACTCAAAGTGATAGGGAAAAAAAAAAAAACATTGTTTTGGATATATTGGAAGAAAATTTAAACAAATAAGATAGTTATGTTTTCTTTTTGTTAGGAACTAACCACACTCATCCACAGTGAATGATACTTAAAAATAACCTATAACCTTAGACCATTGCTTTCTCTTTTCAAACACTATATTAACAGATATTAAAGAACGAAGCTTTATTAATTATATGCATTAGCTGTATTATATATTTTATATGTAGCCTAAAACTATTCCTTCTCATTCAGGTGGCCTCAAAAAGCCATTAGGTTGTGTATTCATGGGTTGGTTTCTACCTCACAACCAAAGTATTTTCAAGGTCTGGTTATTTTAGGCACATTTGGCTCTCTGTCACACGTTATATACCCTTAAAGAAGCCAATTCTTTCATTTTAATACAATATGACTCCCTAAACTTCAGCACGGTCAAACAGTTTGAGGTGATTTGATGTGAATTTACCAAACTCAACATTAAAATGCCATCCAGTAGTAAACTTGCTCAGTAAACTACAAATAAAGGGACATTTGAAGTAGAGTAGGAGAACTTTTTTTCTATCGATGGCCTTGAAGACCTGGTCACTGAACTGGCATGTGGCTTGGCATTAACATTCAATGCTCTGAAATCAGAAATGGGTTTCTGGTTGTGTGATAAATATTAGTGACAAAATAATAAACTCAAACCCAATAAATATTAACTACAATCTGAGTATTTACTATTGGAAAAGAAATATTAAATAAATCACAAATTATCACCGCACAGGAAAGAATCTAGAGCAATGAGAAGTGTGAAGATTTCTGTGACAGTCCCAAAGAGAAAACTGTAGGCTGAAAGAGAAATAGCCTGATGTGACTACAGCATTACTGTGCACTCTGAGTTTATTCTATTCAAAATATATATGCCTGAAATTCAGCTAAAAGTTGCAGGTAAGTATGCTTCAGCCTAAACTTTTTTGAGAATAATGATTGTAAAAATGGTTACACGGGTTTCACTCAATCCTGCTCCGGCAGTGTCTCTCACAGTATGTGGCCCCAGATGTACAAATACATGTGTACAAGGTAATATGAACAGGTGAGTTGGTAACCACAGGCACTTGGAAGAGAGGCCACTCACTGTACCTTAAGAAATGCAATGATGTGTTTAGTATTAGGAAAAAATCTTCTATTCATGCAAGCTAGTTTGTTATTGAATATTTCCTTTTGATATAATTTTAGGTGACATTTAAATGAATGTGTTCACATTTTAAACTACAGTGGCTTTGCACATGGCATTCAGGTGAAAGACAGTATGAGTCTGACAACCACAGGCAAAGGCAGCTGAAATGTGCCACCCAAGAGAAAGGGAGGCTGTACACGAGGCTGAGCTTCCCCTATTGCCTGCTCCTTGGTTTGTCTGTGCTTGCAGCCCACTCGCGGTGCCATCCACATTCGATGGGTCATCTCCACTGTACCCTAAGACCCGCATACCAACTGCTGCTCAGAATACCCTCACACTCTAGTGGTGTGCTTTGACAATTTTCTAGGCATATCTTAATTTGATGAAGTTGACAACTTAGATGAAACGTTGCAAATAAAATTATGAGGACTACCAAATACTATTCAGTATCCAGAGCTTAAATACCTAAAGCCAAAAATTACAAAGAAAAGCGGAATTACACATATTCTTTTACACTGTTTTTAAAATTAAAGTTAAAAGTAAAACAGTTGTAATATATTTTTTTAAAAAACACCATCTTTTCATGGATAATCAGATGTGACTATTCAGACAGAGTCAGTTGTTAATATCCCTTTGAGAGTCTTTAACAGACATCATTATTTAAAATTGCATATATATATATATATATATATATATATATATATGTATATATATATATATATATACACACACATATATATATATATATGTGTGTGTGTGTGTGTGTGTGTATCCTTAAATAATCAGTCTAATTTTTTAAATGATCATTTTAAATATTACTTTTTGTTTATATATAATTAGACTACATTTTACTATTCAGGCTTTGACATTATTGGAAATAATTCTGAATCTAATAATTGTAAAACTTTAGTAGATATCTCTGTGGGATATGGGTAAATATATTTAAATTTTTAGGGTACAAAAACATAATTAATATTTCTCTATTCATTGTTATTGTCTTATTACTTATTCGCTGCTGGACAAAATACTCAGCATTCACAATTTAAGGGAGTAAAGATTTGTTTAGCTCATACATTCAGAAGGTCTCACATAGTCTGTTCATTGGTAGCTGGCCAGGGTGGAAGCACATGTCAGGGCTGGAAACCTACTCACCCCATTACAGACTGGAACCAACTGGAGTGGGAGCCAGGGGGGCAGAATGTCTGGGGAGCACTGACAATATTTCTTCTTCCTCCCTTTAATTATTTCAAGCTGCCAGTTGGGGTTCTCCTCCCCAGGATGAGTACCCCTCCCTCACTTTTTGGCTCACAAATAAACCACACCTGCAATCTCTGCCATTGGCAACCCAGTTGTAACAGGTTGACACAATGTTTCCAGGTCTAACATCAAGCATCTGTCCCTTCCAACCAGGCCCTGTTGCCAATAATACAGAGTTCCGAATGCATGAGGATTTAGGGGAGCAATAAAGATCAACATTGCAATAATTCTACTTGTCATTTCAATAAGATTTAAAATGAATTTCTCCATATTAAAATACATATCATGAAATACATAGAAGAATTATAATAGATGTGAATAAAATGAGACAAGTGGCAATACAGTTTTTGTTTAAGAGTATTGATTACGGAAAACTTACCTTACTATTCAATACATTTTGGTACATGTAAAACACATCATCTAAATTCATGTTTACATTAATAACAAGATGGTGACAACACATGGAATAAATTTAATTTTAAAATGTATGAAAACACAAGAAATCCTACAAGGAAGATTATATACATCTGCACATAGGTACTTGACATATAATTGTAAAAATTCTATGTAGAAGACAGTGTCTAATACAATTCCTAGAGATTGTCCTCCTTGTATAAACATTTACATTTATACCCAAAGGAATGTGTTTTTCTCTTGAATGTGTGTCATATTTCATAACTTATTTCTGAGTAATGGGATATAAGAAGATAAGGAGACACCATTCTGCTACCAACACAGTGGATTTCAGTGTTATTTTGCTGGGTCTCCATCTTGCTGCCTCTATTACTTTCTCGCTTTAATTAACATCGAGTGAAATGTCATGTGGCCTTATGAAGAGGGCTTTTGGCCAGTGAACAACAGACAGTCTCTTGTCAAACAACAGATGAGGAGCTTCAGACATTGAGATTTTAAGTATTAGCTGGAGTGTTTAATATTCCACTATTTACTGCAACAAAACAAAAAGATGAAATAAAACTGTTGAAAAAGATCTGGGTGGGGGTGCACACAAGGAGAAGGGGGGTGCTTGTGTAATATTTTCATGTAACTTTGATGAAATGATTCAGTGATCATACCTTAGGTTACTTGTAAAGTGACTTAAAATGCTAGTGACTGAAACATTGTATGATTTTTTCAAACCTTTTTATGTCAACTGAGAAGTTGTGATGATTTTTTCTTGTTGAGATTAAGAAAAAAAAAAAACAAACCAACCAAAACTAGCAGATTGGGAGCAGTAGCAATACCCACAGAGAAGAAATGGGTCCCTACACTTTGATGATAACAAACTGATTAAGGGAACATCACGCACAGGAGACCAAAGAACCAAGTCCGGATGGAAGGCAACCAGGGGAAAATGCTCATTTCTGTACTATTTTTGCCTATAACACTGAGAGACAAAAATAATTAAGTTATATTGTTAGAGCTACATCAATTTTACAAACAATATGTATATCTACTAGTATTGGAAAAAAGAAAATAAGTAATAGGAGACATCTCTGATGTAATGTATCAAAAGACACAGGCCAATGCTGGAAATAGTGCGAGAGGATGTATTTTTTTTTAAGGAATGAGGTAAGAGTTCTCCTAATGGATTAAATGCATCCACTTGCTATTCTCGAATAAATTACTGCATTCCCTTTCATCTGCCAGTCAACTCTTGACGATTCATGTTATTATAAGAATGTATCCACACTAAAGAAGCTTCAGTGCAGTAATAGTACAAGTTCTGTCTGATACACAGTGAGAACAGGCAAGTCGACTCGAGATCAGTAATGGAGCAGAGATAATTGATGGTTTATGCTTTACATAGCAAAGAAGGTTTGGAGAAAGCCCTTAATCTTAAGTTCTTATAATTTAGAAGTGGATAATCAGAAATCGAGTGACTTAGATATTCAAATTTGTACATTTTAATTAATACAAAATAAATGAACACTACTCCATGCCAGGCAGGATCATTAATGAGAAAATAGTCTACAATTCTTGTTGGCCATAGAATCGAGTCAGGAAAAGGAACAATTAGGTAATTATTAATGATTGGTAGGTTTATTCTAAGTTTCCTAATCACCAATATATTTCTCAGTAACTGATTTACAAGAGATACATTTATTTCATCAAGTATATTTTAATCTTTCTATTATGAATATCATTTAAGTTTGGAATCTGAATCAGTTGATAATCAATATGGACATTTTAAGTGAAGCTATGGTATTAGTTAAAAACCAGAAGAAAGAAGTAAAGAGTAAAACATATTTCAAAAGCAGTTAAAGGTTAACGTGAAAAAAATATGTAATAAGTTCAGGGGTTTGTTCAACTTATTTGTGGAAAAGATGATAGACACATTGTTCTTATCTTTTTTGCATTAGATTCTGATGAGAAAGTTTTGCAAAAAAAACTTTTTATTGCTTCTTTGAGTTTTTATTTAAGCACAGGCTTCTATAGGGAGCTATGAAGTCACCAACTCATCACATACATTGAAGTTTTTTTTCTAGGATATTTAATACTGAAATTATCAAAACATACAAAATTTTACTGTCTAGAATGATATTAATATATTCTAATACTTACCAGCTATAACATCAGTCACAACACTATTGAAAAGGCTTAATGTTCACTGAAATATGTTGTGAACACAGTGGTGTTCACTCTTTCCTAGCAATTGCTTACTTCTGTCATAGTTGAGTGTTATTATTAGTACAGAAGCATATTCTACTATGTATGACTTTAGAAATAAAATATTTAATCTTGATTCTGTGTCTCTTCAAGAAGTCATTGGGACAGTCCAATTCTAGGCCTGTGATGTGGATGCCTGGAGACAGACTGAACAGAGGTTTCCTGTGTGTTGATAAAAAACTTGATTCAAAAATAATATTTCTACTCTTGATTTAAATTGTCTAGTTTGTGCTACTTCTTTTAACATCACTTCCATGTTATTCTCACAATGATCAACATAACACTGAAGTTGGAAACAAATTCGAAGAGGTAGCTAATGTAGTTATGATTGGATAGTTGTGTGCACACCTCAACTATGTGTATGGTGTACAGCACTCACAGGGTATGCTGTGCTTCACAGTAAAATAAAGAGTAAGAGTGGTTTATTTGTATGAAGAAATGAAGTTGAAAACAAAAGAATAGCACAAATAAAATAATTCACAAAGGAAAATAAATTAAAAGAGGAAGCATGTGAAATGTATTTAGGTTCAAAATAAATAATAGCTAATATATAAACTTAATATAGTTGTATTTAAAAAAATACAAAACTTCTTAATCATGTTTATGATAAATTCTCATATGAGGTAATTAAAAGAAAAGGTATAAAAGAAACTTAGGAAAATTACAAAACAACACCGTATAATATATAATAAACATAGAATATATTTATCTTTGGATGTGTATATGACAGAAATTATGCATTTAAGGAAAGTGATTATTTTATTTAGTAACAAAGCGTGGCTTTAATGTGTCAGATGTGTTTTTAAAGTTGCAATAAATCATTTTTATCAATCATTATAAATACATTTAAGAGCATGCAGTCTTAGTAATTTCTTTCCAAAGATATTAAACTTAATTTCCAGAAAAATGTATATTTTGTTGCAAGAAAAAAAATTACAGGTGTGTTTGAATTATGGATCCTGAAAGCAGGAAGCTTTACTGCAAGTAGTAAGTCAAATCATAAGTGGGTTTACAAAACAAATGGAACAGAATTGTTGCACAGACTGGAGGCAGAGGAAAGCGTGCCACGAGGAGACTGGGGAAGTGTGCCCGGTTTCAAGGTTTGCCAGCGCCTGTGAGGTGCAACGCCCCAGGCAGCAGTGCTCTCCTGGAATTAGCTTGACTCTGCCAATGTCTTAAGTTTGGTCTACTGAATGTTAACCAGACATCTAGTCACAAAACAATAAAAGATAGAATGAAAAAATATTATTTTATAGTTTAATCTGCAGTAATTGCAGTAATTCAAACTCATGAGTGCTTTTTTAATGAAATGCTATTTAAAAGGAAGAAATACTCTGCAAGTTCTAATAAGGAGATAAGGGGACCTATCGGAGGAGCACTCAAGTCTATTACTATTTTTCTCATATTCACATTACAAATCTTTGGCATCAAATTTTGAAATCTAACATATCTAACGTCTTTCTCAAGACATATGATGACCCATCAGCCTGCAAGAGAGGCTTTGAAGATGGTTTGAGCATGAAGCTTCAGTTTCCCTACGATGGTTTATACCTAGTTCGTAGTAAGTAATCGTCATTTTCCCAGTCCTTCACAGGCTCAACTTTTGATAGTCCAGGTTGATTGCCTGGGGATAAATTCTGGACCCTTTTTGGCTAGTTGTCTGAGTTTAAATTGCTTGTCATTGTAGCTGTGGTTATCAAAATTGCCCAATCACAGAGCTGATTACTCATAAACTGCTGTGGATGCCTGCATAGATCTAAATGGCTCCATATAATATGTAAGGAAACCTAAAGCGTTGTGGTACTCAGAGCCAATTATGCCAGATGCAACTCCTAGGTTTATGATCATTTAAGATAGTTTAAAATTCATTTACAAACTATTGCTACACTCAGAAAATGTGCATAGTCCCTTTTTGAATACAGGCTCATATCTAATTGATAAAATACATTGTATCTAGTAGATAGATAAAATCATTTATGGGATGACAATGAGTTAATGAGTTAATGTCACAAAATTATAATGAGTTAATGTCACAAAAATCATTGTCATAGTAACTGTAGCTCTGAGTGATCATGTAAGAAATCCAGATGAGGAAGCCGCCATGTTGAAAGAATTTTATTTTATTATAATTATTATTATCATTATTATTTTGAGATAGGGTCTTTCTCTGTAGTCCAGGCTGAACCTGAATTCACTCTGTAGCCAAAGCTAGCCTAGAACTCAAGGTAATCCTTCTGTGTTGGCTTCCCAGGTACTGGGATTACAGGTATGCAGCACCACACAGCTTTTATATGACACTGGGACATCCAAACTAGGGCCTCCTGAATCATAGGCAAGCACTCTAATCACTAACATCTGTCCATGGCCCCGGAAAGAATATTTATAGAGGTAACACAGAAACAAACAAACCAAGATGCCTTAAAACATCTAGAAAAATTATTACTTGACTACCTAAATCATCATAGTTCGGAAGCCTAAACTGTGAGTTAACAATCCTTCCAAGAAATTTTGCTTTCGATTTTTGACCCATTCCAGTTGATTCTAAATAGATTAAGGATGTGTTATATTGTGGTTTGTATCTGGAGTGTCCCCCAAAAGTTTCATGTATGTAAACGTTAATGGATTGTCTGTGGAACCATGTGCTGTTGGTAGATTGGGGCCTTGTCTGGAGGGGTGGATTACAGGTATGTAAGTTAAGACTAAAGGCACGTAAGTTAGGATTAAAGGTGTGTAGTGGCCACATCTTCTACACCTGAATGCAGGAGGGGCTGATCACTGAACAGAGACCTGGAAGGATATATAAGCTGCATCCTGCCTTCCTTGGAGTGCTAGGACTAGTACTAGGTTCAACTAGTCTCAATTTGCCTGCTTGTTTGTGATATCGTGAGAAGCTGCCTCCAATTCTGTCTCTGCCATGTATTTTGATTGCTGCAGGTGGCCCCTGAATGGATTGTGACCTTCTAAAACTGTGATCTAAACTAAACCTATGCTCCCCTAAATTTGTGGATGTCAGGTATTGAGTCACAGCAATGAAAATAACTAAGACAAGCTGTTTCTGCAAAGTTCTAGTAATTCTTAAGATTTGTAAAAAGTATTTTTATTATAAATAAATGTTGTTTTTTCTACATCATTTACCTCAAAAATTGTAACTGTCAACTGGCACATTCTTTAAAAAACTCAAGTGGCTCAGTAGTAATTGTAAATATAAAGTCAGAAGACTCTTATTCTAGCTAAGAAGCAGAGAAAGTCTTTAAACCTACTTGGAGAATTAATAATCCCTAAGTCAAAGATCATTTGAGGTACATTTGTAAGTCACAAAGCTGGGAGTATTGGCACTTTTTGCATTAAGAAAGAAACCGTGGAAGACCATAGAGCATCTCTACAAGAGAATGATGGAGAGCTGGGGAAAGGGTACTTGTATTATGATTTGCGATTTCGATTGTGATTTGTCAGGAACGCCTCAGAAAATCAGAGTTTTTCTCTTGGATTTGATGCTAATAGAAATGTAGGAACAATTCTGACACTTTTATTGCAACAAAGACAAAAAAAGTGGGAATAAAATATTTTCTTCATGATTTGTCTTATCTCTGTATTCGATAAAATTTTGAAATTCAACAGGACAATGCTATGGTTTTGGAGCCATGAAGCTGCTTCTCGAAGTTCTCAAAGCCTGCTACTTGAAGGCTGAAGGCTAAATATCAGTCTCTGTGTTGGGAAGCTTGGGTATTCTGCAGAGACCGTTTGTGAGATGTAATCACTTGCTTTGCCTTTTTGATCTTATCATTGGGTGGATCTTATAACACTTGGCTCAATATGTATGATTCTGCCTGCATAGCAACTAGATGAATTCCTAGAGGACATTCAGCCATATACTTCAGAATTTAGTTTTCATTCGTACTTTTTTTTTTTTTTTTTTTTTTTTTTTTTTTTTTTGCTACGTACAAAGTGGTCTTCTTCTAGAAGTATACTGGTCTACACTGTACTCCACAGCGTATTCCTATCCAAGAGGTGCTAGGTACCACTGGGTATATTGGTTATACGCCTAAGAGAGAAAATATTTCATTCAAGTCTGAGTCTGCTCCAGAGACCTCTCTTACTCCAGGCCCCACTCAAAAACACAAGTCTCACAAGTCAGTTAAGAGAGAGGTTGGTGAATTGCAGCAAGCAGCAATACATGATGCCTCACAAATCAAATGAGGTCCACAAAAGGCCGACTTCATTTCTTATTATTAGGGTGTATAGAAACAATAACTTATAGTTCATCTCTACAAGAACATCAATCAGACCACTGAATGCTCAAAATATTTTCTGAGATTTAGCATCGATTCATATCAAGTTTTCAAACTTTTTTTTGCTGACTGTTTCCATTACATAAATACTGCTAAAGCCCATGTCACCTTGACAAGATACATATGTGCATAAAAGAGTCAACTCCATTGTAAACCTTAAATTTTGCACATATACATATCAATGAAATGGGGGAAAATTCTGCTAATCAATCAATCCTTCTACAAGATGCCTCAGAATTACCTTGCTTATTTCTGAATAATAATCAGTGGAGTTACTCAAAAACATTTCTATGTAAGTGGCAGAGCAGTTCCCTAGCATGTGCATGGTCTCTGGCTTTATAACTAGCACTGGGAAAAAAAGAAATGAAACTTATATTAAAAAAATGCATCGTGTTTGGAAAGAGAACAAATGTCATGTTTGAAAAGAGTGTCAAAATATATAACATAAAATTGATAATGGTTTCTTCATTCCTTTTCTGGAAATCTAAAAAACATAATGAAAGTACTATTGTTTTATGTGAGCCTGGAAAAACAGAATGAAAGTGCACCCTTTAGAAGAGTTCCACATTTATGCAAAATATGTACAGAAAAATGTAATACAAAAACCTTCTATGGTTCATGATGGGATAATATGAGTGCTGGAATATCAGGTCGCTCAGACTTTGATATATGGCGAAAATTAGAAATTTTTACTGAGCTTTGCAATTCAACATCAGTTTGTACTCATAGCTAAGATCTATCGCAGATATCGTCTTCTGCTACATGGTGACCTCATTTCATATCCTGCCTTCTTGCTTTCTCATTGTCAGCCACTGTCCAACAACACGATATGCAGTACTCCAGATATAAACTTTCATAAAATTTAAGTTGCTTACAGTTTGGAATAGTGAGGTGGAACCATACTCCCTCCTACTTTGAGTCGGTTGGGAGGAGCACCATTGTGATGTCTGGGGCATCCACGCTGCGTATTTTTCTCAGATGTGAGTGACTTAGCAGCTGTCTGGATCATCAGATGGCCTGTCGTAGTATCAGAGTGCTTGTGTGCAAGAAATTATGATTTTAGATAATAGTGGCTCTTCTATACAAGAGTGGTGATACTGGGAATTCAACTATGCAAGAGAAAAATTGTAAAGTGCTGCTTTCAAGTTAACAGGGAAAAGTTCTCAGTAAAATAAACTGTGTACTGAAGGTGCCAAGATCTAAAATTCAATGAGATGTTTTGACATAGAGAATAAAAGAAATAGCATATTCATGTATCCTTATTACATTATATTTCTAGAAATATTCTACAGCACATTATTACATATTATTATCAATCTCCTACTGTGTCCAACTCATTGTAATTACATAGATACAGGGAGAAAGGTCATAGCACCTCTACACATTGAACCTACTCAAGTTTTGAGGTAGCCAGTGGGAATGTTGGAAATGGTATTTCACATGAAAGTAGGGAAGGTACTAACAGCAAAAGGACATTTAGCATTTAAATAAAAATGTGCAAATCAGGATGCAGGAAATACTTTTATCCATTATTATACAGGTCCATTTGATATACAGCTATGATCTGCTTTGGCTTTGCAATTTGGGGCAACATAGTGTTAATAATTTATTCTCTCATTGGCTACCACAATGTCTGACTTTCTACAATAACCAGTGAAAATCTGCAAAAGAAGCAAGGGTGAGGAGACAGGTGTTCAGCATTTTCATAGTTTATTCCTTGACTTGAACCTTTTCATGTTAGGCATGCCTAGTTATTTTGAATGATATTTGTGTGGCGCATATTCCTAACCTCTGACCAGCCGCATTATTAACGTCTGAGTGCTCCTCAGGACTGACATTCACTAATATTTTGTGTAAGCTCTGGACTATGTTAAGTCTGGGGCTTTAATGACCAATCACATGTTTCCTACTAATGAGCAAATCCTCCTGGGTTGTCTTATTCAACATTGATTGCTGTTGGGTGATTATTTTCTGTGATGTTGTTTACGCTGAATTACTGCAAACAAGATTATGGCTGCTATTTTAGCATCTGCTTTAAGTGATTGACTCATTAAACTTTTCTAGAACTGATTCTGCCAGATTACGAAACTCTTTTCAGAGTTTGGTTATTAACCATATCACTGTTATATGACTTGTATAATCTGAAATTTAGAAAAGCACAACCAAGGGGCTGGGGACATAAGTAGTGCTGTAGGAGGCACAAGTTTGACTCCTCAACACCATATAAAAACGAGGCTTGGTGGTGCATGCCTGTAATCTTAGGATTTGGAAGGCTCAGGGAGGAGGATTGCTCTGAGTTCAAGGCCAGCCTGGGATCCTTAGTGAGTTCAGGACAAAACTGGACTACAGAGGTGAGATTCTATCTTTCAGCATGATAGGCTTAATTATATGCACAATCAATAATTTTAGTAATTGCTACTATATTTTAAAAATTCCATCTATCTGTAACAGTGTTACATTATGAGGTATTTCATTACTAGTTCAATACACATAGTAACTTAACAATGATATAAATTTGTAGTAGCATTTAATAATATTACATTAAGTATTTTGCTTCCGACTGTCCTCAAAATAAATATCCATTAAGGGCTATTATTAAAGTATGAGAAATTGACTAGAAGAAGTATAAATCTTTGAGTTTCATTAGCCATTTTCTTCTATTTTGAGCCATGAGTCAATTTTCCTGAGGAAGTGATGTTAGAGTCAGAATCATATAGCCTTTTAGAAAACAATTATAAATAGATATTGTGCAAAGTTCTAAAATTAAACTACATAATATGGAAGAGCATACGTTAAAATTTTGTATAATTAATGAGGTCAGTGACCATTAAAAGCTTCGAATTTTAATTATGATCACCCTACTCTATTATTAGTACATTTGTTATATATAAACCAAAACCAAAATAAATCTTTAAAAAGGTATGTAGTTTTAAAAAGTTTTCATTTTCACCCAAAGATTTCTTCTTTCGTTTTATTTCTAAAGACAAATGATTATTGCTGCCCTACTCGCTAGTTTCACTCTTTTCACTTGTTCTCATGTATGTGTTCCAGTTGTCTGTCATAAATCCCTGTATTTCTCTTTCTTGAATATACTAAATTCAGTTATGTTAGTTCTGCATGGTAACTCTTTTTGATCACTTATTGATTTGGTATTAATATTATTACTATCTATTGGAAACATGTGCTAATAAAAGAAAGAAACACGTAAGGTAAGGTAGGCGGTAAGGTAAATGCTAAAATGGAGATTTAAGTGCAGGGGATGTAGTCAACTTTTAGATATTTGTAGTTTGAACCACTGTGCTATATAATCTTATACATGTAGAAGCCATTATGTGGTTCAAGAAAAAGTACAGAATGACAAAGGAGGGATTTATGTCCACTCAATGAACTAGACAAACAATTATTTGCAGATTCAATGAGAATCTAGTGTAGTGTGATAAATGAGAAAGTGAAAGTCTTAAAATAGCAGATATTAAAATTACACAATCATGTATTGAGCCAATACATCCTGGCATGTTAATAAAGAAGAGAGAAGTCTCTTATATTTATAGGATTAACGAGGATTAGTTCAGCAGTTAAGAAAAATGAGACTGCATATCCAAATATTTGCATAAACAGACAAAAATTAAATGCAAAGTAATCACTAAAAATAATATCTATGCATGGAAAACGTATTCAAATACATGTATTATGCCTCACCAAATAAAAACAAGTCATCTCCATAATACAAATACCTGAAAAGCATTTATTCAACACACCAATAAGTACTTCTTAAATAAGGCCTCCAATGATCATGGAATTTCTTTCTAATTTATTGTATTTTAATTGATTTTATTCTAAGTGAAAACAAATATAAAATATGATATGCAGATACTTGTGTAGTATTTTTGCATTGTTAAATTGTGTGGTTAAAATACTTGAGTAATCATGCAAGAGTAACTGTTTTTTTTTAGTTTGCAACGATTACAATGCAAACATAATTAACTGTGCTTCAAGTTAATAGGGATTTTTAATATATATTGAAGTCCATGAAAGATTAAGTAAATACATTAGTTCTGTGGAACTAAGGGGTTTCCCGTTATTATTTTATAGCATTCATTAATTCCTCAAAGTCTGCTCTGAAACTCAGACCCTACTTTAAATCTCTTTTTAAAAAAGTAAACATGTGATTCATTATGGAGTCAGCACCGGTTTTTTGTTTTTTGTTATCCAAGTTGTGATTTTCTACTTTTGTGTTATGACAACTGAGTTTTATTTTATCTAGATCACATCCTAGGCATTTGCTATTATATTGCCACACCTTTTATTTTAGCAGACAGTTGTGTTTAGGTTTGGGGTGTGAGCGTTGCCCTGGTTTCTGGAACGTGGTCCCTGTTTCTCATCCCTGTCCAGCACCTTTGCAGTGTTGTTTAGTCTTGTGGCTTCCGTTGTGCCTTGGGCTTCTCTCTAGTCATCGCTGAGGCTGCCATGCCAGGCCAGGCCACGGGGTGTCCACAAATCCACATCTCACGTCTCTGGCGAAGAACTGCAGAGGTAGGTTGCCCTGCAGGTGCCTCTTCCAGGAAACATCATGGACTTTTTTTTGACATGGAAGGTACATGCTAAGAACAGCAGAAAGATTTTTTCTTTTACTTTTTCATCTTCTAGGTAAATTTTAGTCTTATATCTCTCAACACTACATGATCCAATAATAGTTTTAATTAAAGCCTTTTTGAATTTATAGGTTAATATAGAGAGATGAAATTTTTACAATACTGAGTTTTCTAGTCCTAAACAGCATGGCTTTGTTTTCAAGTAATTTTAAGCCTTGATATAAGGTTTACACCTGTTAAAATGCATATCAAGAATTTTCAAAAATTTATTCCTAGGTTACTCATCTTTATTTTTCTTAATCTTATTTTCTGAGTTGCCAAGTTTTTCTATTAATAAATGTAACTGGGATGTTTTAAAAATGTAGTTAAATTTAACATGGATTTGTGAGGGAAATAATTGAATCTTCAAAGTTTATTTAAACTTTCTGTTAAATTTCTTAGCTGACATTGATTTTAACAACTTCTGTAGGCTTCAGTACTTTTAAGTCCTGAAAAAGTTTCTTAGACTTCAGCACTCTTAAGTCCTGAAAAGGTTTGTCAGTTTAAAGGTTCAAATTAAAGAACAATTCTACAGATGCTCTTACTTGTGTGTGTGTGTGTGTGTGTGTGTGTGTGTGTGTGTGTGTGTGCGTGCGTGCACGCATGCATTTTCATAATGACCAGTATTCCCACACTCCCTTTTTATTTTGTGTTTTGAAATAAAGTCTTGATAAATCACTAAATTGTCCAGGTTGGGCTTGAGTCTGCCTCCTTTTGCCTCCTAGAGCATCAGAAGGATCCAATCTGACTACAACCTGAATATATCCAACTCTTTCTGGAAATCAGGTTTTAAAAAAAAGAAGTTGTGTTGTTTTAGGCCACAACGTTTGTGAAATTGCTTATGGCTCCGATAAAACCCTAGTACTGTTTGATAAAAAAGGCATTCTCTGATCACCTAAAGAGGGAATGAATATTGTTGAAACCATAAAATATATTTTTTTTATTCCAGAAACTTTAAAAGAACACATACACCCCAAAAGAGTCAGTGTGGCCAACTACCAAAATACGTTCCTGTACATAAGCTACTAGACTGCCACTCCTGTGATAAACACTGCACTTTCCTATCACATTATACACTTTTATCTCCTACAGGCATTATTTTTACTTGGTGAAATTCTCCGTAACGCAGATTCCCTATCTTTTATATCATTCCACTCAACTGCATTCATTATTTTGTGACACTCAGAAATGAATTAATAATTAGCGAAAGGCTACAAGGAAAACCAAGGATATGTGGAGCGAATAGTAATTTCTTAGAAGAAAAATTAATAAATAAAATGTGACTAAAGGTCAGAAGAATATTAATTTACTTTTACATTAGAACAAATGTCATTGCTTGTTTATTATTTGTATCTACCAATGATTGTTTTTTGGGTCTGGAATTGGTTGTTTTTAATATGAGTAAAGAATCGAAATTTAAATAGTGAGTTATTTGACTCTAATATTTATGAAAAATAAAATTAAGGTCTTAGGGCATTGCAATATTACAAAGTTATATTTTTATTGTAAAATGTAAAACAATTAATTTCAGTGTCTTATTATTTTTTAAATATGGGATTAACTTACGATTATCTCTGACTTCAAATGTTTTTGCCACCATTTATAAGCAAAACCTATTTATAGCTTAATGTTTACCATTGTTTTTTAGACTCTATTGTGTATTATTATTATTATGAATATGCTTATTATAATTATACTTTTCAGAATATTTAGACTGACAAGTGCTAGGAATAAAATTATGCAAGTTTAGAAAAGCAATGACAATTTATATAAAATATAGTGATATTAATAGTTAACATCTTTTAATTAAAATTACATTACAGTGTTAATATGATAGTCACTTATTCTTTGAAAATGATAACAAGTTTCAAAAATCACGCATTAATTTTTCAATATCATTATGTGGCTAATAATGATTATTTTAATAATTTGATAGGGTTCCATAACTGCTACATAAAAAAGTTGCAGTTAAATCAATAATGAAGACATTTTCTTTCTGTGATGTATCCACACCCTACATCTAATTCTCTCCATATCTCCATATGCATGTACTCTTTCAATATGACATTATTTCTCTTTGAAAGGGGAGTGAAAATTTTAAATAAAGTATTAAATCTATTCTTAACCATGCAATCGTCGTTGGCCAGTCAGTATGATGGAAGCAATGGTTTAAAACATTCTCTACCATTAGGGTTTGTCTTATGTTGCTTCTGTCAGGATAGCTGCTCTATTGCTGATATTCTTATACATCTGAAGAAACATTCACAACTTTTCAAATGAGCTGGGGCACAAGTGTCTGTGCGGTGATCCTGAAGGCAGGGTGGGCTCAGGGGACAGAGTCAGGTCTTAGCTCAAATCACTGACCAATAGAATCCTAAAATGTACAAATGGCTACTTTAGAACATTGTATTAAACAATTTTAATTATTCTGTAGCATACAGCATACACATTTTTCATATTTAAAAATTACTTATAAAATTTATAAACATACCTCCTAAAATACAGATGTGCAATAAAATATAAAAATAAGTATACTTTTTAAGGTGCAGCTAAGCTTTCAAGACAGAATTTGTAACCATATTAAAAAAAGGACTGGGGATAATTAAGAAAGGCAATCTAAAATATAAACCCTGTGTTGTAACTGCTATAAAGTATAATTCTAATTAAAACACAAAGGAGAGGAAAAACAAAACGAAACAAAAAATAGGAACAACTCCTTAAAACTATCACATATGACAGACATTTTGTGAAAATGAAAAAAAATCAGAATTTTAAACATAAAATACTTAATTTAGAAATCATAAAAGTAAGAAAATGTTTCTATTTATAAAGCTAACATGCTAAGTCTAGTCTTAGTTGAAGAGAAATTTGGTAATGAAAAATAAATATATTATCTGAAATTTAGTTCAGAATTGCAAAGATTTATGATATATTCAATGGAACTTACAAGGCCGAAGTGACAAATGTCTTGTGGGAAGGGATCGGGAGTACACAAAGAGAACAGAAAGGAGTATTAGAATCAGTTGGGCTGTAATTCAGAACTGATAAAAGATATGATTCCTTAGATGTGAGGTCATCAAATTTGAAATAGAATTAAGGAGCAATTTGTGGCTATCATACTACATGAGATTTGGAATAATCAAAGACAAAGGAAATCTATTAATATTAAACCAAAAACATTTCACCATCGGAACAAACAAGTTTTGTGTATAACGTTTAAGCAACACAATTCGAGACACAAAATGCTATGTCGCCATTTTCCAAACACTGAGAGTGAAATAAAAGTCAGGTTACCAGGATCATTCCAGATAAACTCAGTTTTGAAAAGATTCTACAATAGAAATATTTTTTTAAAAAAACTGCTAGACAGAAATTAACTTATAAAACACAACCTCTAAAGAATAGTTTAACTGAAAGAAAACATATCACAATATTCATTTCCCAGGTGAAACTCTATTCTGAAAACAAAATAAAACCTTGAGACACACAGCCCGCGGCTGAGCCGAGTCATCTTTCACTTGTCCTCTTGTTTCAGATGGTGTGTCGTACATGTGAATGCATGGGAAATTGTACCAGTTCTCCTCTGGATTTTGTTAATGATCTGCAGAATAAGTGACACTTTTCTGAGTTTTTGAACTTATATCAGTGGTAGTTTGACACATCATTCCTTGTGTTTGGACATGCAAATTCTTTCACTCTCTTGAAAAAATTTGACATATTATTTGAGCATTCAAATCAAATTATGAAGCACACTGCTCTACACCCATATGGGAAAATAGCATGTTAGAATTTGATTTCTTTCGGTAATGATTGATGTGCCTCTTGAATATCATTTGTAGAAAATTCACTTGGAAATAGTTTCAATGATTTAACCAATAGATAATTTTTATTTTTGGAATATTCATGTCCAAATAACTGCAAAGTCTCTGCCTTTTAAAATTTTTATTGTTGTTGTCATTTTTTGCTACAGGTTCTACACAATTTACTTCAAGTGACACACAGTAAACTGAACACAGGAATTAAATATTAATCATTTTCAGAAATTAATAGAAATAGTATGAAGGGTCTGAATGAAATAATTCAGCGTATACTTGAGTCAAGTGAGAGACATGTGTTAGATTAAAACAGTAGTCATCTAACAGACAAGCAGACAACAAGAACTTCCCAGTCAAATGTGCAGCTTGTGAAGACAATATTATTTTAAATGGGATGAATGGTAAAAGCAAATAATACATAGAAAACCTCTGAATGAAAATATTAGTAAGAAAAGAAACACAAAATTGAAATGCAAAGAAAGAAATTGCATGCCTTGCAAGCAAAAGGCCTTGAGTTCTACTCTCCATTACC